>JAKGUB010000334.1:23280000-23345000 GCA_026261675.1 Hippocampus mohnikei | reverse complement strand
TGTATTTTACACATACACAAAACGCACTGTATTATTGGGCGCAGCCAGGCGTGGTCAAACATACGCCAGTTTAAACATACGGCATGCATGCACGCACGCTAAAAACACGTTAGCTTGAAGCATAGCATAGCATGCTAAGACATGCTAAAAACACGTTAGCCTGAAGCATAGCGTAGCATGCACGCACTCTAAAAACACGTTGGCTTGAAGCATAGCGTTGCATGCTAAGACATGCTAAAAACACGTTAGCTTGAAGCATAGCGTTGCATGCTAAGACATGCTAAAAACACGTTAGCTTGAAGCATAGCGTAGCAGCATGCTAAGACATGCTAAAAACACGTTAGCTTGAAGCATAGCGTAGCAGCATGCTAAGACATGCTAAAAACGCGTTAGCTTGAAGCATAGCGTAGCAGCATGCTAAGACATGCTAAAAACGCGTTAGCTTGAAGCATAGCGTAGCAGCATGCTAAGACATGCTAAAAACACGTTTTTAAAAAGGCAACGGAAGCAAAACTGAGTTCGGTTGTACTTTATTTAGCCATCTTACAATGTACTCACGTTTTTCCATCAATCATCAGCCAGAAATCCATCAAAGTCCTCATCTTCTGTATCCGAATTGAACAATTGTGCAAGTACCGGTAGTCCATCCAAAACGCCGGGTTCCTTCTCGTTGTCAGAGTCACTCTCATTGCCATGTGGCTCCACAGAAATGATGCGCGGCCACTTACACGCCCACCCTTCACTGATTGGCCGACTGCTTTCCCGCATGCCTGTTCTCACTCGCTTCCGCCTTTTCTCTATATAAACAGCGTGTCGGCTCTCAGTCAGGATTTGGAACTCGGCTCATACACTTAGACGCTCCGCATTATAAGGCGTCCTGTCCATTTTGGAGAAAATTTCAGACTTTTTGGTCGTGAAAATACGGTAACTTAAGCTTATTTTGAGTGGCATACATTCATTAAAATAACTGCGTAGCCAACACTTGTCCTACATCTTGTACATTGTGGAGTTGACCAAATATTGTACACTCGGAAAGAAAGGGAGAGAAACCACCATACAAAAAAAAACCAAAAAAACAGATCAACGCTGTCATATTTATTGTATCGACAATGCAGTTGTGGCACATGAATTGTTTCTAGAGTGTTCTCTGACTTCCTCTGCAGCTATGAAGGTGCAGAAAATTGGTTGTGTGATTACCGGTAGTTTAGATGAATGGTTTACTCTGCTGTCCTACACACACTCATTCTAATTGCTTCACGTGTAGTCTGTTGAGATAATTGCGACACATGCCCCAATGGCGACGGGGCGTGTGTGTTTACTTTGATGTGGCTCGACTCAACAGCGCTTGTTGGATTGGAGTCACAAATGCAAACGAAAGTAGATCTGCGTCCGGTCCAAGCGGTTAAAATCACTCGGGGCGGAATCTTTCCCGTGTGACAAGTCGTACTTTGGCAGCGAACTCGCATCCCTCACGGCCTCGCGAATCACTAGGCGCGGTCTTTCACGGAGTGATGTCGTCATTTCGCAGCGGATGAATCACAAGTCCTGTTCAATAAAGTCGGTCCTCGCACCTTCCGTAATTGTCGCACAATGAAATTGTACACCTCGCTAAGGGCGCCGAGTTGCATCAACGTCGCGCGCCTTGAGGTTCAGCCGCCCAATCGGTCGAGCAAGTGATCACAAGTGCAGCACAGGCCTGTTACTTAACAGGGCTACTTGACCCCTGGAAGGGTTTGCATACCAGAACTCCTATATAGCGCCGTACACAGCGATACTGCGGCTGTCCTGTCCAGTTCCGAGAACTGAAGGCGGCCATGAGGACAGAGAGAGAGAGAGAGAGAGAGAGAGAGAGAGAGAGAGAGAGAGAGCGAGCTTCTCTGGCAACAAGCTAATTTTCATTGGAGACAACATATATCACCACAACTTGTGAGACAGAAGTAGAGTGAGAGAGAGTCGGCCTCAAAGCATGTGGCCGTGAAAGAGGAGAGGAGTGCTCTTAAGGGCTGCCGCTTTGGCAGATGGCGGCGAGCCAAGTCAAGGGACTTGGCTGCGAGCATTTCCTCTTTGACCTGACGACGGCAAAGGCAAAGTCACAAGCAGCGGAACTACCGGTGGTTCGCTGCCTCACACCTAAAAGTATGTACCCCAAAAAAAAAAAAAAGAAACGTCCTCTACATCTGTATTGACAGGAGGATCCGATTATTGATTTCAACTTTCTTTCACCAAGGTGGTCCCGTAGAAGTCACTGATCCCAAATTAATAATAGCAACGATAGACTTTCAAAATAAAGCACACTCGTGTATAAGGGATGCCCTTGACACCTGAATTTATTTCCACTCATTAAAAATAAAATGGGGGGGGGGTGCGGTTTTGCTTTCAGCTACATGCTAAATTAATTTGAGAATGTTCATTTCAGTGTAGCACCTAAATAAATATACATTTCGGTATGATGCAAATTAGTGACAACGGGGTGGTTGATGTTTCGACCAAAATTGAGGTTTCGCATCGACGATTTCTGATTTTTCAACTGGCTCTTACCTCCACTTTCCGCTGCAAAATCACCTGTTAGCATTACGTACCGACAGATCTGTCACACGCGCACATTATATGTCGTGCTGTGAAATAGTATTCGCCCCTTATCTGATTTCTGTCTTCTTTGCATATTTATCGCATACAAAGGTTCGTGTTCAGAAACCAATTTTAATATCGCACATAGACTACTCGCGCAAATACAAAATGCAGTTTCTAAATACCAATTTATTGAGGCACCCAAAAAATCCAAAACTACCTGTCCCTGAAAAAATGCGGAGGGATCCTGCACTGTAGATTTTCTTCCTGTTGTCATTAAGATCTGACATTTCAGTGGTCGAAAAAACACAAACTCAATGTCCTCATCGGTGTCAAACAATGTCATGAAGTTACACAGAGGCACCTTGCTCAACAAAGAAGTTCCAGTTCATTGGCGTGCTGACGGTACATTGTGATCATTTCAGCACTGGACGGTGTTCACGGAGGTCTCGGAGGTGTTCATCCTTGTCCCGGCGCTACTGGGGCTCAAAGGCAACCTGGAGATGACGCTGGCCTCCAGGCTTTCCACAGCAGTAAGTCATGTTTGCCTCTTGGCTTTCTTATGCACTTGAATTGCCCCCCGTTTGTGTTGACTCTGTGGCTATTCAGTGTTGGGCTTTTTGGTTTTTTTGCTCTCGAGAATTGCCCCGTTCCATCTCCTGGTAATCCTGAAACCGTGACAGTCATCGAGGCAAATTGTTAACGGGGGTCACGGGTCATATTGACATAGGAGCCGGCCGTTTCAGATCCAACTGATTGCTACATTCCTCTCACCCTCTTTCTTAACGGAATGTTTCAACCCAACCTGCTCTCCCATTCGTAGGGGTTGTTGTTGTTGTTTGGCATGCGTCAAATGTGCCCTTCCTCTCCACGCGCGCGCCTGACAGGGAACAATGAGTGACATGCTCAAAAAGCCACGCATAGGGTTACTCCCTTATTGCCGTGTTTGTAACGTCTCGGGTGATGAAACTCAGTCCGCTGGGGTCGATACATAGAAGATGCTTTATCTTTATCGCAAGGTTAAAAGAACCCCCCCTCCCCTGATTTCATTTATTTCAATCTTTGAGCTGGGAGCACCAAAAAAAGATTGTCCATGTTACATGCCGAGGGGTCGCTGACCTTTCAGCATTGTACGCCACATCCTTCAAGAACGAGGCCCGAATTTGCAGCTCAGCGGCGCAATCCTCGCATTCTTTCCACCGGCGTCTGGGGGAAACAAGTGACAATGCTGATTAGCTGCGGGCCGAACTGACCGGGCTCAAATGACGCCCGCCTCACAAGTAAGCCGCTCCGACAAAATGAGCTTACGAGTTATGAAATCGGGAATTGAACGGTGTGAACATGCTGAGTCGGCCAAATATGTTAATCCGCTCAGCAAACGAAAGACGAATATGTACAAGGTAACGTCATGCATATTCACAGCTGTTGTTGACAGTCAAACATAATCGGGCGTCCTTCAGCAAAACAAAAAAGAAACAAGACGGCAAAGCAGACCTACGTGACGTCGAGTGCCTGCCATCTACTTTTGTCCTAAACCCGTCGCCATTGCCCAAAGGTCGAAGCGTGAACTGATCTGCCTTCAAGCCTTACAAATTGGGCCCGAATTCTGCTGCTTGTCTTGAGACATTATTGTCAGCTCTCGATCGGCGGGGCCCCGGCCCGGCGACGTTTCTTTCCATGTCGCTGCTAATCAAGAGATTACAACGACGACGAGTTTACTCCATGTGCCCATCATGCTCTAAAAACATCATGTAACCCTCCGTGGAGGGCAGCTGAATGATTTCCCTCTTTCCTTGCTTGTTTTCTGATCGTGTTACCGTAAATTCCGGACTCTAAGCCGCTACTTTTTTCCCCAAACTTTCAACCCTGCGGCTTATTCAGTGATGCGACCAATTTATGTAATTTTTCTAACGGCCGCCAGGGGGCGCTTGAGTAGAAAAGGTAAGATTAAGACCGGTGGAATATATGCGTCGAGGAAGACTGCAACTTCTTGTCTTGTGCATCAATTAAATGAGCATGAACATACCCTCATCATGGAAAATGCAAAAAAAAAAGGCATATGACGCATTGCTATTCTGTTGCTAGCGTGTTGTTACCATGTTGCTACTGCCGCGTCACAGGCACCGTTTGGGAAGAAAGTTATATTATTATTATTGTTAAGTTATATGATTCAAACTTTGAAAACTCTCTCTGTGTACCGTCTTTCTTTGTAAATATGTTGACATGTTTTAATGTGGGCACATGCGGCTTTTATACGGGTGCGGCTTGTGTACGTACAAAATTGCTTTTCCTCTAAAAAAAGTCGTGGGTGCGGCTTATAATCAGGTGCGCTCTATAGTGCAGACATTACGGTAGTATATCGAGACTGGTATTGCACTTAAATTGTGTTTGCTTTCAAAACTTAGCTTGTCGCAGACGTGTAGTGTGCACGTTTTTTCGGCATGCCGTTTCTGATCCACTGGTGAAAAGGACACTTTGCTCCTCTCCTCTTTCATCTCTAACTGCTTCAGACAACAAAGTGTCTGCAGGGAAAGTGGTGAAGATTGCACGACTGTCTGCGTCCCATGTGTTGTGTTGTGTTGTGTTGTGTCATTTTGGACTTCAAGATGGCGCCGCGAGAGTGGCTGCCTTTCCAGCAGCTCCTAGATTTTGTTGTTCTCCTTCTTCTTTTCATAACTTTGCTGCTGTGAATTGGGAATTTCTCCATTGCGAGACTAATGAAGGGTTTCTTATCTTATCTTAAATGCCTTTATATTATCCCCATGAAACGTTTGTTGTAGAGTTAAGATCGGTCCTAAAAAATCGTATTTAAACCCTCACTGAACTTGATATGCAGGCCCGACCGAGCCCAAAGCAAACCCGACTTCTCCTATTTATACGTTGCTTTTTGTACTGTTAGCTGGTCGGAAGACAAGCTAACAGTACAAAAAGCAACGTTCTGTCCGTGTCTTAATATTTCCAGTTTATTGGAAGTCCACGGCGTGATGACCTCAGCGCTCTATGCCGATATTTGCCCTTTTGTTATCGGTCCCACAGAAACGTTCTTATCGACGTTCGTTTGAACGGCCGTATGAATGTTGAATCAGGAGGGCTGCGTCCACGCGCATGTTTTGTTTGCACGGCCGACCCTGACGGTCTTGTGTGCTCTCATATGAAAGCTCAACTGACACGGTGTTCTTCACGCAGACGGACGTTGGAGAAATTGTGAATTTCTATCAAGTGGTTCTGTAGCACATGGTGGTTGCATACTTTCTTTGCCAAATGGTTCAAAAGGAATCCGTTTGGTTATGTTCAAGCTTTCTTGCTCTCCAATCCTGCAAACGGTGCGTGTTTTGGAATCGGCAGCACTGCGCCGCATTGTTTCGAAGGCATAACGCAAGGCCCGCAGAGATTTTTCCCTTTTCTACTCCCGTCTCTCGCCATAGCGGCGCGATGGTTAGTGCTGTCACAACACAGCGGGAAGCTTTGGGGTTCAAACCTGCCCGCTGGGGCCTTTCAGAGTGGAGTTTACATGCTCTCCATGTGCCTGCATGGGTTCTCTCGTCCTCCCACAGACCAAAAACATGCACGTTTTTACAGGTTGGTTATACTCTGGTCCAACTGGATGTAAAATGTGCCTTTTTGCGTCGATTTGGCCCAATGACAAATGTGCAGAATGACTGATCTGGGCGCTTGATGGGTGTTTTGAATTTGGAATTTTCTACTGTTGTCAAATGCTCAGTTGCTTTTGTGGCCCTGCCTGTCGTGCGGCGGGGCACGTGGGGGACAACGAGGGAAACGTTCAACCATTCAGACTCGCGTTCGCGACTATTGACAATAAAGTCGACGATGACAAAATGGGCTCGGAATCAGAATCATCGTTATTGGCCAAGTATGTAGAACACACAAGGAATTTGTCTGCGGTAGTACACGCTGCGCTAGTATCATCATAAACAAGCACGTGACAAATAGTTTGGTACAGCATTAGAGAGAGAGAGAGAGAGAGAGAGGTGCAAGTGTGTGTGTGTGTGTGTGTGTGTGCGGTGAAAAAGAGGAGATGAGATAAGTGGAGTCAGCCTGTGTGGGAATCCGAGATCAGAGCATCTTTGTCTGGAGAACTGATCTCCTATTGTTGTGACGGGGCCAAGAGGCAACAAGATGCACAAACACAATTCATCTGCAAGTGATAACCAATTTGCTATGTTGTGCTTTGTCTTTGTCAGGCTAATATTGGTCTAATGGACACGCCCAAGGACATGTGGAACATGATCATGGGAAACTTGGCTCTCATCCAGGTATAGAAAACATCAATACACTTCAATAAAGTCACGTTATCATTCGTTTCCAAATGCCAACATAAACGGATTTGCTGTTTTGCTGGCTTCACTACATCTCTGGTTTTTACGAATAGCGTGGACCCTCGCTATTCACATGCGATAAGGACCGGGCCGGCCCGCGAACACCAAAAAGCTGCACAGAATCGACACCCAATGGGAAATAAAATAATAATAATTCAAATCAATAAAAATAATCGTTCAATGTACATTTTTCTCCAAAAACGGGAAAACGCAGGCACAAAATAAATATTAAAATGATCAGTTGGGGAGGAAAAAAAAAAAAATCTGCCAGTATGTGAATCTATGTGAGTCGTGTATGTCTATTAATGTAGTCACTGACAAAAGTGGAAGCCATTCACCTTTCCTGTGGGGCCATTTAGACTGTCCAGTTTCAAACAAAAAGTGAACTGTCATGTTTGTGCACTCTTTGTGCCAACAGCAGTAACGGTGATTCTTATAGATTGGCGTTGAATAAATATTTCGACTGCAAGTTTACTGGGATACGCTGCAAGTTTTCATCTTAGTCGAACAGGTGACGACACTGCAGCTGTAAATCAACATCCTGTGAAACAAAGCAAGCCTCTTTGTGGGGTGGGAAGTACAGGAACAAGTAGGAGAGCTGGAGCATGAGTGGAATATTTCTTAACGCTATCCCCCCCCCCCCCCCCGGGGAGAGATGGACTATTGTAATTGTCCCTCCAACTGAGGTCACAGGTCACAGTTCTTGGATCACGTTAAAATCGTGCTTCGAAACTAACACGATTCTTGAGATCTCAACATGAGCGATGGGGGAAAAAGGGGAACAAAAGCACTCTTGCGAGATTTCAGAAAATGTAAAAAAATAATAATAATAAGAAGAAGAAGGTGTCAGAAGGCAGATCAGTGTGGTCATGGAAAAGCAGTCATTGGGTTAAATGTAATCACCTTCCTAAAAAAAATTGGCCTTCGTCCTATTTTGACCCCAAAATATTTTATAATATATGATGCTTTGGAAAACATTTATGTCTGCATTTTGGTGGGGCTTGGAACGGATTAGGACATTTACATGGAAAATACGTCTCTACTTACACAATTTTAAGTAATTTCTTCCAGAACCAATTTATTTCGTAAGTAGAGGTACCACTGCACCTCGTTTGCCACTCTGTTTTCTTCCAATTAAATGATTAAAATTAAAAGCATTTTGGTTCCCACCCCATCCGACAATAATTAGCATTTGGTGTGTTTTGTGTTTTCTGAAAAAGTTATTTAGAAAGGTGACAATATTGTCATCCAATTACTGTTTATGGACGTTGCTGCAAACACTTTCCAGAAGAAGCCGTATTGACTGGATGGAGATCACAGTTATGTAATTCATTCTTTTGGGTCAAAGTGGGCCACGCTGACACCTTTTTTTTTCCCAACCTTTGACCTTATGACAGTGTAAAACAAAGGCGCATAATAACTGCCATGTTCCCCAGGATCCCTCTTATTGATCAGGTATGATTGACGAACCACTGCGGCAGTCTCTCAAATGTAACATCGGAAAAGTCAAACCGTCTGAAACCCATTTTCTGAGCGGACGCAAAACGACGATTGATGATTTTGGATGTTTCCGTGCATTTGTTCAGGTCCAGGCCACTGTCGTAGGGTTCCTGGCCTCCATTGCTGCTGTGATCTTCGGTTGGATTCCAGAGGGCCACTTTCGGCTGGGCCACGCAGTGCTGCTTTGTGCCTCCAGTGTCGCCACTGCCTTTATTGCCTCGCTGCTATTAGGTACATATCATTTCCAACACATGTGTGATGCCCGGGGATATTGCATTTGGAAGAGCCATCACTCAGAAATAGACGCTGATGTCCAAAAACAGCGAGGCATTTTTTTCCCCCTCATTAGACGAGATTTCATCCGATGTGTCTTATGACATGATTATCCAAACGATAAATGCCAACGAACACCCCCAGTCGTTAAACGATTCCGTGGCTTTTACGTGCCGCTAACCGGTAAAAAAGAAGCAAACACGCAAGCCCCCTTAAAATTCCAACCTTCGACCTCATCGTGGTGGTGGGGGGGTGAACGGGTAAACCGCTCAGGCAACAGAAGGCTCTGGTAGAAGCAGGGCTGAGGGCCCGGCTTTTAAATAAATTCCCACGAAACTTCTTTCTTCGTGACTTCACAACCGACTGCAATTACGACTCAAGCTACGGCGTCCGCGGGAACCGACGTGCCTGCCTTGAGTTCGGCGGCGTGAGTGATAAATGTGCAAGCCGAGCACCACCACCACCACCACCACCACGACTACGAACCCCCGCCATCGCCTCCTCCGACGCCGTGAGCGCCTTAAAGTTGCTTGCTGGAATGTCCAGACTCTCCGCAACGAAGGGACCCAAGCCCTCAACATGAGGTCATTTCACAACCACGGCGTCAGTGTGGCAAAGTACACCTCCCTGATACCGGGCAGCGACAGCTGAAGGTCCCCGGCGTCGATGCAGTCTACAACCTCTACCATAGTGGAGTGACGGACAACAGCGGCCAGCACGGCGTTGCGATGGCCCTTGCTCCCGAGGCGCAGGTTGCGCTGTTGGTGTGGGAAGCCATCGCCCAGCGCCTTGTCAAGGTGCGCTTGAGGGGTGCCGTTGCCAACATCTCTTTCGTGGCGGTTTACGCTCCCACACTGAATGCTGCTGACGTGGACAATGAGCAGTTCTACTCCAATAAGCTCCAGACGACCGTCGACGGCCAATGACATCCTGCTGGTCGCAGGAGACTGGAATGCACGCACCGGACCGGCGACTGACACCACGCGACCAGTGCTGGGGCGCTTTGCTCTGGGAAGACACTGCGACAATGGCGAACGGATCGTCAACTTCGCCGCCTCAAATCGCCTAGTCTTGACGAACACACGCTTCCAACACCCCAACGGCAGCTAGGCACCTGGTACTCGAACGATGGGCGGACAGCTAACCAGATTGACTACATTCTGGCTCGGTCACGAGTCAATCGGTCACTCGGTACTACCGGCGAGTTCAGTCCTCGACGTGGAGATCCAAAACCGCTTCGCTCAACTACAACCGACTTCCGATGAGCTCGGAGCGGGAGTGGCGGGAACTCAAATCTACCATGGCTGCACCTCGGCTCCACCAAACGCCACAACCGCGACTGCATCACTGCAAACACACTGGGCCTTGCACGAGTAGCGATAGCAGCCAACTACGGCGACTTGGCCATTCGGGCGGATCGAAACGTCTATTGGCGCTATTTTGCCGAAGAAACTGAGCGGGCCGCCGCTGCAGGAGATACCCGCAAGCTTTATCAACTGGTAAAGAAGGCGAGCCGGAAATCCCCACCGGAGTCAGCGAAACGATCTGCGCAGAGAACGGTTCCGTGATAACCGCCTTAGAGGAACGACTGCAATGTCGTCGCGAACAATTTGAAGACTTACACCAATCGCCCACCACCACGATTAGCGCCTGTGCTTCCTGCAACTGACGAGGAGTACGACTGCAACTCGGACCCGCCTACGGTGGCCGAAATTCGAGGGGTCATGCATCAGCTCTGGAATAATAAAGTCCCAGGACAAGAAGCTGTGCACCAACTACAGAGGCATTAGCCTTCTCGATGTGGCGGCAAAAGCATTCGTAGTCCTTCTGCTAAAAAGCTTCCAGATGGCCCGTGACTCGCCCTACTCAGGGCGGCTTTCGCCCCGGAAGGGGATGTGTAGACCAGACCTTCAGTTCTGCGTCGCACGTAAAAGTACAATCAATTCGTGCCTTTTGAGTTGGTCTTTGCATTGAGTGATAAAATAGTCTCTTGCTCATCACCATCCTTCTGCCACAGATACTTTGCCGCCACGTGTGCAATTGGGGAAAACGGGTGCCAGCTGTTACTCGGCTGTCAAAAGTTTGTGGGCATATTTGCGCTGGTGTGCCGTCAGCGCAATGCCCTTTGTGAAAAAGGACGTTAGCTGTCAGAATCTTGGTAGATTCGCCACTCAATTTTGGACGTTGGTTTTGCCTGTGCATTGGGGGGTGTCCGTCCGTGTCCTGGTTCCTTTTGCTCAAGAGGACACTGAAAATAATGTCTCCCCCAAAACAAACCACTGAACGAGGGTGTTGGCAAAAAGCCTGTGAAAGCAGGATTTTTGACTCGTTGCTGATTGTTTACTCAGTTCAATTTTTAGTCGATTTCAAACGTATTTCAAAAAACAACAAAGGTGTTCGTCACAAAGAGATATTTCCATCTTTGAAATTTTTGTTTCAGTTGCCGCTGTGAATATGTGTGCCGGTAAAACTAAAATGTTGATCACTTGTCCCGTGTTTTTGATGTGAAACCCAACCGTTTTCAGTCGACGGCAAAACTAAAGGAATTTGGCTTGCGATTGAAAATACTTTTGGAGGGGCAATGTCCATGACATACCGGCAAGTGAAACTTATCGACCACGTCGACATGCTTTGGCCCGCAGGAATCATCATGATCGGCGTGATCATTGCATCCAGGAAAGTTGGCATCAACCCAGATAATGTGGCCACACCCATTGCTGCCAGTCTCGGAGACCTGATCACCCTGTCGCTCCTGGCCGGCATCTCAACAGGGCTCTACAAGGAACTCGGTAACCAAACCATTGCTTCAAGATACCGCAGTGTCACGTTTGAGACCTGTTCAATGAACCTTTAAGTCTCTGCTTTGGCAGTCCAGCCATTTGGGATAGGGACGTCCCAATCATGCTTCTTTTGTTTTCCCATCAACCGTGTCCCAATTTGAGTCTTTAGTTCGAAGTATCTGCTGATCCCAAGTCCAATACTTGGGCAATGTTTTCCATTGGTTTTATTTTGTTTTTAAAGCACTAAATTTGATGATACCCATATTGAACAACTGAAAATGTGTTTTGGTCCATCTGAGCCGTTTTTATACAGAAACTCTTTGTGTGTTTTTAAGCATTAAAATGATCAAATACAGGAACTATATCCGTAGCATTTACGCTAATGAATGTTAACTTCAAAGCAAATACATATCAAGGTGGAGGACGCGTTCTAAAAATGTACTTTTAGACGCAAATGGCATCAATTTGGTGGAATTGCCACTGGATGAGGGCATTTGATTTGTTCACACGTAGCGTTTCAAAGTGCTTCCCTGGGCCCTCCGGATTCCTATTCTTTGCCCGCGCCCTCTGTGAATTGTACACGAAACAAACTCTGAATGAGAATAACGGTAACGAGAAAAGATGTAGCGCAACAGCCCCGATAACAAGCTGCAATTGCAGACCGCTGAGCGCTAACAACTTCCAGTCCGCTGGAACCGCTGGAACAACTGGACCAGTCCGCGATCTAGCGGTCGATCGCGATCGGCGTGATGGGCGGCCCTGATCTAAAATTAAGACTCCACACAGCTCTGTAGTTGCTGCGTACGTGCGTGACTTCTGTCATCTCGAAACGACGCTTGATGTATGACCTTGTTAAATGCAACCAGTGGGGGGGGGAAACAAGCTTGCTTGTAACCCCCAAAAAAATGTCCACTTGTTAAAATTCTATTTGAAGATACATTGTTTAGACGTGTCACAATTGCTAACCTGTCTGTCAAACACTCAACTCTTCGACGATGCCGTTTAGCGAGGAGGCTTCTTTACATCAGGCAAGGCAGACGTAACAAAACATTGTGTAATGTAAAACAAAGTCATTATGTTGTATTTGGTAAGATCTTTGGATTAGTTTGTAGGTTATTGATCTTAAGAAAATGAATACCATCGACGGTTTTCTCCGCAGGGTGTCCGGGCTCTCCCTTAGAGATAAGGTGAGAAGCTCGGTCATCCGGGAGGGGCTCAGAGTAGAGCCGCTTCTCTTCCACATCGAGAGGAGCCAGATGAGGTGGCTCGGGCATCTAATTAGGATGCCTCCTGGACCCCTCCCTGGTGAGGTGTTGCGGGCATGTCCCACTGGCAGGAGGCCCCGGGGACGACCCAGGACACGCTGGAGAGACGATGTCTCCCAGCTGGCTTGGGAAGGCCTCGGGATCCGCCAGGAAGAGCTGGAAGAAGTGGCTGGGGGAGAGGGAAGTCTGGGCTTCCCTCTTAAAGCTGCTGCCCCCGCGACCCGGCCCCGGAGAAGCGGTGGAAAATGGATGGATGGAACCTGCAAAACTCGTTTTATTCAAGCCTTTCCTCTCGCAATCAAGAGAATGTCATCGAATTGTACGCCCTCTGTTGAGTGTCACATGACTCATTTTTATTTGCAATAAATTGCATGACACTGCGTTGCACTGGAATGATGCGACACTAGTCATGTTCAGGTGCTTGGGAGGGGCAAAGCCAGATCTGGTTTTGTTCTTTCCAAACAATAACCTGGGCTAAGCGCAGTTAAATTATCCAGCTCAGTGAAGGTGTCTAAAATGTTGAATGATGGCTGCGAAAACAGGACAGGTGATCCCTCACCTATTTGCCTTCATTGTTGGTATATTTACGCTTCGCCACACCCAGTCTTCCCACTCTATATCCCCTGTTGCGTCATCTTCTGTTGGTTGACGGACAGACAGGACAAACACAGCACACCTCGGAGAACAATGTCAAACATTGGGACCTGCCTGAGGTGTCGCCTCGTATCTTTTGTATCTGGCCACGTGCTGACGCATAAATCAAACTCGGTGCGGTTCAAAGACACGACCTGAACAATTGCAACACTTGCGTTCTTGCTGTGCCGCTCGGAGACCAGTTCTTGTACAACAAAGGTCGAGGCCAATCTGTCCAATTCAAATGGAAATTAGTGGAGAGGCTGAAAGTGTCGAAATCAAAATTATTTCCACACTCCAGAGCAGGGCTGTCAAACTCGTTTTTGGTCAGGTGCCATTTTGGGGTGACATCTTCCCTTGGTGGGCCGGTACAACCGTGAAAGTGAATAAATGTATATACAGTATATTATTAGTTGTGCACAAGTAATTGATGGATGACCAGTTTTGCTCAATTATTGTTTGAGTGAGTGACAGGGTAACAAAATGATCACAAAATCTCGACATTATTTGCGACATGAAATGTCAGACCTAATTTTAGCAAGCATCATGGAAGTCGACGCGTGTGAATTGCTTTCGCGGGCCACATAAAATGATGCGGCGGGCCGGTTCCGGCCCCCGGGCCTTAACTTTGACACCTGTGCTCTAAAGTGACCCTTTTTTTTTTGGGGTGACTCGCCCATATTTGAGCATTTCAAGCAGAACTACGATTAAGTTCCAATCTTGCCCGGATGTCAATCACAGAAGATGATTTGTCTCATGCAGAAAACAACGACTATGCCAATCCTCTGGTCTGTGCGGTGTTTGTGGCGTTGTGTCCAATATGGGTGCTGATAGCCAGGAAGATCCCATCTACGAGAGAAGTCCTCTACTCCGGATGGGAGCCTGTCATCATCGCAATGGCCATCAGCAGGTATGTCCCTTCAGGTCCTTTCCACCTTTCTTTTACTCTATGACAACAGTCACAGTCCGTATTAGAACTTTTATTCACGCTTTTCTTTTGTTTGCCGTTTAGCTAGCACGATTTCACTGCTATTTCTATATGTTCATTCTAACTCCAAAGGTAGCTCCTGAAAAGGTTTTCACTGTTTGCGTTTCAGTGTCGGTGGTCTTATTCTCGACAAGACCGTTACCAACCCAAACTTTGCGGGCATGGCTGTCTTCACTCCAGTCATCAATGGTGAGGAGTCGACGTGCATGTCGCATGAAGCACGACACTACTATTTAGTCACATACAAGGTTTATTCCTTGGCAACCCGTCAGAACTGGTCACAACCACAGACATACAACATCCATCCATCCATTCATCCATTTTGGGACCCGCTTATCCTCACAAAGGGTCGCGGGGGGGTGGGGGTGGAGCCAATCCCAGCTGTCTTCGGGCAGTCGGCGGGGGACACCCTGAATCGGTTGCCAGTCAATCGGAGGGCACACAGAGACGAACAACCATCCGCGCTCACATTCACACCTAGGGACAATTTTCGAGTGTTCAATCAGCCTGCCATGCATGTTTTTGGAATGTGGGAGGAAACCGGAGTACCCGGAGAAAACCCACGCAGGCATGGGGAGAACATGCAAACTCCACACAGGAAGGCCGCAGCCGGAATCGACCTCTCTGCACCTCTGCACTGCGAGGCGGATGTGCTGACCAGTCGCCCACCGTGCCGTCCAGACAGAAATACAAATGGCAGTTACAAAACAAGAAATGAAGACAATCGATTCAACAAAAAAATGCACAGAAACCTCCTGGGCCCACATCCGTAAGGGGCGACATATCCTTAGAAGTCTTGCCCGTCTCCTTCTTCCTTCGTTTAGACAGTCGTTTGCTATGCTTTCGGCATTGCCTTTGTTTCATAATGGCTGCGCAGAGCTCGCAAAGTCGTTGTAGCTCTGCAGGGAAGTACGTTCGACTCGATGTTGGTGACTTCGTAGGCCAGCAGATTTGCGAGTGAGAGGGCTGCGCCTCTGTGGGAGTGGTCACAGCCGATTTCAGTCTCGGCCAATCAAACACTCCGAGCATTGGACTACGTGCCGGTGAAGGCTAATGCTGGTAACCCTGTAAGCTAATGTGAAGCTCTCCCTACACCGCAGCTGTACGCTTACTTTAGGGGCTTTGAAATAATCGCGCTGACTGGTGTAAAGTAGCTCATTTGCGACGCCACAATTCACAACATTCAGAACGGCTCGCACATCTAATCTATTAAAATCTATTTTTGTATGTTTGTATTCAGTGTTTGCATGTTGGCGAATTTTTCAAGGAAAAAAAAAAAGACCATTTTTAAGTTCAAAATGAAACCGACTCCAAATGTGTTTCCAGGTGTGGGAGGTAATCTGGTTGCTGTTCAGGCCAGTCGAATCTCCACCTACTTGCACATGAATGGCATTCCCATGGGGGACCCCAACCCCACGCCCAGGAACAGGAAGTGCCCCACACCCTGCTCCACCTTCTTCACCTCCAGTAAGGTTCTCAGTTAGCCAATTAAAACACGTTAATGGTCATTTCAACGACAAAATGAATGCTCATTTCAAGGCTGGAATTTAATACTGGACTGAACTGCAACATTCACACATTAGGCGTGAATGTTATTAAAATTAAAATATTATTAAAAGCTGTCTGGCAGTGTCAATCAAATGTAAGCAGAATTAAATTAAGAGATTTTTTTTTATGGATCTCAGTGCAGATTGTCATCAACTGGAGAGTCAGTTTGTTCCTCGAAGGAGGAAGCAAAGCATTTTTACCAATGTGCATATGTACGTTTGTGTGTGTGTGTGTGTGTGTATATATATATATATATACACGATGTGTATGTACATGTATATATGTGTGTATGTTTGTGTGTGTATACATATGTGTATGTATATACAGTATATGTTTGTATATATACACATATATATATGTATGTACAGTCATACCTCGGTTTTCAACCATAACCCGTTACAGAAGGCTGTTTGAAAACCGAAACCACACTTTAAAAAAATAAATAAATAAAATTATTGAACATGTCTGTTCACCATGGAACGCTAAACGAGGAAGCGTCGCATCCTCGTGTAATGAAAGCCAAGAGGACTCAAGTGACGCATTCAAGTGTGCTCAGTTTGTTCGAGAACCGAAATTCGGCCGTGATCTGAGGCATAAAAAATTTGAAATTTTTGGTCGAGAACCGATTTGGTCGAGAACAGAGACGTTCGAAAACCAAGGTTTGACTGTATTATGTGTGTGTGTGTATATATATATATATATATATATATATATATATATATATATATAGGTTGAAGTGGTGAGTTCACGCTAACCCCGCCCACTCCTTGCCCCCCAGCTGTGAACTCCCGTTCAGCACGCGTGCTCTTCCTCCTGGTGGCCCCTGGTCACCTTGTCTTCCTCTACACCATCAACTCACTGAGGGGGGGGCATACCACACTCACCCCCGTCTTCATCACCTTCTACATGGGCGCTGCGCTGCTGCAGGTGAACATGTCAAACACACGCGTGTTTCCCAAGAAATCGAGAGGCGTCGATGAATTCAGGGCGGATTCAGTCAGACGTGCTCAAGTCAGTCAAAATTGCCTGGCGAACGCTACACGGTGCTGTGGATTTTATTTGAATTATGCTTCATCAAGACAGACCCATGCTGAGTTATTCTATTCTGGACAAGATTTATCGTGACGGAAACCATGACCGTTGTATAAGTCGCCCACCAAAATAGGTAGACCCCAAATTTCGTAGTCTATTACCGTATTTTCACCACCATTCGGCGCACCGTGTTGTTGGGCGCAGTCTCGGTAACGGGTGCTCTATCTGTGTTTGACACATACACAAAACGCACCGTATCATTGGGCGCAGCCAGGCATGGTAAAACATACGGCAGCTTAAACATACGGCAGTTTAAACATACGGCATGCATGCACGCGCGCTAAAAACACGTTAGCTTGAAGCATAGCGTAGCATGCTAAGACATGCTAAAAACACGTTTTTAAAAAGGCAATGGAAGCAAAACGGAGTTTGGTTGTACTTTATTTAGCCATCTTACAATGTACTCACGTTTTTCTCTTCCCCTCTTACACGCTCACCGACTGGTACAAGCTAGGGGCGTGCCTTTAGCGTCCTCTTACACGCCCACCCGTCACTGATTGGCAGACTTCCGCATGCCCGTCGTCACTCACGCCCGCCTTTTCTCGATAAAAAGACTTTTAATGGCGCCTTATGGTCGTGAAAAATACGGTCGTTTCCAGAGGTGTCCAAAGTATTCATGCACATTACTCAAGTACAAGTCGAGATATTTGTAAAAGCTTTTTTTACTCATTTCAAAATAAAAAAAGTCATGTTTTCCAGACGACTTCAGGTATGAAAATAAAAGTCATGAAAAGTGAAAAAATGCATTGAACTCAAATCACACTTTTTGTTTTCAATATTTGCCCTGAGAGTCGCAACACAATTTTCGTGGCATGGCTCATTTTTGAGCTCGCCGTTGTTTCTAAATGTGCCCACAGTAAGCGGGCTATTGGTCCACTTTCATCCTTTTTGAGACTAAAAAAAACATGCCGAGGGTATGGAAAGCATAGCACGTACGGCTTTTGTCACCTTTTGCCTGTTGTTTGTTGCCTCGCAGGTGATAATCCTGCTCTACCTAGCGGACTGGATGGTCCACTGGATGTGGGGCCGAGGGATGGACCCCGACAACTTCTCTATTCCCTACCTGACTGCTCTCGGCGACCTGCTCGGAACCGGCTTCCTCGCCCTCTGCTTCCACATGCGCTTTTTCATTGGCGACAGAGACTCCAATTTGGGAAACTGACTGCGGCGTTCCCTTGCGCACGCGGACCTCGGCGATGGGGAAACCGGATGTGTTTTCCGCCAAAAGGGCTAATCCCTCGGAGGGTTCTGATTGCAGATGCGGCGCTCCAGTTCAATGACGAGCGGGCGGGCGCACTCGGAGGCTGTTTCAATGTGGAAACATTGGAAACTGGTTTTTGTCTTATTCAGCCGCGCAAACGTTTTTTTTTTTTTTTGTTGGTCTTTTTGCCTCATAACGGAGTCCCCTGCCTCTGTTTTTGTTGTACGATTGTAAATGATTCTTGGGGGTAAATAATCCGTTTGATGTAAGTTGATATCGATTCTGTTTTGAAAGGCTATTTATTCCTCATTATTTTCAATGGGGAAGCTAGCCCGCAAATCCATTTTTACGTGATCACCTTGCAACAAATCCAAGAAAAATAAGCAAAAAAAAAATGAAAAAAGCAAATAAACCCTAACAAGCCATTCTGACTTAATCACAAAGTGCTTTGTCTTGAAATTCTTTGAAATCATTGAAATGCTTTTGTGCTTTAGAAGCGTGCATGTGGCTCCTGTTGCTCCAAGTCTGTTTTTTTTTTTTTTCCTTCTTCTTCTTCTTCTTCTTCTTCGGACAGCCGATCGATGCCGTTTCACCACCAAACGCAACCAGAAAGGTGGCAATTGAAACCTTTTGCGCAACCCAGCAAATTGTGGTTTGATTCTGGTCAGTCCATGAGTTTGGATCCTATTTCAAAACCACGTCGCCCTCTCTCCTCCGAGACTTCAAAGTTTCAAAACGTCCCCTTTTTGACCAAATGATCCAAACACGATTATGAAAGTGAAGCCTAAGCCTTTATTATTCTTTGGCATGAGGACGAGAAACGGGTCAGCCGGCGGGCTCCTGCACCAACTTGGCAAACAATCTGGCCTTTCTGCTCGCAACATTATTGCGGCTTGCAAGAGCCGACCGACCTGCATGACGGCAAGTTTAGTTTGTTACTTGCGGCCTGGTCCATTCGCTAAAACGGCACCAAAGATTCACTGTCAGTCCTCATAGAACCAATTTGAGAGTCGCTGATTCCAGGCAGTTCACCGAGAATGACAAAAAAGCATTTGCGTCAAATTTGTCATGGAGCTTTGATATCATGCTTTTTTGTGTGTGTGTGTGTGTGTGTGCGCGCGCGTGTGTGTGTGTTCTTTCCAGATGTTGCGAAACATGAAGTCGGGAAGTTTTCCCAAGACGAGTAAAGCATTTAATTGAAGTCAATTATCTTTAAAACTGTCGCCAATATCTCCGTCTGGTTACACCGAACGATGGCAAGAAAGCTCGCACAAAGAAAGTCTTTGATAAAAAATGCTTTTGCTACTCAAGAAGCGGCTTAGTGAAGGATCACCACACATTTCATGACTCTGACAAAACCCTGACCCAAAATTTGGAGTCCGGAAAATAGAATCGAACCACAATCTCCTTTCCAATAATTGCCCCCGGTTTTCATTTTGCGCTCTTTGTTTTGGTTAAAACTGAGTAGGAAGGATGAAATGCAATTTCTCTTGAGAAACTAAAGTGGTATTTTGAGCAATTTGGAAAAAAAGCAACAACCAATTCCAGACACAAGGTGTCCTGGCTAAAACTTGCATGAGATGCTTGAATTCTTTGCCACTTCTCAGACGTCTGCGTTCCCTCAAAGGGGCCAGAAGTGTTCATGTGCGGTGCACAGCCTATGAATGTGAAAACAAAAAATGGTCTGTCAATCTTTTGTTTGGGCTCTTGAATGGGTTTTGGGGAGAAAGTGTGATGTTAAAATGGAGTTTTGTTTGGGGTTTTTTTCACCTCTTCTTTTGAACTCTTGGGCTGGGCCACAACGCCAAGTATTGTAATTTGCTAAATCGACACTAGAGGGCGCCAGAGTGATTCGTTGATGCTTTGGGGGAGTTTTTTTTGTTTTTTTTTTTTTGTCCCGGTTCAAATTCACCACGGGGACATGTGATTTTTTTGGGGGGGGGGGGGGTATTGCATTTTGTGTGAGGCGTCATATCCATCCATCTGTTCAGTCCTTTCTCTTTTTTTCCCTCAACCTTTTCACTGAACAGGTGCCAGCCTTCGACTCTATGGTCTTGGCGAGTTGTGAATACTTCTATAAGAGGGCAGATAACACTTTTGTCTATTTATTATTAGAAGCACACCAAGCAATTTGTACATACTATATTTATTCTATATATGAGATTGTTTATTGTGCCCTGTCATTGTGGCTCTGTTACTTTGTCGCCCCGGTGTAATTGTTTTTCCGTCTTTTTTGGGGGGGAAAAAAACGTGTGTTTTCTTTGCAAACGGACAGTAGTTTTGTTTTCCTGCTTGCCACAATCGTGGTGAAATGTTGCATGGTGCCTAATGATGACATAGAATGGCCTTAACCTCTCTGAGAGCCAAGCTCAACTTTCTGTAACCAATCAACAGCCGAGTGCCTTAAATGAGCCCCTATTAATCAATGATTTACAATTCCTTGATTATGATATGCAATGCAATGTAATACTGTAACTTAGTGTGATGCAGCTCACGTCTCCGTAATTTGGGTCCACGTGTCCAGGAGGGCCTGGGCTCAAGATGGCCAGACATAAAAGAAAGATGACATCTGTCAAATAGCAGACAGCCTGAAAATGCGCCGTGTGTCATGTCATTCTAGACTGTTGTGCAATCTCCAACATCCAACCAACCAAAACCCACGTACTGCCTTTTTAACCTCAGTGCTTCAACCCCGTTGAACTCTCAAGGAACCAGACGGGGTCTCGGCCCGTCCCATGAAACCACGACCTCCGTCTCCTGTCACATTTGCTGCAGAAGAGGCAAAATAGTAGAAATAATCATGAAAATGAGAATTGGGGGGAGAGGAGGGCATGTATCGTCTCACCGGGGCTGAAGCTTGTGGGTTTCCTGTGGGTTATTTCCTGACTTGCTGGGAATAAAGGACGGTATTGTTTCATACCAGCCAACTGTGCTATTGTCTTCTGTTTTCAAACACAGTACATTTGGTCACAGACAACGCTGGCCTGCTGGTCGTCTGGTTGGACTCGCAGTGCAGAGGCACCGGGTTCGATTCCGGCTGCGGCCTCCCTGTGTGGAGTTTGCATGTTCTCCCTGTGCCTGCGTGGGTTTTCTCCGGGTACTCCGGTTTCCCCCATACGTTCCGAAAACATGCGTGGCAGGTTCATGAACACTAAATCAGGGGTGCTCAACTGTTTTTGACCCAAGATCGACTTTTGAAGTGCCCGACCTCCCGCGATTGACCTGATCGCGAATGTGCAAGCAAACACACCCGCACGCGGGTGCACAACCATGCACGCACGCCACGATGAGGAACAGCTGTAACGTCCCTGAAAATGATTGAAATCGAAACCTACAGACACACAAATCGTCTGTTTTTTTTTTTGGGGGGGGGGGGCGGGTTGGGGGTTTCCCCATTTCCCCCGGAGCTGGAATCGAACCCGGCACCTCCGCAACATTCCAAAACACAATTCTCTCATCCACTCATGTAACTACAACATGGACACGCACATTTTAAGATCAAAATGACTGATTTGAGGGATGTCTCACATACAAGCAGCAAAATCATTTTGAGATTTGAGTTGAAAGCGGTTAGGAAGTTCATTAGCTTGTTTTCGCCCTATTTTGGGAAAAAACAACCAAAGTGGTGTATGTTGATTTTCTTGCCAGGGCCATGTCTAGTTTCCCATGTTTGGGAATTTAACAGACCTCGCAGCGTCTCGCTGGGCCTTCCGGCGGACCGAGGGTGTTTTCTCTGACCCCCCTGCCCCCCAGCACACCCTCCAATTTGGTGACAGAGGGTAGACTCGATATTAGACCAGGTAAAACCGTTGTGGCGCAGGTGGTGGAACACGATTTCGGTGGATTTGATGGAGACACAGGCAGACGGACTGTCGTGCTTCTGCTTGTGACCGCAGACAGTGCACTTGGCTGATCGGTGTGGCGGATGTCATCGTCATTGTTTGCGTGAAATGTGTGCTTCCAAATGGCGTTGTATTTCATTCCTAAAAATGACAACAACGTGCATCATTCGCTCTGAATGATTGTAACAATCAATTTATTTCATGTATTATTAGTATCATTGTCATCTTTAACATTTTTATAAACACCCCTCTTTAAGGTGGATATGCTGGTGCAGTTGTTTTTCAACATTTTTTACGCCGAATATGAATGAGACAAGCCACTCCGAGTCGCCGGCAATAATGTTGGCTTCGTTCAATCCCACAAAGGCGCAAATGTCCATTTCTAACTCCGCTCGTATGGACGGTTTGACTGCATATTGCGCACAACTTGCATTGTGCACGAACCCCCCCCCAATATGTGTTTCCTGAAGGAAAAACCAAACATTAAATTAACTCATTCACTCCCAAAGACGTTTTTAGACGTCTTTTCAGACTTGGTTTAGAATTGGCTGCTACTGAATGAGTTAAATAATAAAAAGAAAGGGAGCATTGTGTAGATTTGCTAACGTTTATGTTGCTGCAAAAGTGATGTTACTGTGTGAAAGAAAGTTCAGCTCAGTTAACAGGAAATGACGAGTGGGCTGGTGCTGCTTGTTTGATGTCCTGATGATGCAAGCAGCCGTTTGCCTTCCCTCTCATCTCCTTTGGCCTCGCCTCCTTCTGGAATATGTTCAGTGGAGGATAACTGCACGTAGAGGGCGTCAGCGACCTGCACTACCTGGGGTGGACCTAGACAAAGAAAACAAAACAAAACAAAACAAAAAAGCACAAAACAACTGTGCAAAAAAAAAAAATAACCCAATGGCTGAGTATTTGAAAAAAAAAATCGGAACTAGTTTACCATCTCCATGACTGCACATATCGAGAGTATCCATCATGATGCTCCCCAGCTCCCTGCGGGACAACTTCTACACAGGCCAGAAAACGTTCATTAGGGAGACGTTTCGTGAAATTAAATCAATGCGATTGCAACAAAGTTGTGAATCGATAATCTCTCGATGACCGCAAGCGATGCATGGGTCTGAGGGAGGGAGTGGTCGAGGGGTTACCTTATTGCCTAGCTGCAGAAGTAACATGAGGGCATCTCTGAACTTTCCCTCCATCGAATGGAGCTTCTCCTTCTCTGTCCCTTCCAGACCTGTCTTGTCGTCCTCTGGATCCGGCCTCTAACAAGGAGGAATATTGAAAAATAAAAAAAAGTTGGAGTCAAGTCAAAAGGGGGTTGCCAATATTTGTGTTTTAGTATAGTTTGGAAACACTCGACATCAGGGGTCCCCAACATTTGGTGCCGGGCCGCACAGAAAGAATAAATAACTTCCATTCCTTCCGTTTTATTCATTTCGGAATCTGAAAGATGTTTTATTTTGAAAAAATTACCGGATTCTCTGCTATATCAGTCGACAGTATGTTACGCTTGACGCAGGTGAATGCGCGCTTCTCGGTCACGTGATAGGAAATGAAACCCAGAAGCTAGCAAAATGAATTAAAAAAAAACGTATTTGAAAAGTTTTATCAGGAAGGGGAAAAGGCCCAGCCAGGAGACGGAAGAGGAGCCTACGACTTTCAAGAAAAAGGTGGCTACATTTAATAAGACAGGAGTATCAGGAGTCCTACTGAAGATACGTATTTATCTCAATGGGAGATTCCCACTCTGCATCATATGCGGCATGGTGAGTCGTATTTTTCATGCACTTTTTATTTGCGGAGTATCTTATTTTGAAGGCACGTTAAAAACGTTACCGTAGCGACCAGAGAAGTTTGCGCCTAGATAGGACGTTCCTCGTGTCATGATTTGTACGAAAATAGCACACTTTTCACGCAGGGCGTATCGTATTATATTGTTGTGTCTATCCGGCCTTTAAATATTGACTGACATGAAAAAGGTTGGGGACCTCTGCTCTATATCTGTCACGATTTGCGTGGTGGTGGTGGACCCCAAAGAGCAGGCAGGAGGAAGGAGCAGGGTGAACTGGATGAATTGGACGAAAACAGAGAAAACGAAATCCTAAACAAACAAAGTCCAAAGAACAAAACGAATCCAAAGTTTACACAGTTAAATGCCAGAAGTATGAAGCTGCCAGAACTGCTCTGACAGTTTTACAGTTAAAGTTTACAGTAAGTACACAAACAACAGTGATTTTTTTTTTTTTTGCCTTCACAAGAACCGTTGACATTTCGTTTAAAGCGCATGAGGAGTTGCTCAAATGTGTGTCCTCCGAAAACACGGACATATTAATGTTGCAAACGCATATGATGGCTTGGACGGTTTTGTTTGACTCCTTCGTCAAATGAGAATGAACTCGAGTGCCCTGCACTTGATTATACAGGTGAGTAAGCCTATTCATTTTGGAGGACACGCAGAACATCCATCCATCCATCCATCCATTTTACGAACCGCTTGTCCTCACAAGTGTCGCGGTGGGTGCTGTATCGTCACTGTTTTTGACTTTTTCACTCTGGCCAAATGATGGCTGCAAAAACAATAACCAAAAGCACAAAGCTACTACTGCCCAATACTTCTTCATAGAAACTACAAGATCCAACGGGGGATTTCTTTTGCTTTCTTTGTAAGCGTTAATTGACATATTTTATAAAGCAAGATATTTTGTGACAGGGAAAAAAAAAAAAGGTATTTTTCTTTGAATGAACAATGGTGCATTCACCAATGCAAGTCAAACTTTGTAAGAGGACAGCGTGTGTGTCAAACTTGCACCGACCCGTTTAATAACAGGCTTCGGGAGAGACAAAAATGAGTCAGCGCAGGGTTGAGACGTTGATTCCCTCAAAAATGATCTTAAAGCGACATTCCCTTCAAAATAGAAAAGATCTGCATGTGGAAAGCGTCTACTGCTACTGATGATCTCCCCCTCTCTCTCTCCAAGTTTTCTCCGCCAAAGTTGATCCTTGCAGGAGCTCAACATTAACAGCTCGTGGAGTCGCCCAAGTGACTATCCTACCGTGCAAAACGTTTTCCTTGCTTACATCAGCAGGTTTCTGCTCACAGCCTTCGCTGCTCGCACGGAGATCTTCCTTCGCTCGCCGCCAGCCGCAGCATCCCCTGCTGCCCTTCCAATCGCCGCTGAGGCGGCTGTCGTGCGGGTCGCCCTTTGAGAGCATCTGATGGACCGCGTGACTCGGACACCTTCAAGAACGGGCAGAGAAGGAGTGCCGCTGACGTGTTTTCGACAGTTCTATAGGCCAAAGTGGCGGAAAGAGAGCAACGGCAGACTTTGGACTGAGGTGTGAAAAACGAGCTAACCCTTTGCCCCAGCCGGGGGATGGGCTCTTGCGCTTCTTCACCTCAAAAAGGCAGCGCTGACCTTCACGGCCCAAGTCCTTGTCACCTTCCTCTTCTTCATCGGAGGCGGCTCTTCCCTCCACTGCTCTCTGCAGACACTCGGCATCTGCAAAACACACTAAGTGGTTACTTTTGAGATTGGGTGTGCATTAAAGCCGGCATGGACAAAGATGTGCGCTGGAAGAAATGACAAATGGTGACAAATCACCAGCAAAGGCTGCAAAAGGAGCAAAGTCACAGCACAGCACAGCATTATGAGCTGATTTTTTTTTGGGGGGGGAGGGGGGACTCACCCGCAGATATTCACAAAACAACTATACCTTTAACTATAACTATAATACAGTCATTATTTTTGTGCTGTAGTATTTGACTTTACCGTTATTGATCACATTGATTCTGAATCATTTCCTGACCTGTCTTACAGTTTGACTCTCCTCCTCTTGCCGAGGCAGCTTCAGGAAGACAAACGCAGCCGCATCTGAAGGTTGGAAGAGACCACACGCTGTAGCTCGAATCATATTCGGTACTCGTGCTCTGTCACACTCCACGTGCAGTGCGTTCATGATGGCAAATGGTGCGTAACTTAATGCGTAAACAAACTCACAGCGCCCCATTTTGGCACTCGCAGAAACACTTGACGCCCGTAGCTGTGCTGCAGCCAGGGGGTGTGACGAAAGATGACAATAATGATCATGTGTTCAATGAATCGACTTCTACAACGACTCTTAATGTGAATGAAATGCGCTTCTGGATGTTCAATCTAGAGGTGTCAATGTATGGCGTTAATTGCGAAGAATTAATTACAGTCATATTTAGCACTAAGTGGGTTTTTTTTTAATCGCGTTAATCTAAATTTTAATCTCTAATTTTATTGTTTCTAGTAGGTGGGTTTCCTTTTGATAATCTCCCTTTTCGTGTGTTCGAGTAGTTGAGGGCGGGGAAACAATTGTCAGTCACAACAGACATTGATTGGCTGTCATTATGTTTGGGCTTTTTGAGCGTAAACTGATGTCTGTCTTGTCTCAGCACAACGAATGAACAATTTGCATTCCAAAAACGCCCCGACGGCACTATTGATAAAAGTAGAGTGTTGTGCCTAATTTGTAAGAAGGAGTTTGCTGACCACCGAAGCAGCTCAAGTTTAGCCTCCCACATTAATGCAAAGCAACCAGTCGCGAGTGCATCCACAGCTAACGTTAGCACCAAAAACATTAGCAATATAGCGAGCTAAAGCTAAGCTCTTCGCCAAAGTGAACTTGAGGAGAACACCCCGCGTACGAGGCATGAAGTCAGCGTAGCTGCTGTGTCCTCTGTAGCCTCCTAGAAGTGATTGATGTTTATTTCAGCGCTTTATTTTGTAATCATGAACAGTGTTATTTCTGAAGTGCTAACTTAAAGCACTGTGGTTGAAGGGTCTGTTTTATGTATTTTTTTTATTATCTGAAGCAAGTTCAGTGTTCAGTACTTGTATTGATCAGAAAGGTATTCTTACTGTTTTTGATATGTTAACCTAAGCACTTTTTATGGACCTGATGTTCCATTTCATTTTTATTTTGTAATTCTTTGGAGATTTACAAAAACAAACAAAACCATGATATTCACCCTGGTGGTCGAAACTAAAGGTTGCAGCTAGGATTTGGGACAAGTCTCAATTACAGCAGCAAGTAAATGCCCAGGACTGCATCCGTTCCAAGTCTGTTTACAAACAATGAAAGACTTTATAATGCCACTTTTTTTTGTCTTTGGATCTGCCTCAATAAAGTAATGAATTAAAAATTAAAAGAGGGTGTTTCTCAGCACTTTTTAGTTTCGATTAAAATATAGATTAATTAGATCATTTAATTACAGATCATAATTAATCTCGCCATTTTTTGGCTTGACAGCACTAGTTAAATCCTGTGTTTGTAAATGCTACGAGGGATAAAGCTGCGCTGCTTTGTCTTGCCTTCTGATGACATCATCCGCATAGGTCCACAAAGCTCAGAATCTGTTCGCCAACCTCACGATCAAATCGACCAGAATGGCGTTACACCACCTTCGCCACAACTTGGACCTGCTTTCAGTGGGTCCCATGTTTAGTCTGACTTCAGCCACCAAATTGTCACGTGCATTGGGGGGGGGGGGGTGTATAAATGAACACGCCGTCTGGCGGAAAGCCTAGCATGACGTAGCGCCGAATTTCCAAACAGGCTAAAGGAAGTTGCACACATGCATGAGAATGTGCCCATTTTTCCACCCGAGCACACGTGTGCAGTCTCCAAAATTCCACTCACAAAAACACAAACGTACCTGTACTGTTGCAGTTGACTCTCCAGCTGGTTGATCCTCGACTGAAGCTGTGGCACGGATTCGGCTCGTTCCTGAATCATTCGCACCTGCTCAAGGCCCAAGCTCAAAGCCTCCCTGGCCTCCTCCGCTCGTCGCCTGATCAAGGTTATGAAAATGATCACATTTGAATATATCCGCTGCTGATTTGAATCCCCTGCGATTGAACCCCCAAATCCAACCTAATTTGGATGTTCTCCCTCCTGAGCGCAGATTCCACTGCCCGAAGCTTGCTGACTTCCTGGTATGCCCATCGCAGCTCCTCCTCCAGACGTTCATTAAACTTGATGGCCTCCTCCAGCTGTCCATCACGCGAGGAACGGATCAGCTGCAACTCTCTTAAGAGGGGGTCCCTCATGTCCCATCTTCTCCACAACCTCCTCCCACCATTTCCTCCGGCAACATTTAAGTGTCCTTTAACCCGCCGCGTTGGCACCAGTTTGCCTTGTATGAGGGAAATGGAAGTTGCGGGCGCTGAAACGCAGATGGGAGCTGACTGCATGGCGCCCCTCTCTCGCCTCAGAGCCACTTCAAGGGCCAAACAGCGAGCGTCACTACCCTGCAGTGCGGATCGGAGGTCCTCCACCAACTCCCTCAGAGCTGCTAACTCTTCTGCCAACGACAAAAAGGAAGGAGGAGAGGTGAACCGATAAAGATATGGCAGTACTAAAAATGATCTTCACATTCTGCTTTTGTTGGCACGTTCCAAATAGAAACCGGAATACACTGCTGGATCCACGAATGACTCTGCTTCATGAAAACATGGCTACAAAATCACACAACTTTGATGATACTAAGAAGCATGTTCTTGAAACATGATTTCAAATGTATATATGTTGGATATGTTTGACATGCATTGATTATGCAATGAGGTTTCAAGTCAGGAGGGGCGTTCACACGGCAAGATTTGTTTGCCGGAGCAAATTTGCAGCGCCGGCGTAGCGCCGGAAAAACAGCTTACACCGGATCAAATTTGAGGTTGAGGTGGTTTCATAATTTGCTCCGGAGCAAATGCTCGTTTGCGGGGCAGCACCGGTGTAAATTTGCACGTGTGAACGCTACAATTTGCTCCGCAGCAAATGCTCGTTTGCGAGGGAGGGGTGGGGGGGGGGTAAGCCTCGCTGTGCATGAGAAGAGTTGATTACGTACGGCGAGAATGCGTTGCTTTCGTGCTCAGTCGGACTTCCGTCAGGTGTTTGTTTAATAACGACACAAGACAAGGCTGCTAACAGTAGCAAAGCACCTCTTGCGTTATACCATCTCAACTAGAACGGGGGGTGCATAGTCCCCAAACGTCATCTTTCCTTTTGTCGGAGACTGGCCTGTCTCGGAGTTGTTTGTGTAGTTTGTTCCTTTGTTGTGTGTTCACAACCCCCCCATAGAATTTATTTTGTGATTTCCTCTCTTGATTTTTGTGTTTGGCGCATGACACGTTTGCTTTTCAGAGTGTCATTGAACTCATCGTCGATTTACGTTTTCGGGGGCGGTCACTCTGGAGCAGAAGTCACGGAGACTGAGGAGGAGAAGGACGAACCAACACGACAGCTCATTTGTTTTCGGTCGTTTTGCTCCGCAGCAGAAACCGCCCGTGTGAACGCAAGTGGCGCTGCGTCGACGCTGCGCCGGTGCTGCCGCACTCGGCAGCTTTGTGCGCGTGAACGCTCCACAAAATTTGCTCCGGTATAAAATATATCGCTAGAAAATACACCGGTGCAGCGCCGGAGCAAATGTGTGCCGTGTGAACACCCCTAAAGTCCTCCGACAGTAACCCATAACTACAATGTAGACTGCGATGGAAATATGTTTGACACTTCTATTTGATCAATAGCAGTGTAGCAAGCACAAGAGTCTGTAACTTCAACTTGCACTTTTGTGATTGGTCTTATTTTTGTCTGCCACTAAGATTGTAGAAAAACGATAGATAGTCATAATAAGTCCAAAGCAATGGCGGGAAGTAGCAAAGTCCAAATATTTGCTGGCTGCACTTAAGTCGGTTTTTCAGGTATTGGTCATCTATGACCTCGTTTTAATTGTCTACAATATACTGTATGTATATATCTTTTTTGGACGTTTTGGTTTTACTCCCCACACCCGATGTTTTCCCCATGACGCAGATTATCACGAAGATGTTGAGCACACAGGTCAAAAGTCAAGGCCCGGGGGCCAGATCTGGCCCCGCCACATCATTTTATGTGGCTCGCGAAATCAAACCAAGCATGTCGAGTTCCACGATGCTTGCGAAAGTCTGAACCAAATTGTCACATGTAATCCGCAAGAACAGTCATAATTCTTGGCTTCTGATTTTAAAACGAGTTTATGCCTCAATTTGTTGTGCGCTGTGTATGGGATACGTGGAGGTGACTAAACATTTGTTTGGTTGTCCAAAATATCATCGTGGCCCGCCACAAAATGAGTTTGACACCCCTGATGTTGAGAATTTAACGTTAGACCCCCTCCCAACACACACACACACCCACCCCTTGGTCGACGGGGGTGGAGCTGCTGACATTTGTTTTCTCTCTCCAATAAGAATTCCCATCGGCCCCTTGCTTGCCCCCTAATCGACGCCCCCCAAAGAGCCAAGTCAACTTGAGGGCAGAGAGACACGTTTGCGGTTGAGGATTGTTCCCCGTATGCTTCACACTCGCAATTTATATCAAATGCACGTCAAAGTGAACAAAGAGCCGCTCGCCAAATGTTTTTTTTTGCACATGCACAACTCAGCGTACCGGAAGACGCGCCCTCTGCATTCCGAGCAGCTGCGGATCTGCTGTGGCTCTTCGTCAGGTCCAAACTGACGTCTTTTGTCCTTCTCACGCGAGGCCAGCGCAGCCGAATGTGTCTCTCCACCAGCTCCGTCTCCTCAGTCACGGGCAGCCGCCACTCGCCCCCTCCGCCTCCTCCTGCGCCCGCGCCTCTGCGCGCAGAACGCACCCGAAAGAAGCCGCACAGGCGCGAGTGAAAGTCCTGAAAAGTGATCCGACTCGGCAGTCCGCAGCATGCGTCTTTGAACTCGTCCTCGTCCTCGTCGCCTTGTCCACCCGGCGCCCCTTGAATCGTCGTGTTGCCTTTGGGGGCTCCGGTGACCCCGAGCACGGCGCAGAGGGTGCTGAAGTCCTCCGCCGACACTTTCTCGTCCCGGTTGGGATAAGCAAGATGGTGGAAGACCTCTTGCAAGTACTGGTCTATCCCGGTGGCCAGGACGACGATTTCGTTCTCCACGCCGGGATCGGGGCAGTGGTGGTGGGCCAAGGCGCTCCGCAGCCACTCGCTCCTCCGCGCCGCTCTCGGCCGAGGCTGGACGCACTTGAAAGCTAAAGCTCCGCGCTCCATGGTCGCGCGTTCACTTTGATCACTCGAAGAAATCTCACCGGGGAAAATGATGCCAACGATTGCAATTTGAAAACCTGGCCCCCACCCTCCCCTCCACCAAGTCTCGGGTTCCTTCCAGGTCTGCCCACATCCTGAGCTGATCCCTACTTGAGAAAACAAAGTCCCATTCAACCCTGACTCCACCCTCAAATGCAAATTCTTTTGACTGCGATGGTCTCCGTGACTGCCATGAAGCGTTTATTTGATGTCTTATTTGTGCACTGAATTGCGACCACTAGATGCATAAAACTAGAATGACCGGGAGCAGTTTTGTAGAACCACAGTCTCACTCTGTTTTCTCCCATTATTTGCCTCGCATTGCTGTATGATACATTGTCACCAGCACAGAGTGCGTACTTGGGTAATTTTTTTTTTTTTTTTCGTTTTAATAATTGTGCACGTGCAAAAAAAAATGGAGGTTTGCGCTGCTGTGGGAGTGAACAGAGCTGACTTGATCTCAGTTGAAACGGACCCTCTCTGGTCTCCATGTAACAAGCGTGACAGGCGCACATGAGATCAATGCGTGAAAAGTACCTTTGTGAGATCCGAACTTGCGGATGATGTCAAGTTGGCGATTAGGCTATGTTCACACTGCGGGTCAAGAAAAACAGTTTTGTGCATACGTGACACGCATCACGTTTTTTTTTCATGCAGTCTGAATATTATCCAATTTATGGATATAAATTGGAATATGTATGTCATGTGTCTGCAGTATGAACACTCATCCACACACACGTGACCTATACCTCATCAAATGCTCAATATGAGCGAGTCCGCGGGCAGAAGTGAGTTGTTTTGACCAACAGCTGTTGTCTTAACGTTTGACTTGAATTGAAACATGAAGCTTAAAGAGGACATTTGTGGTGATAGCGGTCACGCAAACGCTTCGTTTTATTTTGCGCGGCAATGACGTGACATCACCTTAAGTAGACGTCATTAAATGAGGGGATCAAGGAGTGTCTGCCAGGGAGGATTCTGAACAGAACAAGGATTCCACAAGCGTAGACAGAGATCAGAGACTTTGGACAAACATATATTTGTTTAGAAAAAACGCAAGACAAAGTACAACAAAGGATGCTAGTAACAAAAAAAAACAAAACAGGAAAAGGCGAGAACTAAAAGTGCTTGCAAAAGGCAAGGAGCAAGAAAAACGTCATATTCTTTGACTTTGATGAAAGGCTTCATTGGTTGGGTCCAGAGTAGTGGGTGACAGGGGGGTGGGTGGATTTTCACCCCCCAACCCATCCCATTCCCATCGAAAAATTCCTATCCTGCCTCGGTCCCAGATCATACACACACAAAAAAATGAAATCATATCAACCTCTAGTTCAGAGTTCCATAAAGTTTGGGGAAATAAACTTCTATTAACTGTAGAAAAGTGAGCCTTTGTATTTAAGACTCTGTGAAGTGATTTCAGGAATTTGCACCTAAATACTAAATCGTGTATATGATGCTTGTTTATTTATAAGATGTAGAAAAAAATTGCAAGACAAGCAAGATGCCACATTTTAAATGTAAAAAATAAGTGATGAGAACGTATCACACAATGATCTTCACAGGATATCGTGGTGTTTTTATCAAAAAATAAATACATTTTAAAAATATATATCGAACAAGTGAAAATAAATTGCAAGATTGAATGTTTCAAGACCTGAGACCATTTTGGATCCAAATAATTGTGACTGTTACTAGATAGGCCACAAGCTTAGCTGGAGACATTGTTTTTCTTTTGACACATTTGACTTTCAAAGCATATGCTCACCTACAGTGTATTGGATTGTTTTTGGTTTTTGTTTGTACTTTTCCGAAAGCGGCAAAATACCTTTGGACTTGCCTGCATTAGCGGAAAGTGTTTCAACTGTGCTTTGTGTCGAAAAGTTTTACTCCTTCAGTGTTCACAGACAGCAAATTCTCTTTTTCTATCTACCGGTAGATTTTATTCATGACTTCAAGTGCAGCAGCAACACACACGCACACACACACACACACACACACACACACATCCAAATTAAAACCCTTCCCGCCAGCTTTTTCCATGGCTGAAAAGTAGACGAGAAACGTCTGTCTCGTTCCTCAGGCATCTCCGTTTCAAAGTAAATGTGGAAATACCTTATCCCCCATCCTGACCTCACCACTTGTCATTCGTTTGACAGCCAAAGCAAAGATCGTCGTGATACACTCACCTGGGCATGACTAGACCACATCATGTGGGTTGCATCACATGCATTCCAATTTGTGGAACTCATTGCGTTTGTCAGGAAAAATGCAATTATGTATGTGCTAAAAAAAAAAAAAAAAAGGAAAGAGAGTCAAGTGATACAGAGTCTAAAGTATGAAAATTATGCACTTACCCAGATGTTCCCCCCCCAAAAAAAAACACTTGGAATGTGGATTTTTTTTCCTTTTCTAAAAGGAAAAGATGATTCAGAAGAATCACAGATATAAAAGAAGGCCAATGACCAAAACAATAAAAACTGTACAATTTTATATGTATGTATATATATATATATATATATATATATATATATATATATATATATATAAATCCTCGTCTCACCCCTCGGGTGGTGTCCGTCCCCATTCAGCTCGGGTCCTCTACCAGAGGGGATATATATATATATATTAGAGCTGTCAAACGATTAAAATATGTAATCTAATTAAAAACTCATCTGTCATAATTAACTCAAATTAACTAAAAATTAATCACGATTACTCGCGCATTTTTTATCGTTTCTGAATTTCCTTTTATATTTTTTGTCCTATTTTCCCCCATTTTAATGCTCTCATCAACATGGAATCATGAATCAGTTTTCTATGTCCAAAATGCAAATATTTACTGAAATAACAATTTCGATTTTCAATTTTACATGAACATTTTTCACTTGGAGCAGTTATTCACACATTATCTCTCACACAATATTACTGTCCATCAACAACAGTGAAAAAAATATTTTGTCACACAACAGCTGCTTGAACAGCTCTTTTTATGGAATCAAAACAGCGCAATATAACATTATAAAGTGCACATCTAAGGTAAACTAGTACTCATAATGGAGGCTCTCGCTGGCAATCCGTAGTGGAGTTGTTCAGTTAATTCCGTTTTCACGGCCCCTGAATAAGGATTGTCGGTCAGCATGGAAGGATCTCTCGTTCTGTACTTTTTTGATCATTTATTGGAGCACTTTGCAGCAGAAGTAGTAGTAGTTGTAACAGAAGTATCAGAAGCAGGTAATAACCTAAATTACACATACATGCAGTAAAACATTAATATATCTATCTTTCTGCATCACAATGTAAATATGTATATAATTGACATTATTTAATACCTTTATTTAACAATACGTTTAATAAATAATTTAATCAACCCTGATTCACTATGTATCAATATCGTCATCATTATTCATTGTTTTAAACGTAAGAAAGCATACAACACAAACATATCAAGTCGAATCGAACAAAGAACTACAAGTCCCAAAGGTCCAACCGGAAGTGGAGCGCGGCATTATTTACCCAGCTGCAACGCAATTTACTTCGTTTAAACGTCAGATTGCAGACGGACAAACATGACAACTATGCAAAAATGAGCTAAATAAAGACAGCCCTGTTCTAGCAACATTTTAGCCCACGCTGTTTAAATTGCCGATTGCGAACGGTAACTGACTGTGATTGCAAAAGCAGACAAACAAAGCAACCGATCGTGACCGAATCTAAAAGCTAACTTTACACATCTGACTTGATAAGAAGCACACGCGTAGCTTACCATTGGGCCATGCCGACGACGAAGCGAGTGTATTCACTCACGAAACAAAACGCGATGCTGCTTTTATACATCGCGCGAACGTCACCTGTCAGTGGCAGCCCCGCCCCTCTTAAAGCGCCAGGTCAATCCAACAGGAGTCGTTCAGCAAATTTGTTCTTCGTCGTGTCATCCATTTTCTTCGTTTTGAAATGATCCATAGCTGTCTGTCTGAGACGAGGGGGCGGAGTTACGCACGTCAGCTGTGTGCTTGGCCATTAAGTGGTATTTCAGACTCGACGTGCTATGATGATAGCTCGGTTTACGATTGCAAAACATACAGGTAACTTTGGTCTTGTCAGTGGAACAATCTGGCAACTTTTTAAAAGTAAACTTTCCATTCATGAGCTATTTAAGTATCCGTTTTCGGTGTCTCGCGCTGCCGTGGCTGGCAAAACAAACGTGCGTGGACCCGCGCAGCGCGCTTGATGGTTTTGTTTCTGGTTTATTTATAGAGCAACGTAACATCCGCTGTGACGTCTCGCGTTAATCTCGCGAGAAAAATTTTGATCCAGATAAAATTCTTTTAAATTAATGCCGATATAAACGCGCTAAACTGACAGCTCTAATATATATATATATATATATATATATATATATATAATTTTTTTTCTTTTAATTTTGGGAACACAGCTACTATTCCTCAGATATTGTTTGGATCCAGCTTAGTAACAGATGGTCATTCCTCAGTGGCCCCCTACAAGCTTTCTGGCCGACATACATATAAACCTCATCCGCCCACCAGGAATAATTGAATCCCCCTTTGGTGAAGAAAAGAAAATAATACTTTACAGATCTGCCCATTGAGTGCTCAAGTTCCAGTATTTGAACGTGCCTCTGTTCTGACTTAGGAACTAAGGAGTTTGGAAGAATAGATTTTTTTTCCCCCCTTCTAAATAAATGCTTCATTGTGCCGTCTCTTATTGAATGCGCGTGTGTGTGTGTGTGTGTGTGTGTGTGTGTACGTGTGTGTGCATGTGTGTGTGTGTGTTCCGGGGTAATTAATAGTTGGGTGAGAAGCTCAGCATCGGTCCCCTTCTGTCTTGCAGTTGTTCTCCTGACCTCTCAGCTGCGTCCTGCATGTGGTGAAAGAGCCTTATCTAAAAATGAAAGGATGGGAGCACGGAAGGGGCAATAAATAAAAAGGAGGCGGTCGGGAGCTTTGTGAATGTGTGTGTGTGTGTGTGTTCCTGTGTGTACTTTTCGAGACAGGCCCAAGTGGCCGGTTGTTCACCTTTGGGAGGAGTGAAACACTCTGGTATCGCGAGGACAGGGTTTCAGGCTTTGTGTTGGCTGCCATGTGCTCATCCAAAGGTTAATGTCGCGTCCATTGACGTAAAAAGAGATTTGGTTCACTTCTCCTGTCCCATGCAAATCCGCTTCAACTCCAAGCGGCAACTCTCAGTTCCAAATACGCATCGCCGCTCCTCTCTCCTCATCCTCGGCTCCACAAGCCATCCATCCAGCCGCACCAACGCGGACTCCCCAACAGCGTCACCATCCCAGCTAAACAAAACGAGGCTGTGAAAATTGCTGCCCATTACAGGTGCAAAAATACACAAGCGGCCCGGGGGCGGGGCTGTCCAGTGGCGACAGTCCAATAACGCCGACATGCCTCCCGATCAAAATCAGGGCTGGTAGATGGACGCGTGCTGCAGAGAAGGCGCAACCATCAAGCACAGATTCTGCCTACAATGAATATCAGGGGCCAAAACACCGAAAACAGGCCACATCGAGTCCACGTGAAGGACAACAAACACCCTAGGACAAAACAAAAGACAAAAACAACAAAAAGCAAAGCTCTTGAAGACAACTGCGGCGCCATCTTGGATTGTGAAAGAGAAAAAAAAAAGAGAGTAGCAATTAAAAGCAAAGAAAAATGACAAATGCAAAGGAATGAAAACACATCAGAAGTGACACTGGACAATGGCAACACACGACGAAATCAAGACATTCAAGCAGACAAACGCTGAAGTTCTTATTGTCACATTGTTCGGAGTTTTGTAATCGATCCTAAACTGCGTGCATTGTTCAGGCGCTGCGTTCAAACATCCTCTTGAATAGAGTGTGTCAAACCACACCGAGGTGTGTGTGGAAATAATCACTCCTGGCGCGTTACGTTCCCTCTTTCCAAACACTAACCGTGCAATCAGTGATAGATGAGGAGTGTGTCAACATGAGTTTAGACGTGAGGAACTAGATTAGACTGGGAGTGGGCTCAGAGATCATTGCTTCAATGGAGATGGGATTTATGGTCTGGTGAGGGTGGGTGGGGGGGGGGGGGGGGGTCAGGACTGTGTTAATTTCCTCATTCCTGGTGGAGATTAGAGAGACAGAAGCAAGATCATTCTTCTTTTGATGTGGACATGTAAAGCTGCATCCATATGCGTCCAATGTGAATTTCACGCTCATACTCATTGGACTCGAAACTACCTTCCTTGGAGCCAGTGGAGAGACTGGATGAAGTTTACGGAGCACAGACGAGGCGTGTGGCGACACGTCCAGCCGCAATACCGAGCTCGCGCACCCTTACACTAAAACATTGGATCCTGGGTGTGACCAAAACACATCTCCCTGCGTCTTGTCCTGTTGCGATGATGATGGTGCCACAGTTGTCGTGCCGGCATTCGTTGCTCATAGAATTGTTTGGATGTTCCAGCTCGGGGTGTCGATTTGTTCTTCCTTCCACGTGTTTCCCTTGGCACATGTTCTCCAGGGCAACGGTATCAGAATCAGAATCGCCTTTATTGTCATTGTATAGCATACAAGGAAATTTGGGTGCTACTCCTTAGTGCATTTTATAAATAAAAAGAGAATAAAATAGAATAAAATCAATCAATAAATAAAATGACGCTTTTATAAATACAATATTCAAACAACACACAAAAACAACAACAGCTACAGTAGTGGTAGTGTGGACAGAGGCTTTTCTCGCACGCAGGACACATAACATAACATAACATAACAGGACCTGCAGGGTCCAGTTGGTCGGGTCATTGTTGCTGTTGTTTGCTACTGTCATGTTTGTTTGTCTGCTGCCATCAGGTTTGTCATGTTTCGGTTACTGTTATATTTTATCTTCAGTCATGATTTTCGTTTGATACTTTGGACTTTGTTTTGGACTTAGTTTTCTGTGTTTTATTAAATACAATTCGTCAAGTTCACCCTGCTCCTTCCTCCTGCCTGCTCTTTGGGGTCCACCACCACCTCGCTACATGACATGTTGATGCTTCTGGAATTATTTATGGACTCTTTGTGCATCTGTCCATCAGATAATTAGGAGCGCTCTCAGATGCCGTGGAGGGAGTGACCACATTGAAAATGCTTTTTTGTATTTTTTTTATGCCATACTAGAATAAAATGTAATTGCGCATCTGCTACAGTAGGTGGCAGTGATGTTTATTCTCCCAAGGCGGACTATATTTGAGAAGCAGTGGACTTGAAAGTGGACTGGAAACACAACTACATTGTACACGTATGACTTTAATCAGTGAATTTCAGAGTTTCTCGTGTCGGTCACTTTGCCAGTTCCATCCCCAAATTAGGAAAACGGTTGGAAGGGAAACATTAAGAAAAATAAGAATTCAAAGTCAACTTTTGGTTCTGATAATAGTTCTGCCTTTTTTTTTTTTCACTCACTTGTTGTCTCTCCCAGGTGGATATTCTCCTTCAGCATTCAGTACGACTATACACAGATACTGTATATAATTCAGGTGATGGTTTTTGATGAACCTTTTACCACAACAATAGACCATAGACCAGTGGTTCTTAACCTTTTAGAGGTACCGAACCCAAACAGTTAATATGCACATTCACAGAACCATTCATGAGTGAAAAATAAATAAATAAATAAATAAATAAATAAATAAACAAACAAATATATATATATATATGTATATATATATATATGTATATATATATATATATATATATATATATATATATATATATATATATATATATATATATATATATATATTTTTTTTAATAAATGTGTTTTACCTTAAATTTATACAAAAATATATATATATATATATATAATTTTTTTTATACAAAAAAAATAAATATATATATAAATTTTTAATACAAATTTAAGGTAAAAAAAACACATTTATTAAAAACTGAAAAAAGTAAATACAATTTCAAGACATAAGTATACTTTTTTTTTTTATTGAACGACATACTATCACGACAATCACATGTTGACTACCGAGCGACCTAAATTTCCCGCAGCACTGATTGGACAAGCAATGTCATGTGATCATCTGCAGCCAATGATTGCCAAGCCGGCGTGTCATAACTATCGTAATGAACATGTTGAGTCTCGTGTGTCTTACCCTCCATGGCAGAGGCTTCGTCGAACCGCTGAGACCGACTCACCCAACCCCTCGGGTTCGATCGAACCCAGGTTAAGAACCACTGCCGTAGACTCTATGCCATAGAGGAAAGATGCCTCTATGCAAACTTATACATTGAAATATAATTCCACGCTAAATACTCAGATGTCAGCAATACTTGCCATTGCGAAATCACGTTACTAATCAAAACATAATATTCATGAGTATAAGTATAAAACTACAATGAATACAGTTGGTGTAAACATTTTGATCCTTATTTTAGAAAGATTTTGACTGCTTGGACAATGCAGCATCTGGCACCCTACTTGTATAAATAAAGCTGTGCAAACCAGTGAAAGCAGGAATGGGGGGGTGCGGGGGTCACTAGGCCCCCAAAAGCTTCAGCTGACTCCTTGACAACCTGCTGAGTAACATGAGCTCCAACTTGTCTGTCTTACACACAACCACTAAGTCAACAACTCTCGGACAAAAACCTGAGCACTGAGCAATCACACACACAGGAGGCCCATTGAGACGAAATATTGAAGTACCCCCGTCAATACTTCTCTTTGGATAGAAACGAAACAAAAAGTGACAACTGTCGCTATTGTTGCACCCAATTTAGCATCGCTTGTCTTGCTATACAGAGTAAATCCTGACTTTCAAGTTGTTTTTGAATAACCATAGGCAATGAACTACATATACCAGCGGTGTCAAACGTACGGCCCGCGGACCGTAACCGGCCCCCAGGGTTCGATCAGGCCCGCGGGATCATTTAAAAGTGCAAAAAATGCATAAAAGACACGGAATGAATAGTTTTAATAAGGTGCAATTCGTGGCGTGTCCGCCAGGGAACACATTGTTTTGATCAGAGTAGAAGACAACAGCAGCCTCAGTCTGTCACTGAGACAGACCCAACACAGCAGACGCTGTCAAGGACATGTGAATACTTTAATCTTTACACATTTAATAGCACTCTCCTTAGTTTGTAAGGTGCAGGCAGGGATTACATTTCGATTTTATGCATTTTTTGCATTACTATAATTTCCGATACCAATTACTTGTTAATGTTTTGTGCCTTTGTACAATCAGTGGGATCAGTTGCAATGCATATATGTGAAAGATGTTCATTAAATTTCAACATTTTCCTCATGTTCTTGTGCTTCTTTAGACCAAAGCAAAGGAAAGCCATATTATTTTGGTTATTTATAGAAGAGTAGAGTTCAATTTTAATGCTCCAGTCCACTTGACATCTACCGAGGCCATATGTGGCCCACAATGTGAAATGAGTTTGACACCCCTGACATATACAACATCCTGGAAAACCTTGCAATTCAATGTCTCGCTGTGTGTTGAAAACGGCACTGAAATCTCTTTCTTGTACAATGTGTATCATTGCAGCAAAACATTTATGTTAAGTGTTTACCAGATGGGTGTGCGCACAGTAACTGAACAATGCAAATATCCATGTCGCATTTCGGCCCGTTGCTAACTCTCTTTCTGTTTTTGAACTACTGCAGTTGCAACGTTGCCAGTAATTTGGGGGATCACAGGGATGACTTGAAACCTAAAAGTAACAACCCACATATGACATGGCTTTACTGCCACCATCTGTTTGACAGTTGGAGGTACAATGTGGCGAGTGGTTAGAGGCGTTTGCCGGTGTTTTGAAGCAGTTTTATGCCTGCCATGCATGTTTTGGGAATGGGCTGAGGAAACCGGAGTACCCGGAGAAAACCCACACAGGCCCGGGGAGAACATGCAAACTCCACGCAGGGAGGCCGCAGCTGGGATTGAACCCACGACCTTTACATTGAGAGGCCGACGTGCTCACCACTGGATCAGCGGGCCGCCGGAAGCATGACATCGGTTTCAAAATATTGACAACTGTGTCTAGAAGGAGGATTGAGACGTGTCACTCTTACACGAATTAGAGGTTGACATTTCCAAGCAGAAAATCCGGTGCGACATCAGGGGAGGAGATATCGCCAAGGTTCCAAAATACTTCAGAACAAAACAAGCCATGTCTGGTTGCTGTACGACCTCGTTATTGAAGGTTGTTTGTTTGTTTGTTTATTGAACATAAAACATATACAGTAATAATTTGACAGAAAATAAGGTAAGTAAAATGGTAAAAAGGAAAGAGAAATCAGTCATCATTCAACACAGTTATTATGTTCAAGGGAGTAGGAAGAAGTAAAGAACTTATCCAGTGCACTTTTAATTGCATTTAATTGCATTATTAAAATTGTATAAGCCGTTAACATGTTTAACTTTCCTTTTTTTTTGTTAATCATTGTGTGGCTACACTTGATAACTCACGAGTTAAATAAATGAGGCATATAAAATGAGTATGTGCCATGTCGTGTCAAGCTTTGGGTTGTTTAATTATTTTGTATCACTCCATTATTGTCAATCAGCTGTTCATGGTAACCACTATTTGGTCACAAAATTAAAATGGAGACTTGAATTTTGTGTGACCCTCAACTACATGAGTAATTACAACTAACTGGGAAGTAAAAAGTATGATTAATATGTAATACCTCACATGTTCGGAACCTGTCCAATACTGCTAAGAGGACACCAAGTGGACATTTCTTCGGGCACCATCGTCCAAACTCGGAAATAATGGGCGTGGTCTGCTGTGTCGTCTGAAAGCAGGCGGTCGAATCGGATGATCCCCCGAATGGGCGGAGACAAGCAAGGAGGAAGCGCTCAGAGCTGCTGAGCTGACAGCCCCCCTCGGAACCGGCGTCGTGTATCTTCAGGCACCGTGTCCCACATCCTTGCAGCGACAACGCCGAGTTTTTCCCACCCACCCCATCAAAAGAAGAAGACGCAGCCCCCGCTCCTCTCAAACAGATCTGAAACCAGTTCAACCACTTGCCTTGCAATCGAAGCGACACTTGTCTGCTCGACTTTCCAGAAGGGGCCCGGGGATTTAATAACGGGTAAACGGCAGTGGGATGGAAACGCAGATCCATGTGCCTGTCGGCTCGCCGGTTATACGCAGGATTCGCGTTTCGGTAGACGAGCACAATGTGACGGAAGGAGCAATGAAGATCATGAAAGAGCTGAGACCGGCGTGGGAGACGAACCGTGTCAGGACCAAGGTTGGTCAACCGCGGAGCTAGCTGTGCGCGGAATGCTAGGCTAAACTAAGATCGGCTGCGGTGTGGAGGCGCTGCAGCGTCGCAAGGGAAGAGCAGAGCAGAAGGACGAGCCGAAACCCGTCCGATTCATCGATTTCGCACCACATCGGTTTACCTTTCGTGTCCGCTTACAAAGAAAAAAAGTATTTGGGGTTGCAAAATGGACTCAAAATGACCACAAATGGGAACGCTGGAAGACCCCATATAGCTACAAACGATTTCCAGTCAACATTAAGTTACCACGGTTGTGTCTAAACATATGGCCCACGGGCCATTTTCGGCCCATCATCCATTTTCATCGGCCCGCAACAAATACTAAAAGACTAGTCCAAAAAAAAAAAGGTGGAGGTGAGCAAAGTGACATCGGAAAGTGTTGGAAAATATGCGCCACTCCTAATAAATTGGTTTCTGTACTGCAGAGGATGTCTACATTTGCAAAGATGCAACAAATGTTTTAAAATAATCATACAATTTCTCTGCAAAGCACATGTGATGCAACTATTGTGAATTCTACTTAATGCTCGGTTTCAAGGTGCAATTTATGAACATTGATGACCCTCACTCTTGCTTGCTTGCTGGCTTTACATACAGCCCTCTTCAAAAGTATTGGAACGGCAAAGTCAATTCCTTCGTTTTTGTTGTACACTGAAAACATTTGGGTTTTATTCGACAAAAGTTCATTTGTCCAGCTTTTATTTGATGGTATTTACATCTAGATCTAAATGACGGAATGTCCTGAGAAAGAGACACGACTGGTGTGCTGATCAGCATTCATTGAAGAGTTACTAACAGCAGTCGATGACAGAAACCACTCCGCAAAAAGAATTGGAAGGCCACATTGGATTTTGCAAAGTGCGGAGATGAGGCACAAAAGTTTTGGAACAAAGTTATGGACAGATGAGATCAAGATTAACCAGTACGAAGGTGACGGGGAGGCCAAAGTATGGAGAAAGAAAGGATTTGCTCATGATGCAAAACAGACAAGCTCATTTGTGAATTGTGGATGGTGGAGGTTGTATGGCTGCTTCTGGAACGAGCTCACCAGTCTTTGTTGATGACAGTTGGAGGAGAAGGAATTCTGAAGTCTACAAAAACATTTGGTCTACAAATTTCCAGAGAAACGCATCCGAACTAATTGGCAGAAGCTTCATTGTGCAGCAAGACGATGATCCAAAACACAACACAGGACATAATTGGGGGGGGGAAGTGGAAGGTCTTAGACTGGCCAAGTCCGCCACCTGCCTGTAACCCAATAGACTAAGAGAGAATTCATTTCATCTCCTTAAAGGGGACACTGAAAGGAGAACCTCACCACAAACAAACAATAACAGAACCAGGCCGACAAATGTATTTCAACTTCAGTCTGCTACAATCTTGTGAAGTCGATGGGTCGCGGGCTTGATGTCATTTTTGTCACTAAGGGTTATGCTACCGTATATAAGTCAATAACGTCGATTCCAATGCTTTTGCTCACTTGAAAAGCGGGTGGATTCAAACAAAAGGTGCCCTGTTGCGAGTTGTTCGCCAAAGTGAGATGAAAATGCTCTGACAGGAAAGTAGGACTTGTGAACTTGTATCTTATTATCTTTTGGCGTGAAAGCCAAATGTTTTCAGTGTACAACGAAAGCAAAGGAATCGACCAGGTCATTGCCTTACTTTTGGAGGGGACTGTACTTCATATGGAAAAAAAAAAGCGATGCTAATTAAGACAAATATTCATTGTGCATTCTGTAACGTCCTAAAAGTGGTGCCAGTTGTTACTTGTTTATTGTCTGTACAGTTATGACCATTTTTTGACTAGACCCACAATGAAAAGGAAAAATTGACACCTCAGATATTTTGAAATATCTTCCATCCATTCAAAAACAGGAAACAAATTATCATATTCAAGACTTAATCCTCCTCAAATTACAGTAAATCAAACTTTTTTTTCCCTCCATGTCACCCTTTCAAATAATAAAAATAAAAAAAAGATTTCATAAACAGACAACGGTACCCGCAGATACGCGACAGTGCTGCAGTCACGGGAGCCTCCAACAAGCTCCTCACCCCCACGTGAACCTCGGCTGAATGTTTACGTCTGTCTGCCTCCAAAGTTGCTGTCTGTCGACATATTGGTCAATGGTGTTAGCCGTGCATTGTGTGGCAGGTGGAAGGGATCAGTCGCGTAGTAGACAACGGTGTTTTGGCCAGCGTGTCGGCAGTCATAACAAGGATGGCTAGACGTCCACCTTTGTGGTTGGCCTATGTATGGAATGCCAGATATGTGGTCGTGAGCGCCCTGAGAGTCGACATACAGTCCATGTCCGTGTCCGTGATGTGTTGACTGCAGTCAAGTTGGATGTTTTGCCCCACAGGGTTCCATTTCGCTTTTATTTTAGAGCATTTACGGTATTTTCCGGATTATAAATCGCTCCGGAGTAGAAATTGCGCCAGCCATACACTGCATAATAAAGAAAAACAAACAAACATTTATAAGTCACACTGGAGTATGTCACATTTTTTGGGGGGGGAATTTATTGGATCAAATCCAACACCAAAAACATACGTGTCATCTTGAAAGGCAGATAAAAACAGACAACAGACTGAAGCGGTGTGCGACTTGCTAACGTGTATAAACAACGAATGGAGAACATGCCTGGTGTGCTCGCGTAACATATTAAGAGTTTTTCCAGATAAGCATAGCATCAAGAACATGCTAACAAGTTTACCAAACCATCAGTGTCACTCCAAATCACGAAATCCAATGAAATCTTCACCCTTGGTGTCACTTTTAAACAACATCGCCAATTCCAAAGGTAGAAGATGCGGCGCTTCTTCTTCTATGTCGCTTACATCAGACTCATCGGCGATGTATCAACGCAGGCCTAGAGCGCCCTCTTGCTGTTGAATGTGAAAATAACATGATATAATAATTTCACATATAATAATAATAATAATCGCCCCCCCCACCGCGATTTATAGTCCAGAAAATACGGTACTTAAATCTTGATTGCGTGAGACCCCGTCCCAAAAAGAATATCCAATAGCGACCGAAACTTTGTATTCCAGTCATCTCGCATTTTCTTTTTGGAAATTTTCAACAAAATAATTTACAATTTCAAATCTGGCCAGTTCTCACATTATTTCCTCTATTATTATATACGATATACTCAAACACATATATACACGTACACACACACACACACACGTTACAGTCTTGCCCCCGCCGGTGTCTATCTCTCAAGCCCGTCTGAAAAAAAAGCGCATACCTTTTGTTTTGTTTTTTTTTCCTTCAGTTATTCACTGATGGAACAACCAACAAACTGGTGGGCTGCTACGTGGACGATAATCCAGAAGATGTGGTTTTGGTGCGTGTTTATGGCAACAAGACGGAGCTAATTGTGGACCGAGACAATGAGCTTAAAAGCTTTCAGGTACGTTTAATCTTCTAGTGTGTCAAAATGCTCGGTGGTTCCCCCTCAGTGTTGTTCCACTTATGAAGGTGGATGTGCGTTATTTGTCACCTGCAGGTGCTGCATGCTAATGGTTGCGCTCCCCGTCTATACTGCACATTTCAAAATGGCATATGTTACGAATACATGCAGGGGGACGCTCTTGGGACACAAGATGTTAGGGATCCTTCTTTACTCAGGTATGGACCTCCAAACACCACTCATATATATATATACACACGAGTATATTTTCCGCACTATAAGGTGCTTCGGAGTATAAGGTGCATCTTCAATGAATGGCCTATTGTACAACGTTTTTCAAATATAGCGTTACAAGGCGCATAGAATAGAAGCTACAATAGTAACTATGGTTGCAGAACATTTAAAGTACTACGTCCAAGATATCAGAATATTGATCCTTATGTAGCTCCCTCAGGATGTAGCATGAAGCACGACACAAAGTCCATCAACATAAAGGGTTTAGTCCCAGACAATTGATTCAACAAAAAGGCACACAAACCTCGTTGCCTCACATCCACAAGGGGCTAAATATCCTGAGAAGTCTTGCTTGTCTCCTTCTTCCGTCGTGTCGTCAGTCGTTAACTATCCTTTTGGTGTCATCTTAGTTTCATAATGGCTGTGCAGAGTTCACAAAGTTGTTGTCTGTTTGAGTGTGTGTTGGCAAATGCACATGTGAAGTAATGTCAGGCAGAACCCTTTCACGTTACAATCGGTTCCTGTTAATAATGGCCATTGTTGGGCAGAGGAACACGAACAAGACCAACAACTTAATGGGGAATAGAAAAACACTGTAACGCCATATATAAGGTGCGCCGGATTATAAGGCGCACTGTCGGCTTTTGAGGAAATGGAATGCTTTTAGGTGTGCCTTATAGAGCGGGAAATATGGAAATAATATTTGCAGTCTTTGCAGTAGGCTATTAAAGGCGATGTATAACGCCAAAGGATAAAGGATTACAGCACACTTCAAATCTAAATATTAATATTTATATACCGTATTTTCACGCCCATAAGGCGCCATTAAAAGTCTGAAATTGTCTCCAAAATGGACAGGACGCCTTTTAATGCGGAGCGTCTAGTGTATGAGCCAAGTTCCAAAGCTTGACTGAGAGCCGACACGCTGTTTATATAGAGAAAAGGCGGAAGTGAGTGACCACAGGCATGCGGGAAAGCAGTCCGCCAATCAGTGAAGGGTGGGCGCGTAAGTGGCCGTGAGTGAGGACGTGAGTGCATGCATGCCGTATGTTTAAACTGGCGAATGTTTAAACTGGCGTATGTTTTACCACGCCTGGCTGCGGCCAATAATACAGTGCGTTTTGTGTATGTGTGAAACACAGAAATAGCAGCCGTTACTGAGACTGCGCCCTACAACACGGTGCGCCGAATGGTCGTGAAAATACGGTATAATATTAATATTTGCCTGCCAATGTCTTCCCACAGATTGATTGCCGTAGAAATGGCTCGTGTCCACGCCATTCACGCGCACAACGGATGCATCCCGAAGCCCAATCTCTGGATTAAGATGCAAAAATACTTTTCCCTTGTGGCTACAGAGTTCACAGAACAAGCTTCCAACGTCAGGTGAGACGTTGTTTCTCAACTGTTAGTTGCAAGACAACTTCGGGGATTCGTGAAAGGCTTGAAAAAGATCGTGTCACCACCAGCACACTCCCAAGTTTCATTTGGTCAATGCTTTTCAATGTCGCCGAGTCTGTGGTGGATGTTAACATTTTGGAATCTCTGAAGCGCTCTTTTTAAAAATACAAGCCTGCCATTATAAACACCCCTGCCGTCAGGGAAACGAGACGTCTCTCACGGTCCTTCCGGGATCGTTTTGATCTCAATAGTTGAATGAATCTCCTTAATTAGTCATTTGACTGATTTCTGTGCCTTGCATATTCATCACACACAGATTTCAATTCATCAAACCAGTTTTAATCACACAGAGGCAACCCAAGGAACTAGAAAATGCAGTTTCTCAATGCCGATTACATTTATTTAGTCACACGCACGCACACACAAAAATAAATCCAAACCTACCTGTCCCGATATGAAAAACCAATTGCCCCCCCCCCCCTCTTGAGCCTACTAATGGGTTGTTGCCCTGCTGCATGATCCAAGAGCGCTTGAGTTTGAGGGCGCAAAGTGTTTGTCGGATGTTCTCCGTCAGGATTTACTAGTAGATGGCAGAGTTCTTTGTCCCATTGATCCCAGCAAGTTGTCCAGGTCCTGAGTAAGCAAAGCAGCCACAAACCATCACGCTGCCCCCACCACGCTTCCCTTTTGCCACGATGTTCTTTTTACCAAATACTGTGCCATTTTTACCACATACGTAACAACTTCCAATAAACTCCATTTTTAACTCATTAGTCCACAAATTTCCAAAAGTCTTGAGGATCCTCCAGATTTCATTTGGCGGCTGAGTAATGAGCCCTTTCTGAGAAGTGTTCTTTTTGGACAGCAGTGGTTTTTGCCTGTGAACTCCCCCGCGGACTTGCCATTTTGGACCCGTGTCTGACTTGACCTGAGGTCAGCGAGGTCTGGAGTTCTTTGGGTTTTGTTGATGTGCTTCTGAAAAGAAGTTGAGGGCATGAGAAGCTCGCATCGTCTCAATTTCAGTTGGCGCTTTTCAAGTCTCCGCCCAACACGCCAACCTCATTGGCTGAGGTTCGAATGACGCCATTGACGCGGCGTACACGAGTGATCTTCGCTTTCACGTTCCCAAGTGCCAACATATGATGTTCGTGGTTCCCAAACGGTGCGCAATGAACTCCTTTCGAGTGAATCGCTCATTTGACTTTGTTGGCTGCTGTGCAATTGTTGCTGCAAGATTGGAATGGTAGCGCAACTGAAAAAGCCGACTGCTGCGTAACTCCCCCTTCGCATTGTGCGCCTTATCGTCCATCAATTTAGAATCCAGAAGGAAGTGCCAAGCAAGGAGTTGCTGGAGCAGGAGATGCTCTGGATGAAGGAGCATCTCTCGACACTGGGGTCGCCTGTGGTGCTCTGCCACAATGACCTGCTCTGCAAGAACATCATCCACAACAGCAAAGAGGGTAGCGGTGCATTTTCCCACTTCAGCGCTGACTCGTAATTCACTCACTGCGCAACTGAAGAATGTCGCCGCCTGACCCGCCAAGCATAAAGTTGACTCTGCAGGTCGACATGGAACGCTCTGACGACCTCCTCGTGTTGTCTTTCAGCTCACGTTCGCTTCATAGACTACGAGTACTCCAGTTACAACTACCAGGCCTTCGACATCGGCAACCACTTCAACGAATTTGCAGGTTCGTGACCTTTTTCTATCCGTGTATGTGGTCCTTTGACAACGGCGCACGCAGGAGGGCAACCGATGTATCCTGTTGCGGTCGATTTAGCTTTTTGTTCAATCTGATCTTCACATTGCCAACACAGATGCGACATCCAACGTGAACGGAACACGTCCGGGATTCGCCACGCAAAGCACAATATCAAATCCGCTCTTTTCTGCATGCTTTTGCTTTTCAAAGGTCAAAGTGCATAGATGTCAATCTTAAAGCATGTCACCAACTCATATGGACATTTCCGATGCATCATCTCACGGGCAAAACATGTATTGGCCCCTTTTGAGCAAAGCAAGATGGTACAACCACGGCGCGACAGATCCCGGTTTGATTTTGTGACTAGGCATGGCAGAGCTGGACTATGGCCTGTACCCAAGTCCGCAGATGCAGATGGACTGGCTCCGATTCTACCTGCAAGCTTATAAACTTTTCACCAAGAAAACAGAAGAGGTCAGCGCTAAAGAACTGGAGACGCTCTATGTGCAGGTCAACAAGTTTGCTCTGGTGAGGACAGGCGCCGACTTGAGTGGGGGACGCAAGTCTCATATCCGCCCATTAAAACGCACGCCGACACCCTCGACTGACGCTGTCTCTTTGTGTCTTTGAAGGCTTCTCACTTCTTTTGGGGTTTCTGGGCCCTCATCCAGGCCAAATACTCCTCTATCGACTTTGACTTCCTCAGGTAAGTATGTGTCAGAAAATGTTGAGAATATGTGGACGTGAACTTTTGCCTTCAGGTCGCGACTGCACGATTGGCAGATTTTGCAACCCGACCTGCTTGACTTGCTTGGTGGCTCCCAAGTTTACGCAATGCAAAATAGCATGTGACACACGCTGTCAGATTCATTTGCCATTTAAAAATCGACAGAATGCTGTTAACCCTATGTTGCATGGCTTCTGCAGGAGTTATTCAATTGTGGTTTGTTTTTAAATTTAGGGTAGATTATGGCCAAATATCATAATAAATTCACAATTTTGGGGAAAAAATACATAATAGGGGGGTACTTGTGTGCATAATGGTCACTACAATGACCTTGCCAAAAAGCATGGCAGTACTGATAGGTAACACATAGAAACTGTTATTTATTGTGTTCTATATGTTCTATATACTCTTCTGCACAAGTACAATAGGGTATTTGGACCTTTTCATCTCACGGGTAGAAATTATTCAACATTTTGTGGACCCTCTTTCACCTTTTCCACCCGCTGTTGCGCACGCTAGTGACATCTCGCGGTGGATTTAAAAACTAAAACTGGTAACTTGAATAACCAATATGAGTTAAAGTTGTGGTTACTGTAAGTAACCCGTATGCAACATAGGGTTAACTCCTGGTAACGGGGGGGAAGCTCTTCTCGCAATACAGAAGCAGATTATCGCGGCATAGAAGTGATATGGTCGACTCAACTCAACTATGTGGAGCGCTTCGAAAGAAACGCCACCGTATGCGGCGGCGGAGCAAAATAAATTCATGCAACAAACAAAATGTGAATTACGAAGGCAGTTAAAAGCACAAAAACAAGAATGCCAAAGTCAAGTCTCGGGTTGAGTCAGAAGCCAAAGAATAAAAATGGGTTTTAAGACTAGTTTCAGGAATGGGCAGCGAAGAGAGGGGGGGGGGGGCACTTTGGACAGTGGGAGGTCAGTCCAAAGAGAGGGACAGGCAACGGAAAAGGCTCGATCCACTCTGAGCTTCCACTTAGCTCTCGGGTCCCCCGAACTGGTGCGGAGGAGCTCAGAGAGGGAAGGTGGGGCGAGTTCATTTCAAGATTTGAGAACAAATACGTGCTAGGATCTTGAAAAGAACGATGCCAGAGTAGGAGTTATGTGCTCCCTCTTACGAGTACCAGTCGAGAGGCGAGCAGCGGCATTCTGGACCAACTGGAGACGCTTCATGGAGGCTTGGCCGACTCCAAAGTGCCCGACAGTAATCCAGCCGGGACGTGACAAAGGCATGAATCACTGTTTCAAGGTGCTCGTGAGAAAGGAGAGGCTTGACTTTAAGCCAGCTGCCAAAGATGAAAGAAGCTGGATTTAACAACGGCGCCGGTTTAAAACGACTTCCCAGTTCAAGACCCAAGTTGGAGATTGTTGTGTGACAGTGCCAAAAGCAAATCCGTTAGTCCAACGATGAACGGCTGTGGACCTTTTTTTTATTTTTATTTTATTTTATTGGGACTCCGATCTTTCAGATGTTTCTCTGTACCCACTTGGTGTTTGTGTCTCGCAGGTACGCCGTGTTGCGCTTCAATCAATACTTCAAGATCAAGCCCACGGTGATGGCCTTGCACATTCCAGAGTGAGAGGAGACGGAGGGAGGGCCAGCGTTATTGGGGAGTTCTTCTCTCGGGGGAGGGGGGGCCAAAGATTATTGGGACTCCTGCTTTTTTTTCGTCATGGCACTTTGCTCTGGAGCAAGCCCCAAAAGCTTCCTTCATTCCTCCCAAATGTAGCTCAATATTTTGTGTCTTATTGGTCTGACCAACACTGGACGTCTGGCTTCCAGGCAGCTGAACTCTCGCTTAGTGTTTGCGTTTTGAGAGAGAGAGCTCACTTTTTACAAAGAAGATGTGCCACTTCCTCGAGATGGAAGTCACGAGAGAGGCTTTTGTGTCGTGTCGAACGCCCCCCCCCACCCCCTCGCTCCATCGCCAGGCACCTTCTGCGCTCGACAAGGCTCCTCTCACCACTGAGAATGACGCACACGTGATTGTCCTCTGGGTTCTGCAGCGCTTATTTGATGTTTTGTTTTTTTTTTTTTACTGTGCAGTGCTCTGAATCAGTGCCTCAAGCAACCATTAACAAGTGCTCAAGTGGAACGAGCCACGTTGGTGTGGCGTTTTTCAGTCTGCGGAGTGTGCATTTTGACACCATTGCTTCCTTTTCTTGTGTCATCCAATTTTCATCCTCCCTGGTGCTAAATTTGAGCGAAACCGCCGCCGCCGCTGAAGCTCCTCAGTGTCCCACACGTCGTGCGATATCGAAAAACAACAACAACGTTTGGGGATCTGCAAAATGGAAACGCTCTCAAGGGAGGGAAAAGCAGCGTGTGCGCATTTCTCCCGTTTATCGGAAGACTCGTCTCAGCATCTCAGGTGAAGCGACTGCATCGGCTGTACAGTGACGCCGCTGCATGAACTTCGGCGGGCTCTGACCTTTGACCTGCTTTTTCTTCACCACGTTGACTTTTATGGTCGCAGTGCGCCGCTTTGTTGATCTTTCCGTCGAAACTTTCCAGACCTCGTTGGAAAATCACCACCTCGGTCACCTGAGCTGAGGAAACGTTCCCGCCGGCCGCATCCTTCTCCTCACTTTGCTTTCAGAGGCTGTTGAATTGAAACAATCCCGTAAAATGCTGTTGACGACCCCCAAAAAAAAATCGACTGCTCCAGAAAATATTTCACAATCTTAAACCTGGATCTTGGCTTGTTTATTAACATTGTTTGCCCGTCCGTAATGTCTTGTCAACTCATGTGCTTCAATGAGTGTTGGTGGTGGAAAGTCAGTTGAGGTGGTTGAGGTTTTTGCACTTTTTGCGAAGCTAAACTAGCAAAGTGTGTTTGTTTAGAACACTTTTTGGGGGAGGGGTGCTGGGAAACTCAACCAGAAAAGTGAACTACTGTACCAATGATGCATTTGATTCGTCTTATTTATTGAGGGGAACCATGTTGAAATCAGACTGAAAAGCTCAAGTTTGCTTGCATTGCACTTCATTTAAGGTTTGGATGTGACGCCGTGTGTGACTCTTGACATGATTGACCAATCACTATACAGATTAATTTATTTTTCCTTTCAATGTACTTTTTCTAAATACTTGACAGGAAAAAAAAAAAGATAAACCCGCTGATGTCTTGCAGGCGTGACAAATGGACTCACTGACTGCTGAAAGATGTACAAAGATGAAGGCTTGTATATATCATCTTGAGAAATATTGTCAAGTGTTTCTGTGCATTGATTCTTTACACTGTTGTTGGACTTACGAAATGTATTTAACATTTATTTACTAGTCTTATTAAAATGTATTCAATAAAACATGGCGACGGAGTGTGTTTTCACCAAACTTCATGCACACGTTTGCTGGTGTCCCTCAACGATGGCACCAGGCAGCAAAAAGAAACCGAATCAGAATCATTATTATTCCAGGCCAACTTGAGTCGTGCTATGTCGAAACATAAAAGGAATTTGTTTCCAGCGGCTTGAGTCGCTCTAGTATTACAGTAACCAGCAACTACAGTATCACCCAAAGAATATTTAGGATGCAAAACGTCAAGAAGGAACAAACAGTCACAACAGTTAAGTTGTATTTTTAAGTGGCTCGCCTGTCTAAGAAGCAAGGTTTGGGGGCCGCACCAATTTTGAGAGGCAGCAGTAAATTCTGGCATCGGTACTGGGCAAAATCAAACCTGGCTGTGTCAAAAGATTCTTTAATCGCCATCAACCACTGCATGAAGATGGCTGCAGCTCCTCAAAGAAAACACATTTTATATTCTATGGTATAGTCACATATGTGGTTATTTCTTCATTTCTCCACAACATGTGCATCTGGTTTGACGGGTTCTTATTTTCACCGGGGTCTCATCCAGCTATAATGCAAAAGCGATTATTACACAACTGCTTAATTGTGATTGGAACGTAGCCAGCCTCGTACGTGCAACGCCTCTGGCCCAAAGTCAGCTGGGGTCAGGTCCACTAGCAAGCAAGCCTGCCACCCAGGTGAGGAAAAGAGGTATACTGTCGAAGATGGATCGATGACCTGCTGAGTATAGCATGATCCCTCTTCCTTTTTGCGTATTACATATATAGTTTGTGAGTTTTCTTGGCAATGCTGTGGAAATGATGTGCAAAAGCAGGGGGAACGAGATGCTCGGAGGAAAACTCCTCCCTTGCCTTTACCAGTTGCAGTTCTATTGGGAGACAGTTAGTCTTCAAAAGTTTGAAATTCGAGCCGATAGCACCACCGAGTGGAACTCTTGACGAGTGAAGTCACCGTCTCAAGAGGATAGGGCTGTTGCTGCAAGACGTCAGCGCGTTCGCCATGTTGGATGTGGCATATTTGCGCCGGTAAACTAATGCAAGTCAATGGACTGAAATCAAAATGACAAGTACACGAATTTACCATCGTCTGCCTTTCACTCATTAGAACGCAGACGCACGCGCGCGCACGCACACACACAGACAAAGCAAAATGCATTTGTTTTGATTTTATTTTTGAAGAGAATAAAACCCCCTAAAACAGAAAAATGTACACTTTTAAATTACACAAGCTTTTATAAAACAAAATAAAGACTCTTTCTGTATTTACATTAGCAGGGGTGAAAATCAGTTCCTCAGCAATGTGTCGCTATTAAAATAAGATTGGGGATTTTGCTCCGTTTTCAATGCAGCATCCTCAACTCTAAGGTTTCCCCTTTTTTGCTGGGTCAACCTTGGAGTTGGTGGAAAGTAAACTCAACCCAGTGTTGTGATGTTGGGGATTAAGATTGATTTGAATATGCAAAGTCGTCCATGTCTTCCCGCACTACCTTGCGCTGCCTTTCAAATGAAGCAGCCATTTTTGTATCCTGTATGTTTTCACATTCACATAAAACCACTTACGGACGACTATAAACTCACGTTTTCAGTTTTAGAACTCTCACAAGCAAAGACAGAACGACACGTAAACTGCATGAATAGAAAACGTACAGATTTGGTTTCCAGCAGAAGTCAATGTATCGACAGTAGAACTTTGTTTCACTCTGTAAGATGAGCATTGAGAACCCAAGACCCCCTGAAAAAAAGTGATACAGAGTTTGCATTGTTCGAGTAACAATAACATTCCATAACGCGTCCATCGAGTTTGCAGACTGCTGATTCACAATTGGCTCATCGGTGAGCTGGAGCCCATCCCAGCTGACTCGGGGGCGGGAGGCAGGATCCAACTTGGGCTTGTCGCCAGCCAATCACAGGGCACATATCACACACTAATGGAATATTTGGAGTCTTCCGTGAAGCTCACGTTTCATGTTTCCCAGTGTAGGAAGAAGCTCGGCGAGCTGCAGAACACGCAGGATCTCTGAGCCAAGATTCGAATGTGCAACTTGAGAATTGTGAGGCACAAGTGCTTAACCACTGGGCCACCATGCTCATTTCATAACAATGCTTGCTGGAGGGGGGGATTGATGTTTATGGAAGAATGCAAGAAAAGGGATTTGTAATCCTAACAATAAGGAACGACGCCCAAATACAAGCGAGTCGAAACCCGAATGATCTGTCACCGAATTGAACTTTTACTAGGAAACGCCTCAAGAAGTGCAGATCATTGCACCGCAACATCACTGATTCCATTGCAAGAGGTTTAGAGAGAGAGAATGTGTGCAGTCAAGCTGTATCTGAACAAGAGATAGTCAGGTACACTGCAAAGGTGCATTTTAAACAGCCAAGAAACATTTTGGAAAGTAAACACAGAAGGGAGTGTGTGTGTGCGTGTGTGTGTGTGTGTGTGTGTTCAAAAATATTCAAGACCACAAATTCGACACGCTATGCAACAGAACAAATCTTGAAAGTATATTTTTTTTGAAGTATTAAACGTTATTTAAGGAGCTTGAGCAAAATGCAGGCTTTGTCTGTGTTGTAATGACCTGACTTGATCAGCAGGAGGCAGTGCTGGTATAAAGAATGAGTCCATCATGTCCCAAACGAAAGACGCATTGTTTGTCCTTTCCTTGTAGCATTCATTCACAGCCTTCTTGAGCGGCAACATGGGGGCATGACAAGACTGTACCTGGTAGACATCAATCGTCACGACGGTTGTGGGTGTGCTGGAGCCTATCCCAGCTGTCGTCGTGGTCCCTTAATGTTGCCCCGGTTCGAAGTGAAAGTCTTTGTTTGACTTTTGACATGAAATGAGCGAGATAAGAGCTTGCCTTCATGTGAATTGGGGTGCGCGCGTCACTGGGGATCATTTACAAGGGAACGCGGCTTTCTAAATTTCAGTGACGAGCCAATTCCCTTTTTTTATTCCCAGTTTATTTGGAATGTTCATGTATTCCTTTCAATCGGTGAGAAGCACAAGTTCCCCCTCACTTCTGTCCCCTCTGTCACTTTCCTCTCCTTCGCTGTACGGCGCTTGCTGCCGCTCTCTGTCCGGCTGTCTCAGCCGGGGCACGGGGGCAGGTGTGGCCGGGCCCTCGACTCGATGCGACGCAGGCGGCGGCGGCGGCGGCTGCGGCTGCGGCAGGTAATGCTCCAGAAGGGAGGCGTGAAAGGACATGGGGGCCATGGAGACGGCGCCACTGCTCTGGTACAAGGCATCGTTGTGCGAGTAGGGGATGGGTTGTGGTTCTGTTGGACTAAATAGAGAAGCAAAAGGTCACTTTTGGGAAAATTTGTTAAAAAAATAAACAAACAAACAAAAAAAACCCGACTACTTTGTGAGCTCTGCGCAGCCATAATAATAATAATAATACATTTTATTTATAAGCGCCTTTCAAGACACCCAAGGACACTTTACAATAACAAAAAACACAAAACAATAATGAAACGAAGATAATAGCAAAAGCATAGTTAACTCCTGACTAAACGAAGGAAGGAAGGAGTCAAGCACGATATTTAGTCCTTTGTGGATGTGAGCCCACGAGCTTTGTGTGCCTTTTTGTTGAATCAATTGTCTTCAAAACTTTTGTCTTTTATTGATCGTTTTGGAATGCCATTTGTCTCGATATGTTTCATGTCCGCCTTTGTGACCAGTTCTCATTGTTACAGCTGCAGCGGTTGTGAAGCCTCGATGCAAATAAAGCTGTATTGTGTGTTGTATTCCCTTTAGCGTAGCACCATCTAGTGGATGCAGAGTGCAGCCACAGCCACTAAATGCGGTGCGCCCTATTTATGAAAACAGTTTTAGAGTAGGCCGTTCATTGAAGGTGCGCCATAGAATCCGAAGCGCCTTATAATGCAGAAAATACGGTAGATAAAAAAACTACCGGCGCGTTTCGCTTAGCTTGCTCCAACCAAGCCACCAAGAAATCAGAATATTGATCCTGATATAAGGCGCATCGGATTATAAGGCACACTGTCGGCTTTTGAGAAAACGGAATGCTTTTAGGTGCGCCTTATATTGTGGAAAATACGTTAATTGCGGTGTATATAATGGTCACGATTTTACGACTGCGTTAGCAGAGGTAAAGGAGACGATGCATGTTTCGAGTATCGCACGTTAGGAACGAACTCCGTGATAAACAACCGCTAGTTTCATCAAGTAACCTGTCGTTGGACTTTTACGCTGCCCCCAACGGGTGTGGGGATGAGAGGGCTCTTCATTAATCTACCGCAATTATTTCGACGTATGAAACCAATTTGATCCTTTGACGTAAACAAAACGAAAGTGAAACCAAAAATCACAAAGCAATTGTTGAGGTTCGATGCCATTGTTCTTTTTCGAGAGGACATTTTCTCTTGGCACCCCTGCCAAACAAACATTTGCTTGTTGTGAACAACATTTCCTCCTGGTACAAAAACGGCTGTTTTTGAACTGTCATGCCACCATTTCAGCTGCGGGAGTTGGAGGGGGGTGCTACGGCTATGTGAGCATATTTGAACACGTTTCACAGGTTAGAATATCGCGGCATGCAACGTACGGAAGGCATTCGCGCTGCAACATCCTGACTGATATTATAAAAATGAACCGTGTCAACATGTATGCGTCACACAGAAAAGCCAAACCTCAAATCTTGCAACCGTGAGGCGAACATGCAACTGGAACAAGACACCACAAAGAAATGTTGCGCGCCCAGTCACATACGAAACAGTCACGGCGCCAACTTGCTATTGGACCCCGCAAATAGTTTGGGTGGTGTGTTTCTACCTCCTGGTGTACGTTGTCCTCTGTTCCTGTCTGCGGCTCTTCATCATGGCTTTGTATTCGCCCACCCTCAGCCGCCGTCCCTCCACAATGCAGGTGCGTTTGGGCCGGGGTTTGTACTTGTAGTCCGGGTAGCGCTCCAGGTGCTGCCGGCTCAGTCTGGCCTGCTCTTCATAGTAAGGCTGCTTCTCCTGGTTGGACATGGACTTCCACCTGGAGCCTGAATGCAAACACGCAACCATAAATGAAAGGAGAGTCAGTAGGAGTGGGTGACTGCCACAAACTGCCACATTTACTTTTGAATCGGAGCATGGCTGCTTACATACTTTTGTCAGCTGACCAGAAAGAAACTATATGAAAATATCTCCAAATCGCTGGACACAGCGAGGTAACACAAAGGACACAATCTTGGCTTGGTCGTCGAACTTTATATTGAAATGTAGGCAAGCGCCGTTGGATTCAATTTAGCCCGTACCGTTGACGAATACATGGCATAAATGTTCAGGGGAGGGTATTCAATTAACGTATTTTCCGCACTATAAGGCGCACCTAAAAACATTTTCTCAAAAGTGTGCCTTATAATCCGATGCGCCTTATATCAGGATCAATATTCTGATTTCTTGGACGTGGTATTTTAAATGTTCTGCAAAGCATTTTGTTCAAGCTGCAGCACTTGTAAAAGCTCTACTCAAATAAAAATGTATTGTATGTATTACCTTTGGCATAGCTCCATTTATTGGATGTATACCGCAACCGCAACCACTATTGTAGCTTCTGTTCTATGCGCCTTATAATGCAGCACGCCGTATATCTGAAAACATTTTAAAATAGGCCATTCATTGACGGTGCGCTTTCTACTCTGAAGTGCCTTATAGTGCTGGAAATACGGTAACCTAAAACGTATGTTATTAGAATGCGGGAGAATGCCAGAGTAAGCGACTGAAACAAAAGCAATCAGACTGTGGACTAATTGTGGACAAGGGTTGACAAAACCAGACCATCCATACTCACATTTCCATTATTGGACCTAGCATAGGCGTTTTGCGGCTGTGACTGTTATTTATTTAGTCTGAGCTGCTAAACCAGTCAGTCCAGTTTCTATTTTTAAATGAACATAAAGATTTGATAGCATTTAGCAATACAATTACAAAAAAACTTTGAATACATCCTTATTTACTAAGCGCTTTTGCAACAGCTGCAGCTATAACGATTTGTATAAGTGTGTAGTTATATTTGTGTGTGTGTGTGTGTGTGGGGGGGTTATAAGACGCAGGTGGCTGTTGATGCCATCCATCCATCCATTTTCAGATCCGCTTATCCTCACTACACTTACCGGTCCTGGAACCTATCCCAGAACCGGTTGCCAGCCAATCACAGGGCACACAGAGACAAAGAACCATCCACGCTCACATTCACACCTTCGAGTGTTCAATCAGCCTGCCATGCAAGTTTTTGAAATCTGGGAGGAAACCGGAGTACCCGGAGAAAAGCCATGCAGGCCCGGGGAGAACATGCAAACTCCACACAGGGAGGCCGGAGCTGGAATTGAACCTCTGCACTGTGAGGTTGACGCGCTAACCACTGGACCACCGGGGGGGGCCACCTACTGTTGATGCCCCCAAATGTATTTGCAAAAGGCAGCGTCTCAGAATAGAGGCGCAGAGTGCAGCCCACCCCTACCCCCCCTTGCCGGGCTCACCCAGGATCTTGCTGATGGAGGAGTTGTGCATATCAGGAAAGGCCTGCAGGATTCTCCTGCGCTCATCCTTGGCCCAAACCATGAAGGCATTCATGGGTCTCTTGATGTGACCTGAGGAAGGAGCGGGGCGGGCTTCAGAGTAACTGCTGGAGACCTGCAGGGTACCTAAAGGGCAGAGAGAAAACCACAACATATTTCTGTTCATCGAACGCGTTCAGTGGAAGAGTGGGTGTTGTGAAGCATGCGTGCTTGCTTTGGTCACAATAGTGGATAAATGCAGGCCTGCACGAAACGGTGACTAGTGCTGAACCTGCCTTGATACAAATAAACTGTATGTACGTTTAGCCCAAATTATTGTGTCACTAAACTAAACGGTGAACATTTGAAATCAAGCCGATATTATTTTGCATGAATGGTGACAAATGGTGGAAGCTGCCAGGAGTATCTCATTATAGGGTGACAAATATGTATTATATGTCTGGAATTGTTTGGTCATTAGCGCACAATGTTGTCATGGACAATGTTACCATTCTTGTTCATCCGCAAAAACGCAATACAGTGAAACTCCTCTAGAACGAAACCTACATGGGCGAAAATACCCCCTTATGTGAAAAAACGTTCATGCATGAACACAATTCCCATTCTCCTGCCCCCCATACAACGAACCCCTGTTGCGTTATACGAAATCATTTTCTCTGCTCCAGCCTCGCGAAGACATTCACTACAACGAAGTCTTATCCAACAGCGACCTCTACTGCTTCGTTCAAATACGGCAACAGCAACCACCCCACTGGTTTAACGCTAACTGGAGCGCTAATTAGCGTAAGGTTTTAGCCTTCGAGAGCTAACTAGGTCATGGAGGACTACGGCGACCCGTGGCTGTTTTTAGCATGATAACAAGTAAAGCATTTGAGGAAACATTCGTTTATTTGAATGTCAGTCGAGCCGTACGCTACGGTTTTTAGTCTTCGAGAGCTAACTGTGGCCAACGAGGACTACGAAGCGTCCCGTGGCTGGCTTCAAAGTTCATTGCATGACATCAGCTGAGCAACGCTGTCTTGGGTTAGGGTTGAGTAGAGACAGTGAGATGGAGGAAAGAAAAGCCACCGGGTCCAGAAGTATTTGTTATTGTTAGATTCAGACGAGCGTGGACGTTAGAATGCTAAAATGGCTCCAAAACGGACCTTTGGATGTCGAGCAGCTAAGACAAGAAGAGCTCTGATGCTGGAAGAGAGGGTCAAAGTGATCAAAATGAAAGACGGAGGAAACAAAATAAAAGACATTATCCAAGAAATTGATGGAAGTGAAAGTGAATGCTGATCGTAAATTTCGCAATTTCTTTCCCTTTTTTTCTTTCTACACTGACAATATGAGGTGTCAAACAAGTGTGTGCTCATACTTTTGCACTATTGGAATAAAAATACAGTACACATCCGTTTGTGTGTGTGGGTGTGTGTGCTTACATCTGAGACCAAATTTGCAACAGTGAAAAACCCCCTGTTGTGAAAAATGTCTTGCCTCAAACACGATTTTGTTGTAGAGGAGTTTCACTGTATGCCTTATACTCGTGTTTGAGTCATCCTGGTTGGGTCACACTTACTCTCAGAGTCACTGCTGAGGTGGTCGTCGGCGGACAGCGTTGTGTGTCGGTCGTCACCTTGCTCGGAATGAACACTTCTCTCACCACAAGGAGGATATCTGCACTCCTGCAGAAAAAATAAATAAATAAAAAGAAACCTTCAAAGCCATCAACTTAAATTGTAATTGGAATGAATGGGTGAGAAGCTCTATTCGGGCGTTGCCCGGAGAGCTATTTTGAAACAGACTTGACAGACATGGAACAAACACAACATCAGCTGCTGTTCAAAATAAGAGCTGGAAGTGCCAAGAAAGAAAATGACGACACAATAGAGGACAAAGAAATAGCGTTTATTGTCCGAGGGTGCAGGAGACAAAGGCGGCAGGAATGTAACAGCCGAAAAATGGCAAAGCTGCCGATGACATGCCACCTTTCATTGACGATCTAGTCACAATATTTTTAGACGCCAAACAAAAAAGAAGCATGTGATGGCAAACATTTCGAGGCAAGGTGGAGGAAGAGAGGAAGACTACAATATTGCGCTCCAAAAAGAAGCAAGCAGGTGGCGCCGTCAATGCCACACCGAGGCCTTTTGTGGTGTTGTGCGGCCGCAACAGCTGCAGCTTTCAACACATCAGCCGCCTCAAAGGATGAACACCAAAGACGAGAACAGAATTGGATTTTCACAATCCACAGCCCACACATGGGCTTCGAATCGAGGTTTGGTGGATGTCAAATGGGCTGATTAGACACTCGATCAATGTGTGACAAAAACGATTGATGAATAAGAAATCATTCCGACAAAGATTTTAAGAGCGGGCATTGCAACCAGCTGAACTACGATGTGGTTTTTATTTGCAAAATGCAATCTGCCGTGCTGACCTCCAATAACTGTGCCAGCAAATAGTAAGCGAGATATCGGGTCGGTCTCATATCTTTCAACAGCAAAGTCGCAAGGCACCTCGCTTTTCGATGCTTCGATCGTGACCCACAGGTTGTTCTCGCACCTCCAAAACTGAAGTGTCTCGTTTGAAACGCACATCAAAGAGCAAGGGCGAGGCGGCGAAAAGTTCTCATGCGGGAATTCTCACCAGGAATGCACTGAGAATTCCTTTGCGGAAATCTTCAGCCTCCTCGACAGTGAGTGATGTGTAACAATGTGCTTTTTTTACGAGCTGGATTGCACGGAAATCTTTTGTTGAATGTCAATAGATGGATGATGAGTCGCAGGCGAGCTGGAGCCAATCGCAGCTGAGATTGGGCGAGAGACGGGCGGGCGGGGATGCATCTTGAACGAGCCAATCGCAGGGCACATTTGAAAAAAAAACAGCCATTCGCAATCACATTCACACCGAAAGGCACAAAACTGTGCGTCATGTGGCCCTTTGCGTCTCCTACGGCCCAAAGAAAAAGAGCGTGCTAGTTTAGCATTTGGGGATTTGCTGACCACTTTTGTGCTGCTTGTTTCTTTTTCTCTCTCTCTGTCGTGGCCTCCAGCGTTGTGACTCCTCAGTAGTTGCTGGGCATCACGAATGGCCTGGGTTACAACATCGCCGTCTCTGAGGAAAGCTGCGGCACCAGACGAAGAGAGAGACAGAGAGAAGGTTTGAGTGAGAAAATTAAAATAGCTGTAGGATGATATTTTTCTTTAGTTTAAAATATATATATATATATATATATATATCAAATTCAAGAAATAAAACAACAGCTATTAGCCTTGAAAAAAAAAACTTAACAGTTACTTCGGCCTACAGGATAAGACCATTAGGGATGTCAAAAAACAGGCCCAAAACAAAGGCTCAGGCATCCTTTTGTCCTGTAATTGGCGGAAAAAATAGCAATAAGCAAGACATTAGGACAGTAAGAAGGGAAGTGGTGGAGACAGGCAGAACAAAATTGAAATATGTGAAATAATATATTCTGGGGGGATTTAGTTTTTGGGGTGGCACAGCATTTATTTGAGGGGGGAGGGGGCAGGCCCCTTTTTTGCCCCTTCCGAGACCCAGTCCCGCAACTCTAGGGTCAGATATAAAAATATGAATCCAAAATAGAAAATAAGCCTGTGTTTCAATTTTGAAACATTTTGTTTCGATAGAGGTCAAAATGGAATTTTGGAATAGTTATTTTGAATTATGTTTCAATCAATTCCACACCATTCAACAATGAGAAAGCAAGAAGAAAATGAATATTGATATAAGGTCGAGTTTAATGTAATTAATGTAATAAATAATTAAGTATATTCAATGTTATAAAGGCCCGATTATAAAACCTTTCTCTAAAATGTTTCGATTAATTTCTTGCCTGGGCAAACTCAGCTATTTTAATGATGAAATCATTCATATTTCTTGGACTGAAGAGAAAATTAATGTAAAGCTCGGACCATAGAGCGAAAATTGAACATAATTTCATGTAACCAGAATTGTTTTTGGTTTGTTTTGAACACTTCACAAGCAAAAAACGCCCACCAGGGGGCAGACGTGCCCCATTTGCCGACCATGACCAGACGTCCTGGGAACAAAGTGCCTTTTTTTTTTTGGGCTCTTCATATGGCAAATCAAGTCAAGGTGTCGTTTCGCACCTTCTCAAGAATCAAACTTTGTACACGTCTGATGAAAATGTCAAGTTGAAATCTCTTCGAGATACAAATGCCGCTTGACTGATTATTCCATCGTGTCCTCGCAGAATGTCTGCACGTCATGACTCACTGAGGGCAGACCGCGGCGGGCTGTGTGATGCGTCCTTTGACACATCTCTGTGCCGGCAGGTGCTCTGCACCCCGAGCGACCCCATCTCCATGCATTTTGGGCTGGGGGCTTTCCCAGCCTTGGATGTCAAGTTCAAGGGCTGACCGGCCTCCTAAACACAGAGTGAGACAAGTGCCTTGAGTCAAGAGTGAGAATCGATTCAAGGGCTGTCAGAAATCTTCCAAGACTGCTGTCATCAATGATTTTTATTTCAAAACGAGCTGCAAAGGAAGAGTCCATGAAGGCGTGGCAGGGAAGGCTGGCAAAGTGTGTCGACTCCAGGGGGGGGGGGGTTACGTCCAACAGAAAAACTGGTTGTTTGCATTTTTTTTAAAATGCATTTTCACCGCTCTTGGAACTTTTCAAACACACCTTGTATGCAATCTATGCATGCTACGCGTCAATCAGGCATGTCTGAACGTATCTGTCACACCCAGTGTCGTATCTTTCTTCTCTCTCGTGTTTAATGAGCTGCGGTAATCGGTCTCTAGCTTGAAAACCTGCCATCCCTACACACGCACTGACACAAAGGAACAAGAGACGCAAGCCTTTGAAAACAAGGTGTGTTCTGTTGGAGAATGTCTATCGTTGTTGTATCCTGAACAGGAGGATCAGTTAGTCTGGCAATAACACCAACACTGTCACTCATAGCTTCTTTGAATATTGCATGTCGGAATGTCTAAAGATGATAAGAAACAATAATTACCTTTGATGATTCGTGCCTAATTGAAAGGAACAGAAAGAGCAACAATTTGGACGTGAATACCTGTCGGATGGAACCACCGCTCCTCTTAACAGTCGTGGACAGCAGCTGCATGGGATAGTCCAGAGCTGGAAAAGAGACTTGACTTGAGTACATAAATATATGATCATATACGCCATTGTTATTCATTCATCAATCCATTTTCTAAACCATCTATAGCCCTGGCAGTTTTTTTTTTTGGGGTTGGGGGCTGGCTG
>JAKGUB010000334.1:23005000-23275000 GCA_026261675.1 Hippocampus mohnikei | reverse complement strand
TACGACCTGACTCTGGATAAGCGGTAGAAAATGGATGGATGGACCTTGTCCAGAAAGTAGTCCGGAAATGCAAAATGAAGCCAACTGACATGACGAGTGTGCACCCGTTAGCCGCGTTAGCATGTTGGCCGAGTATCCGCTTCGGTGTGTACAGCTCATATGTCGTTAATGTGTGTGTAATTTTTTTTTTTAACCACACGAACACACCAGGACGTTTGTGGTGACATCTCCAGGCTTCTCTCTTTGCTTTCAACCTTATCCGGTGCCCATTCATCCTTTAGATCATAACTTATCTCTGGAATGATGACCATCTTTGTGACGCTGTATTTCTAACAACCCACAGTCATGTCAGGTAATATATGTAGGTCAAATTCACTTTTTAGAATGCCCGTGAGGCAGAGTGATATGTTCAATGAAAAGTGCTCGTGCTGTTGCATTGTACATCATCACTCATGAACTTGTGTCGGTCTAATCAGATTGCTTCGTAGGAACTAAGTGTGGCACAAAGTGAATTAAAGATCCATTGAAGAGTCTGGACCGACCTTCCTTGGCCTGCACTTTTGGTGGCTCCCGCAGCTTTGTCTCCTTGAGCGTCACTTGGCTTTGTTTGTGTGGCAACTCTTTACCTGGAGAATCCTCCTGACAAGAAACACACGCATCTTCAACAAAACGTGAAATGCAGTCGTTTCCATTCGGCTAAACTACAGTGCAGAAATAAATTTGTCTCCAAGTTTGAAAATCATTTCCCTTGTGTGTTAGTCAGACTTCCTGTCCCCCGATGGTGCTTCATCCAGAGGCTAAATACTCGAATTTGTCATTGCAACAGTCCAGCCGCAGTGGGTGTGACTGACATATGCCATTTTGATAGCTTGGTTTACAAACGAGTGTGCTCCACAATTTTGCTCCCTAGCAACAGGTGGCCGTGTACATAGTTCATGTGAAATTAGTTAAAAAAAAAACCTGAGCAAATCGGTCTGCTCCACGCTGAAAATTATAAGGTGTAGAAAAATAAGTAGTGTGTTTCCGGTGACATGAAATTTCAGCATAGGGTCGGTAGGTCGGTTTTTACGTTTTTTTTTTTTTTTAAATCTTTTTTTCTCCCTCCCTCCCCCATCAAAAACGTAAACAAAATCCTGGCCGCCGCCATGATTCAATGTTGTTGACAGACGACAGGGCAAACGACGGCGCACGCTCAACGTGAATATCGCGAGAGTTTGCACCGATGTGAATGCTCTAAATTCATCTTTCCTTTTATTATTTATAATTTTGTCTGTGATTTTATTGTTTTTTGTTTTGATTGTAAAGCGTCCTTGAGTGTTTTGAAAGGCGCTTATAAATGAAATGTATTATTATTATTATTATTATTATTATTATTATTATTATTATTATTATTATTATTATTATTACACAAAAATGTACAAGGTTGTTTGAAAAAAAATGCCGACGGTAAAGTTTTTTTTCCGAGGTAGAAATTCTCGGTCGGTCGGGTTACCGGAAACACACTACATTTTTCTACGCCTAAGCTGTGTTTTTAACCCTTGTGCTGCGGTCCATGAAAATTATTTGAGGTGACGCAACATACAATTTGACAAAGATTGAAAAAAACCATTATTCCTGAATATTTCTTTGACTTTCAACCACTCGACATGTTCAGTGGCATCAGCACTATACATACATATATCGTTCTTATGTTTTACTTTGTATTTCGGCCCTCTATGGACAACACAACACAACACAAGGGTAACATTGATGAGTACAGTGATACCTCGGCTCACGAACTTAATTGGTTCCCAGAAAGTGTGTGTGAGCCGAAAAGTTCGTCTTCCGAACATTTATTTCCCATAAGAAACCATTCAAATGAGAATAATCTGTTCCCAGGTCCCCATAAACATAATTTTCTACGAAATAAGCCTTAAAACTACACCTAAATATACCTTATTTTATGTATGATAAATGTGCTGTTGTATTGAAATTAAAGAAATAAACTGTACTGTATAATAAAGTCGTTTTATTGACCTTTGTGATCGTAGTTGATGGCTTGATGGAACGGAGTGGGAGGGGGAGGGAGGGAGGGAGTTACGGTTTGGGTCTTTTTCCGTCCCATAATAGCAAAAGTACACCCAATATGGTCCAAAATGTCGAGCAAACACAAACCACGTCCGCACTCAAAGAAAGGGGGTGACGAACTGGGACGCCGTGAGCGTGCGCCAGCTTCTCGCGGCCGCCACCGAGGCGCTGTTTGACCGCTTGGTTCGGTCCGTCCGCCGAAAACTAGTTCGTCAGCGGAGACTAAATGCTCGCGAAATTAATGTTCGTGAGGCGAAAGGTTTGTGAGCTAAAGCGTTCGTGAGCCGAGGTACCTCTGTATAAATTCATTTGTTTCATTTCTAACGATTTAAAAAGCATACCCAACACAGTAAGACACAAGAATGCATTTTCCAGTCTGTCATAAATACGGTTGCCGTCGAGCAGCAAATGCATTCTAGCTTGCATTTAGTGCGCTCTTACCAAAGGTGAACAGGAGAGAGGTGGCGTAAGCTGACGAGCCACCAGTGGCTGATTCCCTCCCCAGTCGCGAGAGGGAGACATCTTGAGAGTGGCTTCGGTGTCGTTGATGAGTCCACATCCTCGACTCCTGTCCTCCTGTTCTAATTTGACGCCAACACATGTCATGCTGCTGTCCACGTTGGAGAGGAGGTGCGTCGCCGGAGGGCTGGGCTCAACCATTCCTTTGAGACAACGCATATAATTATTACCTGTCACTGGGGCGTGAATACGCTTATGATTCATTTTGACTTTGATGCTCGATGTCTTTCAAGTAAATTGGTAACATCAGCACCAGCAGATTTTATACCTGGGAACGCACTGATCATTGTTTCTATTCAATTCTGTATCAGTTTCAGATCTACTGACGGGCAAGCTTCTTGAAGTAACTCATCGCTGAAGTCAAGGTTAAGGGTTAATTGGCGGTTTTGTGACCAAATCCTGAAAGCCTATTGTTTGCATGGTTGAGTAATAGGAGACAAAACACAACGGAACACACCTCAGTGTGGGGGGGGGGTTGCAACCAAAGACCGAGTGAGAACATTTGAACCACAGTGACTGAGAAAGTGTGTCTGTGTTTTCCAGTTCTGCAGCCGGGTGGGTGAAAGAAAGGCACAGTAGATGGCAGAACAACGACAACAAAAGAAAAAAAGAGAACACACACACACACACACACACACACACACACACACACACACACAAGGGCAAAAAGTGCACCGATATATAAAGAGGCAGAAAAAAAGCCATTGTTTGAGCTGTGGAACAAAGGAAGCAAGGACAATGGGGAGAGACTGACAAAAGCCGGCGGCCGCAGGAAACGGGCCGGATAACAATGCCAGCGGAATGTGCCGACCAACTCGGGTACACAGCAAAAAAAAAAAAAAAAAAATGTCAAGCGTCGCCATTGTGCAGAAACATAATGATGATTGGAGCCCCTCCTTCATCGAACCTGCACTGTGATTTCGAACCAAGCCACCTGTCTGCCACGGGCCGGGGTTTCACACCGTGCTGATGCTATTAGCGTAAAACCCCTTACGCTATTATCGTAAGGTTTTTAGCCTTCGAGAGCTAACTATGGCCATCGAGGACTACGAAGCGTCCCGTGGCTCGACGGACATTCAAATAAACAAACGTTTCCTTGAATGATTTACTTGTTATCATGCTAAAAACAGCCACGGGACGCTTCGTAGTCCTCGATGGCCTAGTTAGCTCTCAAAGGCTAAAAACCTTACACTAACTGGCTTGTTTTTGTTGTAGTGAACCTCGTTGTGAGGCAAGGGTGGAGAAAAGGCTTTCGTATGATGCAACAGGGGGACTTTTCGTTGTAGGGCGAAGCAGAAAAGAGGGAATGGCTTTCATGCATGATTGTTTCACACTAGGGGGTATTTTCACACATGTAGGTTTCGTTGTAGAGGAGTTTCACTGTCGCCCATTTATTTTCTAAAGCCGCAGAGAGCCACGGCGGATGGATGAAAAGAGCCTCGGGTTGAGGACAATATTAATATCGGAGGACAGGTGAAATCGATGGGACTGAGGAGGGAAGGTCACCAAACATTGCTGACCTGCACCCTTCCTCACCGTAAGCTTCCTGGGAATCAAACCGGTGCGCACCCGAGAGCATGTGAGAAGGTGGGGTGTGCTCGAGTGTAGCAGGGGCCACAGCACGACCCTAGTGAGGATCAAGCGGTTCGGAAGATGAATGAATGAATGAATGAATGAATGAGGCTGCCACCCAACCGGAGAAAACCCACGCATGCCCGGGGAGAACATGCAAACTCCACGCAGGAAGGCCGGAGCCGGGATCGAACCCACGCCCTCTGCATTGCGAGGTCGACGTGCTGACCCGCACACACATATTTCATTGTTTCACTTTTATTCTGTGAGGTATCTTCAGACTTTTCTTTAAAAATCCTGTAATTGTTCCAAACCTTTCAAATGACCATCAAAGTAAAGATGTCTGCGCATGTTCTGAACCTGCACCACAAAATCGTTCGAGCAACAAAAGACCAGAAAAAAAAAATCAGGTTGAATTCACAAGGGCACTTTTACCTGATTTATAGCCTATGTGAGAAACCCAAAAACAGTGTTTAGCGAAGACCTGCACATCGGCCTCCGGTGCTTGAGCGGAGGTATTGATTGTTTGATGTGGCGAGGGGAGTGGTCACACCCATCCGCGTGTTTTGTCCCACGCTGAAAATGATCCCTCGGGTCTCCCATCCAAATGTCACCCAGTCTGAAGCGTCCAACCGTCACAGGCGGTGTTCACACGCTCCCTTGAGAGACGGTGCCTGCGTGTCATGCGATGCAATGGTATGCGCACAATTTCAGTGACCTACTGTGTTGTTGACAGCGAGGAATGCGTCGATGTGAATTCGTCAACTGCAACAATGCAAGCCCAGGTTACTTCCACGCCGGGTCTCTTTTGTTTCAGTAGCCTACTAGGGCCTGTCTGGAGCTGACTGCGCCACAGTGGAACCCGATCTCGACTGAGCACAGCGCACGTGTGACACTATAAGAATAGCATGGCCATCTTGCGCCTCGCATTGGACCGAACCTCATTCGCTGACCACCTGCAATGTTTTACAGTTTTCACCACAGGCAGAAATGTCACACTAGCACAAAAAAAAAAAAAAAAGGTAACTTCCAAAAACTACTCTGAGCCGGCCGGGCTTTACAACAAAATATAAGTACAATATAGAAGGCAAATTACACTCGCGAGTCCATTGACGCTGAACTGCCAGAACAGGTTTACTTTCACTGCAAATGAGACCATGACAGATTGAGGAATGCCTGCCATGTTTTTTGTTTTTGAACTAAAGGACAGTTAGGATTGCAAATTCATTTTTGCCATATACTAAAACTTCTTTTCTAAGTTGTGACGTTGTGTAAAAAATGAAACCGATTTGAATAACAAAAACAAAGCCAACCCCCCCCCCCAAAACAAAACAAAACAAAACATTGATCAGTTTAAAGAACACTTCATATCGTCGTGATCGTGTAATCAATTGAATATCAGTTGAAAAGGATTTGCCAATCATTGGATTGACTTGATTTCTGCTGTAGGCAAAAATCCCAACTGAATTGGAATCGGATTTGGATTTGCATGTGAGGGATTCCCATTGTCCCCTTTCCTGCAACGACGCAGGAGACCTAACCTCAGGGATGCAAGCACTGATTGCACGTTAACGTTTGTGTCTGAGGGGGACTTGGGTCGAATTCTGATCAAGAGAGCTCATTTGGGTCACGGACATGTTTCTGAAAATCCTCCTTTGCGAGAACATATCCTCTCTCTCCACCTTGTTTGAATCAATTCTTCGATCACTGTGCACAAGTGACGGACGGCTGCGTTGTTTTTTTTTAGAGAGAAATGATGAAGGCTCGAGCAGCGACTGATGCGAGCGAGGTCCCGGTATTGTCTCTGTACAAATTCTTCCTCTTATTATCATCAATGTTATTATTATTCTCTGTAAACCATGCGGTGTCAAACGTACGGCCCGCGGGCCGCATCCGGCCCGCAAAGGGGTTTAATCCGGCCCGCGAGATGATTATGTAAAACAGTACAGTCATCCCTCGTTTTTTGCGGTTTTGGGGACCAAAACCACCCGCGATAAACAAAAATCCGCAAAGTGACCAATTAACATAAATGTTTTTTTTTAATTGCTTGAGCAGCGCGCACTAACACACACACACACACACACACACACACACACACACACACACACACACACACACACACACATTAGGCCTGACAAACCAAACAATATTTTAGATTTTTTTTTTGTGTGTGATTTTCAACGAATGTGTCATGATTCGGTTTGGCACCAACAGGTGCCACTGCAGGGCTCTCCCTGAGCTGCACACCTGTTGGTCATTTGGCAATTAGTGCTTTAAAAGGACTCCCACCCCGAGCATTCAGTGTCGGGTCATTGTAGCTTTTGCTACTGTCATGATTGTTTGTTACTGTTTGTCTGCTGCTGTCAGGTTTGTTTTGGTCATGTTTCTGTTATTGAGTTTTTATCTTCAGTCATGCGTTTTGTTTGATACTTTGGACTTTGTTTTGGATTTAGTTTTCTGTGTTTTATTAAATACAATTCGTCTAGTACACCCTGCTCCTTGGGGTCCACCACCACCACGCAACGTGACAGAATGGCCCCTACAAATATTGAACAAAGCATTCTCTGAAAATGTTTCACTTCGATCTACGAACATTGGAAAGTAACGTCCCAAGACCTACAATAAATGTCATTCAATCTCTCTCCCTCAGGAAATTTACTTTGGAAATTGTCGCCATTTTTTTTTTCTTTTTCAAGAGCTTATTTTAACCTACGGCGCCGACAGAAATCGTCAGATTCTCTTCAAACTTCGGGTGTTTCATGGAAAGACTTTTAAGGTGAAATGTTCCTGGAAGCTTTTCACTCTGATTTCTTTGAGCATTGAAACCCTCCTCTCGTATCACAAGAAACACTTACAAGTCGTAACACATCCAACCGAACCCTTTTCCCTCTGCGAATCATGGAGCTCCTGTCAGTTGCCCTTCCTTTTCTTGTACTTTCACATTTTTTTTTTTCTTCTCTACCCGCACCCAGCAATGCAACTTGTTGGAATTACATTGTCTCCTTTCAAATGCCTGAGGCAGAAAAGCACAATGGAGAGTGAGCCACAGCCAAGTGTCAGAATCAACAGTTGCTGTTTTATTATGACTCTCGAGAACGGTGACTTGGTAATAAACAAACATGAAAATAGTTTACAGATTCTCATGCAACATACATTCGAGACCAAATGTTCTTCCGGGTGAACTTCCACAGTCACACAAGCGTTTATAACAGGAAACGGGGCACTGGCTTCATATTTTGCCTTTAGCTGCAGTAGATGTTGGTGTCATTGTGAGCCGTGAATACTTTTAGCACGGCAACGTTCAGACATTTTTTGTAGCTCGGGGTTTCGTGGCAGAGACCCAGCGCTGTCATTTGATTTAGACAAACGCAAGCCTATGTGGGAAGAAACATTGAGAACAGTTTGTGAGTGCTGTTGCTATGCTAGCTTGTGCCAGTCTGCTGCTCACTGCGTTCTGGTTTCTGCCAATCCCAATCAAGAACTGAAAAACTTCACTGAAAGGAGCCACATACTTGACATTTTGTTATAAATTCTGAATTGAAACATCCATCCATCCATCCATCCATCCATCCATCCATCCATCCATCCATCCATCCATCCATCCATCCATCCATCCATCCATCCATCCATCCATCCATCCATCCATCCATTGTCTAAATAAAACTGTATACACCGTGATTAAGTCAGTATCTTGTCACAACTCACTGTGATGTTGCTCCCCAAACATCACAGTGTGCTGAGGCGTTTCGAGGCTGTGAATCGTTTTGGCCACGAGAGCCCATTGTTCACAAAAAAAATAAAATAAAACAACAGAAGTGGCCTCATCACAACACGGACTGTACTAAACTCTTGCAATGACAATCCAAAGAACTCCTTCCTGTCTCTGTCTATTATCCCGCCGTCATTGTTCGTCTTTGTCTCTCTGCTTTTCTCTCTTTAAGTGCCGTGCTAGATTCTTAAAGACGTACTGCTGCTTTGGGTTACGGCCCAATTTTCAACCCGTCAAAATGCCGCACGGCCTTAAATTTTTCCCGTCAACTCTTGAAAAAAAATTCGTCAATGATGGAAAATGGTCGGTTTAATGTAACCTCTGCAGAAACAGAAATAGAAAAGATGTCAATGTTCATGCAGTCTTGTTACAAAAGACAGGCTTGAATTTGTGATCATACATCACCCCTCCTCCTCGCGAGTCCTCACAAATAAAATATGAAATTCCGGGTTTGCTACGGGCTCGGGCCTGCAAATCAAGTTAATTGGTCGGGCTCGGGCCGGGTCGAGCTGGATTTTTTGAGGCCCGATCTGACCTCCAATGCACCCTCACACACACAAAAACACAAATGCACCCCCACACAGTTTGAAACACAGTCTCCCTGCGTTACTGCCTGGGCCTCATTAGAGAATGAACCTTCCAGGCTGGAGACACAAAAGCCTCAGTCTCTTCACCCTTGCATTCCCTCTCTTTCTCTGACCCCCCCCCCCCCCCCCCAACAAACCTTGATAGGTTGTCCTCTCCGCTCAATGGATCCCACAAAGAGCAGCGATGGGAACTTGCCTCACCGGGTCCAGGTGGGCCCTGCCCTCCAGGACATAATCATTGCGCTCAAGCTCTGTGCCCTGGTATGGTTGAGCAAACTGATCTGGGAACCCCCTGCCGAGCAACCCCTCCACACCACAACACTTGGGAGGGCTGGCTTTCGCTCCAATGATGTGCCATAAACGTGTTCCACCATACTGCGGCAGGCTGCTACGTGCGTCAGCCGTGACCGATCAGCAATGCCGAACATTCGCAGCTCCTCAGAAGTTACAGTTCAATAAAAAATACGATGTGGCGGCGCGGGCCGAGCCGCAACACTTTACGGGGCTTCCTTGTCACTTGCACCTTTCGCTTTGTTCTGGGTCACAGTGAGGCGAATTTACAGAGAAGATGGAGAGAAGGTGTGAAATACAGGGCTCGCTGAGAAAATTGACGTTCACGCCGTGTGAGATAAACAACAACGAAGCATTCCGTTTGGATGCTGTGACGAATCACAAACTGCAACATGCTGCCCCTCACACTATCCAACTGCCCTGTGTCAACCGTCGAGACCTTCAAGTTCCTGGGAGTCACAGTCTCCCAGGACATGAAGTGGGTAGTCAACACCATCTCCATCCTGAAAAGGGCCCAGCAGAGGATGAACTTCCTGAGACTGCTGAGGAAGCACGGCCTGCCACAGGAGGTGCTTCTACACGGCAGTCATCGAATCAATCCAGTGTTCTTCCATCACGGATTGGTCTGGGGCCGCCACAAAAAAAGGACAAAATCCGACTTCAACGGACAGTTAGGACGGCAGAAAAAATCATTGGCACCGCCCTACCCACTCTGGAGGACTTGCACACTGCAAGAATCAAGACAAGGGCACGGAAAATCCTGCTGGACCCCCCGCACCCTGCCCACCACCTTTTCCAGCTACTCCCCTCAGGCAGGCGCTCCAGATCCATGCGCACCAAATTCAGCAGACACTTAAACAGCTTCTTCCCTCTCGCCATGAACTCCCTAAACAGTCACTGACGTAGTCACTCTTCTTGTACAACAAATCTCTCTAAAATGGTTCAAGGATCATCCTCAGGCGCCTGAGATGACTTAACAACAACAACAGCAACAGTAGTGGTAGTGTGGACTGAGGCTTTTCTCGCACGCAGGACACATGATCTGCTTTTTTGCAAATACTCTCAATTTTCATTGAACATTTCTAAGTCATCTGCTTTTTTACCAAAGCAACATGAAGAGTGCAAATCCAGGCCCCTTTCGTCGATGGAAATAAATCGGACGTGTATTCGATGCGACTGTCTCGCTTATCTGAACGATAAGTCGTCGAAAGGCAAATACGCGTCATTTCCGCTTCCGACATCTACCGTCAATAAAACATATTGTCACTAACCACAGGAATAAAGCAGTTCTCGGTGCCAGAACTATGATTTCTGTGCTGCGTCTGCATTTCGCCATGGCTGTTTACCTCTGCAAGTGGATTTCCGGACAGTTGTACGGCACACGCATGGCCTCGTGCACACACATTAGTGTGCGTCCATATCCACGCTGTGTCAGTTTTGCCGTAGGGAAAGAAAATAATGTGAAAACGATGAAAAGAAATCAACGTACCATATTTTCGGGATTATAAATCACAGTTTTGTTCATAGTTTGGGGTGCGACTGATGTGTCAATTTATGAACACAATACTGGATGATTTCACGTTATCTTCACATTAAACCGGAGGAGGGCGCTCTAGGCCTGTGTTGATCAGTCGACGATGAGTCTGACATAAGCGACGTAGGAGAGAAGACACCGGTGGCACCTTCGTCCTCCGTAGTTGGCGCAGTTGTTTAAAAGTGACACAGGATGAAAAATTCATTTGATTTAATGATTCAGTGTGACACGGATGGTTTGATGAACTTGTTAGCATGTTCTTTATGCTCTAGTTATCTGATTAACTCTTAATATGTTACGTGAACATACCAGGCACGTTCTCAATTTGTTGTGGCATCATGTAATGTTCGCATATCGTACACGTAATCATCCTGCTTTTCTCTATTTGACTTTTATTTTAAATTGCCTTTCAAGATGGCATGTCTGTTCTTGGTGTTGGGTTTTATCAAATACATTTTCCCCCACAATGCGACTTATACTCCAGTGTGACTTATACAGTGAAACTCCTCTAGAACGAAACCTACATGGGCGAAAATACCCCCTTATGTGAAAAAATGTTCATGCACGAACACAATTCCCATTCTCCTGCCCCCCATACGATGAAACCCCCTGTTGCGTTATACAAAATCATTTTCTCTGCTCCAGCCTCGCGAAGTCAACGAAGTCTTATCCAACAGCGACCTCGACTGGTTCGTTCGGAAACGGCAACAGCAACCACCACACTGGTTTACATCATCCTGGCCTCCGATTGGCCAAGAGGGACCTCACTGTCTATGTGTGTACATACTGAAGCTAGATCCGTAGCATCCAATTAGCTGCTCTGACGGACATTCAAGTAAACGAACGTTTCCTCGAATGCTCGTATCTGTGTGTGTGTGTGTGCTTACATGTAAGATCAAATTTGCCATAGTGAAAAAAAACCCTGTTGTGAAAATGTTCTTGCTGCAAACATGATTTTGTTGTAGAGGAGTTTCACTGTATATGGTTATTTTTTTTCTTCTTCAGCATGCATTTTATGGCTGGTCCGATTTATATTCCGGAGCAATTTATAAACCGGAAAATACGGTATTCAAGTAAGCTCGCATAACAAACGGCGACACAAGAAGGCCTCTGGTGGCTCCACTGCTTCGCTACAGCGAGTAAGCCACATCGCCGTGCATCCAAGTACTTCCTGTAGTCAAAAGACCAAGAGTCCTTGTGGATTGAGCATGCACAGAACACAAACTAAAGTCCCTTTGAATTGAGGTAGTCCGATTGCATTTATAGGACCAAATATTCAGGTGAGAAAAGTGACAACCCAAGGGTTTCATTCGAATGAGCATATTCAGGTTTTTTTACACGGCCTCTCTGGGTCCAGGTGCGACCTATTCGAGGTTTGAAGGTGTTCTTGACTGCATGTAAAAATAGTCACAGAGAAAGGGATGATCCCTTAGCCGTGGGACGGCTGGGATAGGCTCCAGCACCCCCCGCGACCCTTGTGAGGATCAAGCGGAACAGACAATGGATGGATGGACTTTTACTTTTTAAATTAGAATTTTGCTGGCTGAAAACAGCACATTTCAGTAACCTGGTTTGGTTAAAAAGCAACTAACTGTTTGTCATTTTTGTCTTTTCAACTTCCTTGGACAAGTAATCTGACAGCTATCGCCGTCTTCCTTGCTTGCTGGAGACCTCGCAAAATGCTGGCGACAGGTGCCGTATAACACAATGTCATGGTAATTATTATCATGATTATTTATTTTTTTTCATCTTTAGAGAGTGAACTTGATTTCGGGACGTTGTGTTATCGTCATCAGTGGCAATGGTTTGTGGAATGCCACAACGACAGTGACTCACTCGAAAAACAAGTCAACTGGCGGCGGTTTTGCCCTTGGCCGGGTCGCCTTTCGCCAAACAGATGACTTAGAGCTAGCTAGCGCGTATCTTGACTCGAATCAAATGCCAAAATGAAAAATAAAAAAACCCTTCAAAAACTGACCACTAGCCAATAAAATAGACACATCAATACATTTCCTAAAGCAGATCCTGCACATAAATAGGCTGGTAGCGCTCGGCACATAATCATCGCTCCCTTCGCCTTCTTTCTAGAGGCACAAGTTCAAAAGCAGCCATCTTACTCTCAATGCCTGCCACTCATTCCCCTCACCCCCCTCCCTCTCTCTCACCTCCCTATGAAACAGGTCATCTATTGTAAATGGCTAGCGAGAAGCTACAGTGGCATTTATAGAAGCTGGTTGAGGAGGAAGAGTGGAGAAGACACAATAGACTCCCAATAAAGAGACAGAACAAGAGAAAGGGAACAAAGGACGTGTATGAAGGCCACTATTTTTTTTTTCTTTTTCTTACTTCACAAAGTGCACTCCCCCCTCCGCCCTTTCCATGCTCTGCTCCTTGAGGGTAGTGCAGACAAAGGAAGCCTGACTCTCACAATGTGCTCCCTGCTTTAGCCTGGCACACTTTATATCCTCACTACATTCACTGGTTCTTCTGAAGAGCACCCCTGTGTGTGTGTGTGTGCGTGTGTGTGTGTGTGCATACGTGTGTGTTTTATGGCACTCCAAATAAGAGTGGTGGGGGTCTGTGTTTGTTGAGGGTCTTACAGGGCAAGGGGCCAGGGCTCTGAGGTGTTACTATAGAAACGCCTTTGAGCACAACAGGTGATTCTACTGGGGGGCTGCTCATCTCCACGGTGAGAAACTACAGGAGGCCATTAGTCTTTGTGCGCGAGTTTATATAACGACGTATGGCACAAACAACTTTGTTCCACGGGCCTTAACCAGCTTCAATAAGACAGAAATCATGTCTGAAGTTGCTTGCTGACCACCTTAATCGTACACTCTCTACTTTGCGCACATGCCCTGCACACAGACGGAGTAGTCTTGCGGGCACGCGCACACACACACACACACACACACACACACTAAATTAGTTATCATCAATAACGCAGTTACTAATCCAATTCAAATTTGACTTCATTGCCGTGAAGAAGCGATTGCTCATGGCAGTTCATGTTATTTGAAAAAGTTTTTAGAAGGCACAGGTTGACAGAGTCCTTCAATTCAATTCGTTTAACTCATTCACTCCCAAAGACGTTTTGAAACGTCTTTTCAGACTTGGTCCAGAATTGGCTGCGACTGAATGAGTTAAGAAGGAAAATCTATGCATGAGAAATGGAGAGCAACCTGGATCTGCTCGCAGAGGAACTGCTTGAGCGATAAGTGAGCAGAGCAGAGCACCAGCAGAGGGACTCGTTCAAAAGCCGTCATCAACATGGACCATGGTGCAATCCCACAATTTACATTGGCAAGCATACGCACACGTGATTATTGTTTCATTGAGCGTCATTTAAAAGAATGTAATTATAAAATAATTCCAAAGGCACACCTAATATAATGGCGAGGGTTTTTTTTTTTCTCCTGACCCTGAAGCTCAATACCGAATGGCTTGCATGAAAATGGAGTATTATTATCCTTCCAAAGGCTCTTTTACTTGATCTCATTAGCAGAGATAGGAAAAGTAGTGACATTCTGTACATGGATTGGATTATAATGACCAACATCGAATGACTTTGCTAAAGCTTGGCTTGGTGCGTGGCTTTTGCAGTTACTCAGACTGTACCCCGATGCTATTAATGTTCCATTTGACAAGATAATAATAATAATAATTATACATTTTATTTATAAGCGCCTTTCAAGACGCCCAAGATCTTTGTAGTTTGTGATTATTTGGTGATTTTGTACATTTAAATGATCATAAAATGAAGAAAATCAGTGGTTTTGGCCTAATCGCGATCATGTGATCTGCCCCGATTCCAGATATCGCGATTTGATCGGGACATCCCAAAGTAACAACTCTGTTTTGAAAAAGTGAAAGGTAAAAATAAAAAGTACAGTGGTACCTCTACTTACACAATTAATTTGGTTCTGGAGGAAATTTTGTAAGTCGAGACGCGTTTTCCATGTAAATGCCCTAATTCGTTCCAAGCCCCCCCGACCCCCCGCCACAAAATTCTGACATGTTTCCCAAAGCATAAAAATGCATCAAAATATGTAACAAATATATGTTACCCAAATATTGCCCCAGAAAACGAGAGTTGTGCATAATGTAAAAACAACAAAGAAGAGAGTAAAGAATAAACATTTTAACTGCGTCCTCGTCATTTTTTTGCCCTCTTATGTTCATGTTCTCTCTCAAAGGTGTTTTTTTGCCTGCCGTTTTGTAAAGAACTGATCCAAGGGCGTTTGGTTTTGTCAGCTCCGAACAATCCTTAGAAATTGTCCAAGGCAAACATCGCAACCGCCCGACTGGTGAACACTTTATCTGGGTGATTCACACTTATGTAAAACAATTTGTACGTCTCATCATGGCACGAGGTAAATGACAAGGATGCTGCATAGACACATATGTCTCTATTTATTTATCTCCACGCACAGACACATATGGTAGAAGTCCCTCTTAGCCAATGGGATGCCAGCATGGTGCTCAGTAATAGCCGATAGCAGAGCAGCTGGAAGTATGTTGCGTTCAGGAAACTCGGGAATTTGAACATTTCGTATGAAGAGATGTTCGTAAGTGTCACGTTGCGAGGTGGTGGTGGTGGACCCCAAAAAGCAGGCAGGAGGGAGGAGCAGGGTGCATTAAAACACAGAGAAAACTAAATCCTAAGCAAACAAAGTCCTGAAAACACAAAATAATCCAAAGTAGCAAACAAAACCATGACTGAAGCAAAAACTAACCATGACCGGAACAAACATGACAGCAGCCAACAAACAGCAACAATGACCCGGCAATGGGTAGTCGGGAGCGAGTCCTTTGACAGCAATAATTGCATAACGACCAACAGGTGTGCAGCTGCAGGGAGAACCCTGCAGTGCCACCTGCTGGTCACAAACAGAATCATGACAGTAAATAGAGGTACCACTGTAGTCCGAGAAATAAATCCATCCCTTTTCCGATCCGCTTATCCTCACAAGGGTCACGGGGGGTGCCGGAGCCTATCCCAGCTGTCTTCGGGCAGTAGGCGGGGGACGGGGGACACCCTGAACAGGTTGCCAGCCAATCGCAGCCCGATAAATAAATACTCAGTAAAATACAGGAAAAAACAAAAACTGGTTGTACTTGGTTGCTGCTCATTAGAGGGATGCGGGTGTGCTTGATGCCGTGGCATCGGAGTGTTTAAAGCACAGAAGCCTGCACAGGCACGTCCAAAACATACAAAATAAAAGTGGTGAGCAGTGTCAAAAGAGAAAGCAGTTCAGATCCATCCATAAACAAAAGTAACCACCAGATGCTTCCAAACAAAAAGCTTTTCTTTTCAACATCATTCCATGAAACACACCTTCAGTCCTGTAGGAGCCTGTATTTTGAGAAAGCACACCTGCACGCTCATATGAGAACGTTCGATGCATTTATGCAATGACCAAAAATGAGTTGCTGCTTTTTTTAATGGAGCCAAAGGCATTCAAAAGTGAGAAAAAGCAAGGCAGCAAGCAATCAAAAATCGTATTCTTCAACATGCTCGCTCGCGTGCACGCACGCACAACACAACACACACACACACACACACTCCAAATGAAATGCTTTCACAGCGCATCGTCGATTGAAACAAACAAGAGGGAGAGCAGGAGAAAAATATTTCACCTTGTGAGCAGTGAGGCATAGAAAGCTACCAAACATAAAAGAGGATTGTTAAATGTCCTTTTGGAAAGAAGAATCTTGAGAATGCCTCGTCATGCTGAGAGGATGGCGTGTAAGTACATCGTTGCTTGTCGCAGTTTAGCCATGTTTGCTAACCCTGCCGTCTTGTTTCTGCACAGTAACAAATGAAACGTATCAACGACACCTCTTGTGAAGAATAAAATGCTAATACAAAGCAACAGCAATCAAAAGACCTTTCGAGAGGAGGTTTTTTTTCTTCAAACGTTGCGATTCAAACAGCGTGTTCCTTCACATTCAACATCAGCGTTGACAAAGAAAGTCAATGAGTGCATCTTAACACACTTAGCACAGCAGGAATCGGCAAGTGGAGAGCCGCGGGCCCTCGATTAATTTTTTAAAAGTAAAAATGTGCTAGCCCTTACTTGAGATCTAAGCAGTTGAAATAACTGGGTTCACCACTAGATGGCATACCTTGCTCACCAGGGCCGCTAACAAGAAGAAGAGGGACTGCCTCTTGGCTAGATGCTATATTTTCTGCACGATAAGGCACTTCGGATTACAGTGAAACTCCTCTAGAACGAAACCTACATGGGCGAAAAACCCCCCTTATGTGAAAAAATATACAATTCCCATTCTCCTGCCCCCCCCCCCCCCCATACAACAAACCCCCCTGTTGCGTTATACGAAATCCTTTTCTCTGCTCCAGCCTCGCGAAGACATTCACTACAACAAAGTCTTATCCAACAGCGACCTCTACTGGTTCGTTCGGAAACGGCAACAGCAACCACCACACTGGTTTAACGCTAACTGGAGCGCTAATTAGCGTAAGGTTTTTAGCCTTCGAGAGCTAACTGTGGCCATCGAGGACTACGAAGCGTCCCGTGGCTGGCTTCAAAGTTCATTGCATGACATCAGCTGAGCAAAGATGTCTTGGGTTAGGGTTAGGTAGAGACAGTGAGATGGTGGAAAGAAAAGCCACCGGGTCCAGAAGTATTTGTTATTGTTAGATTCAGATGAGCGTGGGCGTTATAATGCTCAAATGGCTCCAAAACGGACCTTTGGATGCCAAGCAGCTAAGACAAGAAGAGCTCTGATGCTGGAAGAGAGGGTAAAAGTGATCAAAATGAAAGACGGAGCAAGCAAAATAAAAGACCAAGAAATCCAAGAAATTGATGGAAGTGAAAGTGAATGCTGATTGTAAATTTGGCAATTTCTTTCCCTTTTTTTCTTTCTACACTGACAATATGAGTTGTCAAATAAGTGTGTGCTCATACTTAGGCACTATTGGAATAAAAATAGAGTACACATACGTTTGTGTGTGTGGGTGTGTGTGGGTGTGTGTGTGCTTACATCTGACACCAAATTTGCTACAGTGAAAAACCCCCTGTTGTGAAAAATGTCTTGCCGCAAACACGATTTCGTTGTAGAGGAGTTTCACTGTATAACGCGCACGCTCAATGAATGGCCTACTTTAAAAGTGTTTTCATATATAGGGGGCACTGCATTATAAGTTACATAGAATAGAAAGTACAATCGTGGCTGCGGATGTGCTATGCATCCACTAGATGGTGTTACGCTAAATGAATACAATACAATACAATACAATACAATACAGCGTCATTTATAGAGAGCTTTCACAACCAACTAAGCCATGAGAACTTTTCACGAGCACGGACATGAAACGTTTCAAAGACGAAGGGCATAATGAACAACAAATGAACGACAAAAGTTAGGAAGACAATTGATTCGAAAAATAAGCCCGCACATCTTGTGGGCTCACATCCACAAGGGGTAAAATACCCTTCCAAGTCTTGCTTCTCTCCTTCCTTCGTTTAGTCAGTTCGTTTGCTATGCTTTTGGTGTTATCTTCGTTTCATAATGGCTGCGCAGAGCTCAGTTGTCTGTTTGAGTGCGCGTTGGTGAATGAACATGTAAAAAAAAGAAAAAATAAATACCGTATTTCCACGACCATTCGGCGCACCGTGTTGTAGGACGCAGTCTCAGTAATGGGTGCTATTTCTGTATTTTACACATACACAAAACGCATTGTATTGTTGGGCGCAGCCAGGCGTGGTCAAACATACGGCAGTTTAAACATATGGCATGCATGCACGCACGCTAAAAACGTGTTAGCTTGAAGCATAGCGTAGCATGCTAAGACATTCTAAAAACACGTTAGCTTGAAGCATAGCGTAGCAGCATGCTAAGACATTCTAAAAACACGTTAGCTTGAAGCATAGCGTAGCAGCATGCTAAGACATGCTAAAAACACGTTTTTAAAAAGACAACGGAAGCAAAACTGAGATCGGTTGTACTTTATTTAGTCATCTTACAATGTACTCACGTTTTTCGATCAATCATCACCCAAAAATCCATCAAAGTCCTCATCTTCTGTATCCGAATTGAACAATTGTGCAAGTACCGGTAACCCATCAAAAACGCCGGGTTCCCTCACTCACGTCCTCACACACGGCCACTTACACGCCCACCCTTCACTGATTGGCGGACTGCTTTCCCGCATACCTGTCCTCACTCACTTCCGCCTTTTCTCGATATAAACAGCGTGTCGGCTCTCAGTCAGGCTTTGGAACTCAGCTCATACACTAGACGCTCCGCATTAGAAGGTGTCCTGTCCATTTTGGAGAAAATTTAAGACTTTTAATGGCGCCTTATGGTCATGAAAATACGGTAAATCATCCTTTTTCTAAAAACAAATATCAAAGCATACAGTATGAATTGAAGCATCAAGCTCATGCCGCGTTCCAAAATATCATGTGGTATTGATATGCGACTGTTCAGGTTGTTGTTTTTTTTGAGAAAATCTTTACTGTTCACCATTTTTGAAAAATGTGTGGCACTAAAGTAAACGCTTGCCGTTTCTTGTGTGAGTGATTCATGTTGCGTCTGCGTGGCACCGCACCATCATTCAGAAATGTGATGTGGATAAAGCCGTCAGAAGTCACTGTTCTGTTCACTCGGTCACCCGCGTGAGTTTTTAACCTTCAACTTTCTTGCGAGTCTTTCAATGAGACAATGCACTCAGAGGGGTTTATTGAAAGAGATCACAAGGCTTCCATGAACAAGGCATTGTTCTGTTTGATTGGCTCGGCCTCACACTATGCTTCAGAACTGAAGGAGACACACACGCACACACACACACACACACACACACACACACACACACACACACAATTATACTCTATTGTGGTGTTCACTGTGGACTCTTGGTTCAATAGGATTCAGAGAACAATGTCCAAAGGATATAGGAGGTCAGGATGAGAGATGGGGAGGGGTTGGGGGGTGCGGAGGTGGGGGGCGACCTTTGTCTGCTTGACTGCCCTCATGGAGGTGTTCAGTCGATCACAAATGGTACACCGCACGACTGCATACACACACTACAGCACACTAACGTAATACCAAACTAGCATGTTTGCCCTTACGCAGTCACAAAGTTTTGGAAAAGAACATATATAATGTTGAATACAACACAATCAAATATACCGTAGATTCTGGACTATAAGCCGCTACTTTTTTCCCAAACTTTCAACCCTGCAGCTTATTCAGTGATGCGGCCAATTTGTGTCATTTTTCTAATGGCCGCCAGGGGCGCTCGAGTAGAAAAGGTAAGATTAAGACCGGTGGAATATATGCATCGAGGAAGACTGCAACTTCTTGTCTTGTGCATCAATTAAATTAGCGTGAACATACTCTCATCATGGAAAATGCAAAAAGAAAGGCATATGACGCATTGCTATTCTGTTGCTAGCGTGTTGTTAGCATGTTGCTACCGTTTTACTGCCGCGTCACAGGCACCGTTTGGGAAGAAAGTTATATTATTATTATTGTTAAGTTATATGATTCAAACTTTGAAAACTCTCTCTGTGTACCGTCTTTCTTTGTAAATATGTTGACATGTTTTAATGTGGGCACATGCGGCTTATATACGGGTGCGGCTTGTGTATGTACAAAATTGGTTTTCCTCTAAAAATGGAGTGGGTGCGGCTTATAATCAGGTGCGCTCTATAGTGCGGAAATTACGGTAACTAAAAAAAATGTAAAACAACGGATTTTATTATACCCCAGTAAAGAGTATTAATGAGTAAGTTACAGTCCAAGGTCACAATATCAATTTGTGTTCATATTAATATTATATTTGAGGATTCTTAACACAGTTGTAAATGATTTCATGAAGGGTTTGGATATTGCTCGCCTGAAAGCCATTTTTCCAAAGTCAATGTTAACTTACAATATCAATTGAAAAAAAAAATACCAATGTCCTTGCTAAAAACGTTGTTTGCTTTTCTGTAGATTCTCGGTCATCCGCATTGTAAGGCGTCCTGTCCATTTTGGAGAAAATTTCAGACTTTTAATGGTGCCTTATGGTCGTGAAAATACGGTAAATCATCCTTTTTATAAAAACAAATATAAGGTTGTATTGATGCAACTGGACTTGCTGATTTTTTTTTCCCAAACTGTTTAAAAACAATTCCATTTTTAAACTGTGCATACAAGCTTCCAAACCTGAATGAAACACCATACAGTTAGCCATCTTGTCAACCGATGAGCGTGTATGGGTGATTCAGACGCTTCGTCGGTTACCTTTCAACCAGTACGAACCCGTTCACCTGAGTTGAACACAACTTCTAAAGAAAGAATGGGGGGAAGTTCTGGGGGCAGAGTTCAAAGGTGAAATGCCTCGCTCTCCTTTAGTTTTGTGCATAACTTGGGTTGGGGGCCCATGTGAGTTGAGTGCAGTTGTGTGTTTGCAACACCGATCGAAAAGATGACGTTGTATCGATAGGCAGCATTTGCATTGATAGGAAGAGAGAAAGACAGACAAAAAAGACATTGTTGAAGACGGAAAGCAAAGGATTTACATGGACCACACACACACACACACACACACACACACACACACACACACACACACACAATGGAGTACCATTTTAGCAAGCGCGAACGGGACTCTGGGCTCAAGTTTGAAACATATATCTATTTATTGTATTTCAATATCTCATGTTATTAAAACGGTGACACTTAGGTCGACTGGTTAGCACGTCGATCTCACGGTTTCGAGGTGTAGGGTGCAATTCGGGCTCCGGCCTTCCTGTGTGGAGTTTGCATGTTCTCCCCGTGCCTTAGTGGGTTTTCTCCGGGTATTCTAGTTTCAGTCCCACCTTCCCAAAAACATAATTGTCAGGTTAATGGGACACTCTAAATTGTCCCTAAGTGTGACTCTTAGTGCGGATGGTTTTTGGTCGATGTGTGCCCTGCGATTGGCTGGCAACCGGTTCAGGGTGTCCCCCGCCGACCGCTTAATGACGGCTAGGATAGGCCCCCGCGACCCTTGTGAGTCGTATTAGAAAATGGATGGATGGATGTTATAACAAGAGTTGTCATAGATCTTAAGATCAAATGCAGTGGACTTTGGGTGGTCCCGGGTACTGGGTCCCACTTTGGCCCGCAAATCGCAAAAAACTGTGTATTATTGATGGCCAATGAAATGCATTGGGGGGGGGGGGGGGCAACATTGAAAACCTTTAATATCCAATTTCAACCCAAATTGAGGTTGGCTGCCGCCCACCACTCAAAAAACAAAACTATGAACAAATTGCTGGAAAAAAATGACTGACAAAAATAAAATATGAGGAACCACGAGGGTCCACGGTACATTTTGATGTGAGAGCTCAATAATAAGGTTGCTTTGATCACATTAAGGCTGTCTGAGACTACTGGTAACGTGGTGTGTGTGTGCATGCATGCGTGTGCGTTGGGTTAGTGTATTACCCAATATGAGCCTCTGCTTCTCTTTACTTTACTATCATCTCTCGCCACACTCTCCTCCGCTCTCAGACAATTTGTTCAATATTTAAATACTACAATTACACTGCTCTGAGAGAGGAAATGAAGACACGGAGCGGTGAATTATATAATGATTGTTTCACAGCGCATTGCATTCAACAGAACAAACAAATTCACAGGCCAGGGGCATAATTGGAGGAGGACAAGTCCAAGTCCCGCCCAATTTCTGAATGTGTCTCTGCCCCCAGAGTTGAGACAAAAACAGTAAACAAGCAATGCAGATACATGGACAAAAGTGATGGTACCCCTATGTGAATGAAAAAATAATACAAATATGAACACAGCTATAGCACGGTTTACCTTTAATAACCCGCAATAATAACCCGCACATATTCTTCAATAATTTGAGATGTGCAGGACTGTAGCCAACCTCCCTCCCGGGATGTGGCCACAGAAGGAAAAGTGATGACAAATTGAAGAGGCAAATGATGCGAATGATGACAAAAGCTGCAAAGAAACTAAAAAGTGAACTTCAAGGTCAGTGTTAGATTGCACCATCCGTCGCTGTTCCAGCCAAAGTGGACTGAACGGGAGACGACACATGAAGGACACGACTGTTGAAAATAAATCAGACAAAATTGCCAAACAGCAAGTTAACAAAATCACAAAGCTTCTGGGAGAATGTCCGACGGACAGACAAGACAAAACTGCAACTTTTTAGCAAGGCACATCAGCTCTAAGTGCACAGATCCAAGATTGAGCGGTTTCTCCAGCGCGACGTGGAGGAGGAAGCTGTTGTGCGTGTTTTGTCGTCAAAAACAAAGCAACGCAAGAAACCTGTTGGATCATTTGAACAACTAGCCCCCAAGCGATCAAAGTGGAAAGCGTGACAATGCAAGTCGAGGTTGCACAGGCTGCAGTTGCTCATAACTGAGCAGCAGCCGCCGGAGGAAAGCAGCAATCAATCGTGTTATCTTTTCATCAGTCACATTTACAAGGAGCAACGATGCCGACGCCGTATGTTTAAAATGATTATGTTTACATGATAAGGCGTACGTATCTATTATTCCTGATTGGTCCATTTATTAGTAGCTCACTGTGTTTTACATATTGTCCCATATTTGTTTGTTACTGTTGAATAAAAAAATTTGAAATGAATGAAAAAAAAAACCCGCATGTTTAAAAAAAATGTTCAATTAATATATTCATTATCTTTGTTGTCACGACCTTTGCTTTAAAACTGGCAATTTAAACGCAATGAAAAATATGGTTCCCGGCCCACAAACCGCATGTACTTGTCCCAACTGGTCCGTGACGCAAAAAAAAGATTGCTGCCTTAATTGCTAACATTACGGAATATATTACCATATACACATATTATTATTTTTAGTATTGTTATCGTGATTCTTGCTCTTATTTTGAAAATCTGAGGTGCAGGTTATGAATCAGCAAAAATAAGTAAATAAATAAATAAATAAATAAATAAATAAATAAATAAACGAATAAACAAATAAATGACAGAACAAATAAATAAATAAATACATAAATAAATAAATACATAAATGACTGAATACATAAATACAAAAATAGATAAATAAATAAATAAATAAATGTCTGAATAAATAAATAAATAAATGTCTGAATAAATAAATAAAAATAAAAAATAAAAATAAATAAATAAATAAATAAATAAATAAATAAATAAATAAATAAATAATTAGATAAATACATAAATAAATCAGTCATCTAGAAAAGTTGAGCAACCGCTCTGATTTTAAAATGTAGTAAAAAAATATTGGGCCACTGTTAGTTTTCCTAAATTGAAGCGAGTGGCTATAAATGCCCCCTTCTCGTTAAAACACAACTAAAACGTCTCTTCCTTCATGGAGAGCGAAGGAAATCAGAAAGCAATCACCAGTGATGTGCTGAAGAATCAATTTCTCTGATACTAGCGCTTGATGCTCTACAACAGATTTTCAAATCACGGTATCGATGCTTCGAATACTTTGAATGCAACATATCGTTCACAGGAACAAAGTAACTCAACTACGGATGAATTGTCGAAATCAGTGGTCTTAAACATGCGGCCCGCAGGCCGTTTGCAGCCCGCAGGATGATATGTTGCTGCATCGGAATCCAATGTTGGTGCTGCAGCCCGCACATTTTTTTGCCGCGTAATTTCCCTGGGCGTTTTTTTGGTTGATTCGTTCTACCAGAGCTCAGACTCTTGACTACTTTCAGCGACTATGTAATTCTGAAGGGGCACCAAGTGGATGGAAAAGGTATCCCGTCACCCAGCCCCCTTAGTCATGTCTTGTTCGAAACATGCCGCGAAGATTCAGATTTGCGACGAGAACAGACGACGTCAAGAAAAAAACAGGAGAAGGGATTTTTGTTGTTGTTGTTGAGCGCAGGGTCACCAAAATCATGTCGTGAATGCACAGAGAAAGTCGCGGTACTCAAGAAATCGTCTTACTCAACTAGACATGCTGAGGAGTGCGCAGAGTAGCGGGGAAATTCGATTTTGTTGACCTTCTATCGAACTGTTCATGTTCAGAACGGTTCCTGATAAATTGAGGAGGCTGCATAAGTTGCACCCACGCATGTTACAACGCTCAGGAAGCCGGTCACTCGGTCTCAAGACGTAAACATCGACGACGCAGTGGCAGACCTATGTCACTTTCATCTCAAACTGCTTTAAAACAACCAAGCGTATGAGGGGAAAAGTGGCGAGGGCTGCACGGCTGTCCGTGTTTTATGTTATGTGCTGTGTTTATGATTTGACTTTATGTTAACTGTTTTGTTAAGCGCTTTGTTACAGCTGCCGCTGTTGTGAGAGCGCTACATAAATCAGCGTGAATTGCATTGTATTGTATAAGTGGAGCTGTTTTAGGTGCGTTTTGTGATGTTTGTGGATAAACAATGACATTGCGGCGACACAACAAGCCTCACGGAACACCTCAGGCTGAACCACAACACACGATGCAAGGCATTCATGATGAGGCAGATTTGTGGGTGGGAAAGGAAAGCGACCTACCTCGGTGTTTCCTTGAAGCTGTTGCTGTTTTACTGTTCACATTAAGACACACACTTAGTAACAAATTTAACATATTAAAAAATGCGTCAAGAAATGGATTGATAATCGTCCGGGACAATTATTGGCGCCAATCATCGCATGCAGCACATTTGGACAATAAAGTTGTACTTGATACTTGATATTTGGCATTTTCACAAATACCAGCGTTGGCCTTTTTGAAAAACCGGAAGAGTAATAACACATCAATTTAAAAAGTGGTTAACCTCACGTGCCGACCACGTCGCACCTGTTTGGTGGGTTTGACATTCACAAGCCGAGCAGGAACTTCTGATATTCAAGGATTAGATGAAGTGGAAGTCAATCCAAAGCTATCAAAACACAGTGATCTTACCCTTCAAGTCAACAAAAAAAAAAGAAAGGAAAGAAAGCAGAAGTCACGTGACTTCATTTGAGTGGAATTCACTCATTCGCTTCTGTTCAAGCAACATCATCATCATCCTCCTCCTCCTCATCATCATCATCATCATCACCCCAAACTCTCCGCGTTTTCATGATGCCAGCCTCGGATTCAGAAGCCCAAGTCGAGACGCGACACGAAAGTGACATACTATAACGACTCACTCAACACGTCGAAACAATATCCCGAATAATCGCAGCACATTTTGACACTTCGCGAATGCCACCCAAAACACAATTGTCCGAACATGGAATCAAGGAGCATTCTTAGCTCACCTTTTTTTAAAGAAGGTGAACAAGAGAAAGAAGCGAGTGAGAAATGCTGAACTCGCGACCAAACGTGACACTCACCAGGCACTTTGTGAACTCGTCAAGAAAAGCAAGCCAAACTTCCGCCGACCTCGTCCTCCTCTTGATGTCGCGCGTGTCAACCCGACTCGCTTCAAATGGCAAGTTGTTCAGTCCGCTTCTTCTTCTTCTTCTTCTGACGACGAGGATATTTGCCAGTCGGCGTTGAGCTCGGCAGCGTCACACCGAAGCCTCGTCCGGGCGCGAATGTTGGCGGAAAATGAAAATGCGGCTCCGTCCTCCTTCCTCTCATCCGCAGCCAACCTGGCTGCGCACCCAGTCCAGCGGCGGCCCAAAGCTCACCTCCCACTTAAAGGGCGAGAGCCTGACTCCGGGTTGAGGTTGCGGGGGCAACCGGAGTGTGTGTGTGTGTGGGGGTTACAGTAAGACATGGTCGATCCCAACCATCAATTGATTCTTCTCCTTTTTTTTCACACATCTGTCGCGAACTATTGACGAGTTGCGAGCTGTCATCGCTTCCTTGAAATCAACGCGCTTCAATATTGCAGCGGTCCACCAATTCCATTTGAGTTGGACCACATCTTATGGGGGGGATGTTTCGAATGGATGTACAGTATTCGATATGAAATACTGCATTGCAGCTACACGGTTTTCTAATTTCGTCAATATTCTGTAGGTTGCTTCTTGTGTTTTCCTTCCGGGTTTTCTTCTTCATTTAAATTTCTGCTCATTTTTTTTTTCATTTTTCAGGGAGGAAAGAAAATAAACGTTTTTAACGTGGATTCTAATTCATTAGGTTGTGAGTGAAATTCAAATAATCACTATTTTTGGGTGTGAATAAAAATCAAGTACTGTAATAATAATAATAAACAATAATATTACGTAATAATATTCATATTGATCATAAATATGGCGAATACTGCCCGATGGCAGCTGGGAAAGGCTTCGGCATGCCCCGCGACCCTTGTGAGGATGAAGCGGATCAGAAAATGGATGGATGGATGGATCATAAACTACTGTCAGCTATGTCTTTCAGCATCATTTTGAAAAATCATGGATATTTGTTTTCTGGCGGCCTGGTGGTCGAGTGTTTAGCACGTCGGCTTCACAGTGCAGAGGTACCGGGTTCAAGTCCAGCTCCGGCCTCCCTGTGTGTCCCCCACCGACTGCCCAAAGACAACTGGGATAGGCTCCGGCAACCCCCCGTGACCCTTGTGAGGATCAAGCGCTTCGGAAAATGGATGGATGGATGAATGCACCTGACTGGGGGGGCAGGATTTCCCTGCGCTCTTCCACGTCGACGCCGCTGTGTTGTAACGCGTGCAGAATGCAGCTTGGTTTTATCTTGATGACATAAGCAGGAACATCCCTGACAAAGACGTGGCTTGGATGGCAGCATATGTTGCTCCAAAATCTCTCTGTACCTTTCGGCATGGATTATGCCTTCATAAATATGCAAGTTACACGTGCCACGGGCGACCACCAACCCCCCCCACAGCATCATCATCATCAATGGCGGCTTTTAAACCGCGTGGTCTTTTTCCTCTTTGGCCCAGAGGACACGATCCAGGCTCAACTGACTACAGAACACTTTCCCACGTTTCTCCGATGAGCGACTGCGCAGAGAAGCTGGCGGCATTTCTGTGGTGTTGCTTTCGCTTTGCCCTGGTGACGTCTTAATGTGCATTTGCAGATGTCGCGACAAACTGACGATGGTTTTCTGAAGTGCTCCTGCAGCCAACTTGGCAATATTCTTGACACAACGACGCTGGTGTTGAATTGACCGTTGCTTTCTGTCTCACTGCAGAGATTTCTTCCTCCAGATTATCAGTCTTTTGATGACATCATGGACCAAAGATGATGACATCTTCAACTGATGCTGGCGCCGTTTCATCATCGAGTTGTGACGCTCCTCCTTGTTTGTGAACAACTGAGGATCTTCCGTTGGCTTGAACCAAAAAGCGTTTTCGATTTCTGTAAATATGGCAGAAATGACTTGTGCTATGTTTTAATAGCCGAGATTTGCATGGATGGTTGAAAAATGACCTTTTAGTGTGTGTGTGTTCACAACCCCCCACCCCCGTGCCCCCATAGAATTTATTTTGTGATTACCTCTCTTGATTTTTCTGTTTGCCGCATGACACGTTTGCTTTTCCAAGTGTCATTGAAGTCATCGTCGATTTACGTTTTCGGGGGGCGGTCACTCTGGAGCAGAAGGCGCGGCGGAGACCGAGAAGGAGAAGGACGTGCCTGTCCAGTAGTCGCTTGAGTCGTGTAGACGTTTTCAAAAGAACCAACACGACAGCTCATTTGTTTTCTGTCGTTTTGCTCCGCTGCAGAAACTGCCTTGTGAACGCAAGTGGAGCTGCGTCGACGCTGCGCCGGTGCTGCCACACTCAGCGGCTTTGTACGTGTGAACGCTCCACAAAATTTGTTCCGGTGTCAAATATATCGCAACAAAATATTTCGGTGCAGCGCCGGAGCAAATGTGTGCCGTGTGAACACCCCTTCTGTCATTTTGGCAAAGGCTTCTTCAGACGTTTTTTTTTTTCTCTCTTGTTTCCTCTCACATTCCCAAAACATGCATGGTAGGTTAATTGATCACTTTAAGTCTGCGGAACAGACATTATTGGAGGTACCGAGAAGTAAAGTGAGGCTCAGAGGGGATCGGGCCTTTTCTGTTGCTGGTCCTTCTCTCTGGAACGACCTCCCACTGAACATTGGTCAAGTCTCCTCGCTGCCCATCTTCCAAACCCTCCTCAAAACTCACTTGTATTCTTTGGCGTTTGACTCGGCATGACTCAGATTTGTTCTTGGCTTTGCTGCTCGGTGCTTTCTACCGTCTTTGTAACCGATTTGTTGCTTTCCTGTTGTATATGTTAGTTGTTCCACGGACAGCACTTTGTATGCAGCGATGGCTGTTTGAAAGCGCTCGAGAAATACAGTCGAGTCGAGTTAAGTTGTCCTTAGGTGTGGTTGTGGGCGTGAATGGCTGCTTGTCGACTGCCCTGCGACGCCAACCAGGTCAGGGTTTCGGCCGCCCTCTGCCCGAAAACAAGTGGGATATTTTTCAGCACGCCAGCGACCGACCCTTGTGAGGACATTGAAACGCCACACAGGAAGGCCGGCGCCGGAATTGAACCCTGCACTGTGAGGCGGACGGTCAAGCCCGTCAACAACCATGCAGCACTGACATGTTCGGTGACGCAAATATTGACTTTTGAGGGATTAGCTGAGGATTTTGACAAACAAAATGGCTTGAGCAGGTGAACCATCGTGTTTTGCAAAACATGGGAATTGTTTTAAAGCAGGACTGCCCAGCCAGTGAACTTGTCGAGGCGTGTCGGGGTAAATGGGAAAGGGGGGATTTGTGTGTCTGTTTGCGTGTTAATAATTTTTTTCTCTGTTAGGTTAGTGCGTCAATCTCACAGTGCAGAGGTACCATGTTCAATTCCAGCTCCGGCGTCCCTGTGTGGAGTTTGCATGTTCTCTGCGTGGTTTTTTTCCGGGTACTCCGGTTTCCTCCCACATTCCCCAAAAATGCATGGCAGGCTGATTGAGCATTCTAAATTGTGGCTAGGTGTGAGTGTGTGCGCGGACGGTTGTTCGTCTCTGCGTGCCCTGCGATTGGCTGGCAACCGGTTCAGGGTGTGCCCCGCCTCCTGCCCAAAGACAACTGGGATAGGCTCCAGCACCCCCCGCGACCCTTGATGATGAGCGGATCGGAAAATGGATGGATATATGGAATTTTGTGTTAGTGTACATTGCACCCTAAGCATCCAATCAGCTTCAGTTTGACACACACGGCAAAAAATAAAATACAAAATGAAGTCACCTTAAACCTACGGTGACCTCTGAACTACAGTACAGGAAGTTGTTCGCGGTCAGCAGTCTGCAATTGCAGCGAGCGATCAGAGCTGTTGAGGGGGGGGGGCATTTTACGATGCTGCACGTGAGCTCGGATTGTGATATTTCTGCACTTAACATGTTACAAAAGTGTGTCCCTGTCTCCCTGTGTCAGGTCTCTCGCTAAGATAGGCAGTTGATTTCCTTTTGACAAACTCAGTCTTGCCTTGTATCCAATTTCTTTTTCTGTTTCCTTCACTTTCGTGCCATCTTCCTGTTTGTTTTTGTTTCAGTCCCTCCAGCACGGCACCAATCATGGACTTTAAAAGAACTTCCATGTGGGCAAGGACCCGTCGGATTATTTGCCTTGCTCATTCCATGAATTCAGATTTTCTCGACTCATGTTCATCGTTCATGGTTTGTTCATCTTTGTGCTTGTAAGTAGAATTTAGGTTGCAAAATCCTTCGTTCTTTTCTTTCACGTAATTGAATTTCCTGCTATTTCGTCAAGTTATTTTCTGTTTATTTCTGACCCTGCAGGTTGTATGTGATTTATGTGATTTTGTTTATTCTGGCTCTTTGTTGCCCAGGGACTTTTATTGCACTTCTCAGTCTTGCATTTTTCTGTAACTAAATTTCTTGTTCTATTTTATTTGCGTCTAGGTCCATGGGATCCCCTCCCTACCGGTTTGCACCCGAACCTGACTGTTAAGCTCCGTCATGGGGATTGCTCATCACGGCATGCATGTTGATCGCGGAAGGCTGGCTGCTTCGAAAGTAGATCTTCGGTCAAAAAATGTTTGGACGTCCCTGTTTAAAGGGACGGTGTGTAAAAACCTACTTAATCTCAGTGATGTGGGAAAACATGTTCTATCACATCAGCACACTTTTGAAATATAATTGGAGGTTTATTACAATGAATGACATGGGTGTCACCTCACCTTACAGGAGACTGACATGTTTTGCCGTCACCTTCCTGCTGCCCAAAGGAGACAAATCAGCCCAGCACAATTTTCCGGCATCAAAGACGACAGCGGGGGTGCCGAAGACGGCGATCACGATCGACCGGTAGCTCACTCGCACACTGGTGCCAAGTCGATCGCTAGTGGTGCGTGTGTGCGTGTGTGTGTGTGGGTGGGGGGGGAGGGGGGGGGGGGATATAGATATACAAAAATTTGTGTGTGTCTTTGCTCCAAAAAGGTTGGCCGCCCCCGGACGACAGCATGTATGGGAAAGTAGAAGTCATTTGTGATTGCATTTTAATTTCACCTCTGCAGAAGAAATTGGTGGTAGGCTTGCAAAGTGTGGTCTGTCTAAGGCACGCACGGTAGTTGGTGTACTTCAAAATTCAAACTTAGGTCATTGCAATCTCTCACCATGAGATAGCAAGTGCATTTTACGCTCTACCTTTAAGAAATGCATTTACTGTTTGGCAAACTTCAATACTGACCTCAGAAATGTACCAAAGCGACTCAGAAAAACTGTACTGACAGTTCAGAACATTCATGTCTGTACACTTCAGTTGAGCAATGACGTTTGATTTCTTGAACACCGCAACTTTTTCGGCGCATTCAAGACACGCCCACATGCCCCCCTGTATGCAACACGAACACATTCCGGGCCATATTTTCCTCAACAGGCGACCGTGCGCTCAGTGTAAAAACCGGCACATCTTCATGAGCATGCCGGGGCAAGTCCCGTTCACCGTGTTTGGGAATTTGGCAGACCGTGTCGCGCCCTGCTGGGCATTCTGGCGGCGGGAGGCGGCAGGTTCCTTCCACAGTCCCTCCAGTTTTTTCACTCGTCTCTTTCCATGCACAGGTCAAAGGTCATTTTAAGCAGCATTAAGTCTCACTACGGGTGCCCCGGTGGTCGACTGGTTAGCACGTCGACCTCAAAGTGCAGAGGTTGTGGGTTTGATTCCAGCTCCGGCCTTCCTGTGTGGAGTTTGCATGTTCTGTAAATTATGTAAATTAGCCTTATTTCAGAACCGATCGCTCGTGGAAAGCTTTGTTGAGATTGGAAGACAAAGAATTATGCGTTGTTGAATTTCATTTCAGAAGGGCAGGCACGTCAGCCATTTGCGAAACAAACTCTTTTCCATGTCCCTTTTGAAAGCAAAATGTTTCAGTGAAAAATGCATTCCAAGAAACAACCTCTGTGTCGGCAAACGGTTTCTACAGTCACTCTTTTAAGAGCAAAACTGGCCATGAGGGCAGGAATAGAAGAAAAAGAAAAACACGCATTCAGAGCAGAGTGAGAAGTACTGACAACCTCTTAGCAAAGAAGAAAGACAGAAAGAATGAGTCAGGTCATGGGAGAGCGTGCGGTGACGATAAGATAAAAAGGGGGATGCAACTCAGTGGGGACGGAAAGAGGGAGAAAAGAGGAGAGATTGAAAAAGAGAAGGAGGTAGAGAGAGGTTGATTGTGCTTGGGGATAGTTGACGTGCCATTTCTAATCCCTCCTGTTTCTTGCTTTGTGCTGTGGCCCAGCAGGAAGTGGGAGCTGGGCAGACAACAATTAACAAAAGAGCTGTGAAGAATACAATTGGCCATCAATGGCCAACCATGAGCCTTTGTGCCAGTCACCATGGAGACGGCACAACACCACCATACGGCGATGACAAAACCCTGCTCAGCACCTTGTTTTGTTTTCTTTCCCCTTCTCTGTCTCCTTTCTTTTACCTTCTGTGTTCGATGTACAGTATGTGTCATTTTCTCTCTCGCAGCGATGCACTTAGTTCAAACATGGTCCTCAAGAAAGAAGCGGCGCGCTTTTTCAGATAGAGATCTGCCTGCTGCATTAACTCATTCACTCCCAAAGACGTTTTTATACGTCTTTTCAGACTTGGTTTAGAATTGGCTGCTACTGAATGAGTTAAGTCATAAAAGTCCATAATCTGACACATCATCTGCAAAAAGCAGAGATGCAATACTGAGGCCACCAAAACGGACCCCCTCAACGCTTCGGCTGCGCCTAGAAATTCTGTCCATAAAAGTTATGAACAGAATCGGCGACAAAGGGCAGCCTTGGCGGAGTCCCACCCTCACTGGAAACGATTCCGACTTACTGCCAGCAATGCGAACCAAACTCTGGCATCGGTGGTATAGTGACCGAACAGCCCGTATCAGGGGGCTCAGTACCCCATACCCACGAAGCACCCCCCACAGAACTCCCCGAGGGACACGGTCAAACGCCTTCTCCAAGTCCACAAAACACATGTAGACTGGTTGGGCGAATTCCCACATACCCTCGAGGACCCTCCTAAGTGTGTAGAGCTGGTCCACTGTTCCACGGCCGGGACGAAAACCACACTGCTCCTCCTCAATCTGAGGCTCGACTTCCTGATGGACCCTCCTCTCCAGCACCCCTGAATAGACCTTACCAGGGAGGCTGAGGAGTGTGATCCCTCTGTAGTTGGAACACACCCTCCGGTCCCCCTTTTTAAAAAGAGGGACCACCACCCCGGTCTGCCAATCCAGAGGCACTGTCCCCGATGACGCCTTGCCACCGAGGAGCTTTTTAACCACATCGGTGACTTCAACCACAGAGATAGGAGAGCCCACATCAGAGTCCCAGGACTCTGCTTCCTCCAAGGAAGGCGTGCTGGTGGAGTTGAGGAGGTCTTCGAAGTACTCCGCCCACCTGCTCACAACGTCCCGAGTCGAGGTCAACAGCGCCCCACTTCCACTGTACGCAGTGTTAGTGGTGCACTGCTTTCCCCTCCTGAGACGTCGGATGGTGGACCAGAATTTCCTCGAAGCCGCTCGGAAGTCGGCCTCCATGGCCTCACCGAACTCTTCCCACGCCCGAGTTTTTGCCTCGGCGACCACCAAAGCCGCATTCCGCTTGGCCAGTCGATACCCGTCAGCTGCCTCTGGGGTCCCACAGGCCATAAAGGCCCGATAGGACTCCTTCTTCAGCTTGACGGCATCCCTTACTGCTGGTGTCCACCAGCGAGTACGGGGGTTGCCGCCACGACAGGCACCAACTACCTTACGGCCACAACTCAGATTGGCCGCCTCAACAATAGAGGCGCGGAACACGGTCCACTCGGACTCAATGTCCCCGCCTCCTCGGGACATGGGAAAAGCTCTGTCGGAGGTGGGAGTTGAAACTCCTTCTGACAGGGGATTCCGCCAGACGCTCCCAACAAACCCTCACAATACGTTTGGGTCTGCCAGGACGGACCGGCATCTTCCCCCACCATCAGAGCCTACTCACCACCAGGTGGTGATCAGTTGACAGCTCCGCCCCTCTCTTCACCCGAGTGTCCAAAACATGCGGCCGCAAATCCGATGATACAACCACAAAGTCAATCATCGAACTGCGGCCAAGGGTGTCCTGGTGCCAAGTGCACATATGGACACCCTTATGTCTGAACAAGGTGTTCGTTATGGACAATCCGTGACGAGCACAGAAGTCCAATAACGAAACACCACCCGAGTTCTGATCGGGGGGGGCCGTTCCTCCCAATCACGCCACTCCAGGTGTCACTGTCGTTGCCCACATGAGCATTGAAGTCCCCAGCAGAACGAGGGAGTCCCCAGCAGGAGTACTCTCCAGCACACCCTCAAGGACTCCAAAAGGGTGGGTGCGCTGAACTGCTGATGAGTGCGTGCGCACAAACAACAGTCAGAACCCGTCCCCCACCCGAGAGGCGGAGGGAGGCTACCCTCTCGTCTACCGGTGTGAACCCCAATGTACAGGCACTGAGCCGGGGGGCAATGAGTATGCCCACACCTGCTCTGCGCCTCTCACCGTGGGCAACTCCAGAGTGGAAGAGAGTCCAACCCCTCTCGAGAGAACTGGTACCAGAACCCAGGCCGTGTGTGGAGGTAAGTCCGACGATATCTAGTCGGAACTTCTCCACCTCACACACCAGCTCGGGCTCCTTCCCTGCCAGAGAGGTGACGTTCCATGTCCCTAGAGCTAGCTTCTGGAGCCGAGGATCGGACCGCCAGGGTCCCCGCCTTTGGCTGCCGCCCAGCTCACAATGCACCCGACCCCTTTTGCCCCTCCCATGGGTGGTGAGCCCATGAGAAGGGGGACCCACGTTGTCTCTTGGCCACCAGGCGCTTGCCAACGAGCCCCACCTCCAGGCCTGGCTCCAGAGGGAGGCCCCGGTGACCCACGTCCGGGCAAGGGAAACTGAAGTCCATTTGTTTTGTTCTTCATAAGGGATCTTTTGAGCCGTGCTTTGTCTGGTCCCTCACCTAGGACCTGTTTGCCATGGTTGACCCTGCCAGGGCATAAAGCCCCAGACAACTTAGCTCCTAGGATCATTGGGACACACAAACCCCTCCACCACGATAAGGTGACGGCTCACGGAGGAGTAGTTTGGTGACGATTGAGAAATTGGTGTAACGGCCACTGACATTTAACCTAAATTTGGAATGTCCCTTGCACACGAACAACTGTGTGAGATAAACCACAGAAACACCATCGGTGTGAAAAAAAACCCTTTCAAGATATCCTTGCTGAGGCCTCTTCCAGTATGACTGCAATCTGCACGATCAGACATTTCTCTTTCCCAACGTTCACAACCTCAACCTGACACACACCAAACCACACAGAGACTGAATAACACTTGTCGAAATGTTTTGTGTGTCAGATGCTCGTTTATGATAAGAAAAGCCCATCATATTTCTCAGAAACAAGTTGCATTGCAGAACATTTCATTCTGACCCACAACGGAAGCCTTGCCCCAAGATGAGAACCTTTTTTTTTTTTAAACCACAATCAACTGATTGAGCCGATTGCCATGTCCGCAGTGTTGTGTGGAAAGTCTCTCTGGTCTCGAGATTGTTCTGATCCGTGTGGGCCAAAGCAGACGAGTCTAACCACCACACTTCAAACTGAGCTAGTTCAGCAAGAAATAGACCCCCATCAGCCTCCCCAACCCCCACGTTTACCTCTCAGTCGACAGATCTCTGCAGCTTTGGTCATGCTGGCTGGCTGCACTTTGCCCTTCGCTAATAGTACGCAAATAACAAACCACATAAAAGACCTGTTTGTGGAAGCGCACATACATGCACAAACACTCTCAGGGGGGGCCTCTACGGGGGCCAGTGTACGATGGAGAGGGATTCATAGAGTTGAGGATCGAGAAGGGGCGGGGCAGTCTGCCACTGCCCCCGCACAAAGGCAGCCCTGAAATAGCCCCCTCTCACAATGAGACCTGCCACTCTGTCTATCAGATAATGTCTAATTGAAAACACTGGAGCCATTGTGCTCCTGTCACCAGCTCCATTGTCCAGAGAGCGCTACCCCCCCCCCCACCCCCCCACCTCCTTTTTTTTTTTCCATTGACGCGGCACGATTGTTCCTTGCCTCGCGCTTTGTCTCTCTATCTCACCCTCTCTCTGTATTGTTATAATTTCATTACTTGTTTTGTTTTTTTTTTGTCCGCTTCTCCTTTCACATCCCATCAGACCTTTTGTCGGCCAAATTTAGGCACTTCGTTTGGGACCGACTGCCAATATGTCTGTTTGCTTGAGTGTGTCTGAGTCGGCGTCATTTTCAAAAGTAGCTCAAAACAGGAAGCACGATGAAATGGTGAAGTGAACCTCTCGGAGGCATCGCGGTGGATGACAGGGGGGGGGGGGGGCGAATTTTCAAAGCATGGACGGCACTTGATTTGGGAAATACGAAACGTGGCTCAGATTGGTTGACCGATAAATGCAAAGAAACGGCAGAATGATGTCGAATGTCATGCCCTGCGATAGGACCCTTTGGCATGAGAGCCCGCTTCTTCTTCTTCAGCGACTTTTGCAGTGGCAACGTGAACACAAAGGTAAACACGTGGCAGAATAGTCGAAGACGATTAAGACTTTCAAGACACTATAATTACAGCAACGGCGCTGCACCGAATTGCCTGTGGGTTGTGCGACACATGCCAAAAATGTAGAGTGATTGACAGGAAAATCAGTTGGAATGTATTATTAATATTATTATGTATTTATTTTTTTTTTTTTCATAGCCCCTTGACTCAGAAGGCCCCTGGGCTCCAGCCGAGCTAAGCCCATTGGGAAAGGACGCACGGCTTCCATGTGATATTTGTCACAGCATAAACAGTATGACAGGATTACTGCAAACTATTCATTCATCTTCCGAACTGCTTGATCCTCACAAGGGTCGCGGGGGGGTGCTGGAGCCTATCCCAGCTGTCTTCAGGCAGTAGGCGGGGGACACCCTGTATCGGTCGCCAGCCAATCGCAGGCCACGCAACCATCCACGCTCACACTCATACCTAGGGACAATTTAGAGTGCTCAATCAGCCTGCCATGCATGTCTTTAGAATGTGGGAGGAAACCGGAGCACCCGGAGAAAACCCACGCAAGCCCGGGGAGAACATGCAAACTCCACACAGGGAGTCCGGAGCTGGAATCGAACCCGGTACCTCTGCACTGTGAAGCCGACGTGCTAAACACTGGACTACCGTGCCGTCTACTGCAAATTAAATTAGTGGATTTCGTGCTGTGTCACTCTGTTGGGACCAGAAACATAAATAAGAAAATATGGACAGCCATCAACATCAACATTGCCATCAAGTTTGGAGACAATTGCATTCGAATTACGTTTGTCTGTCAGTCACAGTGCCGCCCGCATAACAAAATGCAACGAAAAAAAAATTTGATGATGATGATGATGATGATGATCCGAGCCTGGCCTTCAGCCTTCATCCTAAAAGTTTGACCTGTGAAAAGCTTTGGAACCAAAGAAATACGTGCCAATTTGGAGTGCTGCTCTGTGAACTTAACAAATCGTTCAGATGAGGTCACATTTTCAAGCAAGCAAAACGACATCCCCTTCATTTGCTGTTGTCTCACTGCCGTGGTTGAAGGCACGGGCCCGAGATCTTGAGCCCAAGCCCGAGCCCAACCCGACTTTGACATTTTAGGCCCACTTTTGTGAAGAGAGCAACGCGTCTGACAGTCGCTTTTCATTTTGCACATTCTCTTCATGAGATGAAAATGTACCATATGCACACGTTCCACATGCAATATTGATACGATTGCGCTTAATTATGGATCATCTTTTGCATTCTGCACTAGATGGGACATTATCACAATGACAATAGCGGTACTTTTTTTACGTATTGAGCAGCCCTAATTTGAATTCGACTTCCCCTGTATGGGTTGAAAATAAAACGAAGCCCCCTCCCAACATAATCATAGCTCCCTTTTGAAGTCTAACACCTCTTCTGTCGAAAATCGGGCTTCATTTCAATGTAATCATGTCATTTATAAAACAGTCGTCACACCAGTACGTATATTAATTTCACGGAAAAAAAAAGTCAAATCAGTCTTCCTCGTCGTTGTTTTCTTCTCCATCCTGTCTAACAATCCCGGAACTCAGTCAACTCTGCAGATAAACCGTCTCCTCATACAGCTTTTGTGTGTTTTTCTGTGTCGATATGAACTTTGAGACCTCCCGGCAACTTTCTTGGACATTGAAATCTGTACGTGCGAGCTTTGCACGCGGTTACGTGTGTCAACACCGTCCTCAGCTCGGAACAGTCATCGTAGTACATTTCAGAGGCCAGTGGATTAATACTCGCGGGCCGGGTCGGGCCGGGAAAAAAAGCGGATTAATATCTGAGGAGAGCGATGTAGTTAGCCACAGAGTTTTCCGTTACCTTCTGCTCTTCCTCTTCACACAGGCCTCAGCTAATTGACCCCCTCTACCCTTTTGCAGCAGCTGTGGCTGACACAGTTGATCAGATCCTCAGGTTACAGCCAACAATCTCACAATGAAAAATGCCTCCACATTTCCTCAGTTTCACAAACACATTTGGAAACAAAAAGCTCTTATCAGACCTGAGTATTATGGAACGTGTTAATTGGACCAAAAAATACATGTGTTGTGCATCTCACCGCTGCTGTGAAAACAAGATAAGAACCCGTAAGAGCAAATCCGAGAGCTATATATATATATATATATATATATATATATATATATATATATAGAGAGAGAGAGAGAGAGAGAGAGAGAGAGAGAGAGAGAGAGAGAGAGAGAGAGAGAGAGAGAGAGAGAGATCTGGCCCCGGCCTTGACTTTGACACCTGTGCTCTCAGTTATATGGCTGCAAATACAATTTAATATTCATCAGTCCCACTTTCCATTTTCTCTCCCGCTTCTGATCCAGCGCCTATCCGTGCTGATTTGGGGAAAGAGGTGAGGTACACTTTGGACTGGTCGCCGACCAATCGCAGGGCACCACTTTGATTTTGCACCTACAGGATATACAAATAGAAATAGACAAGGAATTGTTCAACATTTTATAAGCCATGCAATTAATCAGTCATGCGTGTCTGTTTTGGTCCGGTGGTGACAGAAACAATAAAACCAGAACTACGAATGTTTCTATAACTGGCTTGTTTCCTCCAGCAGAGGTTAGGAAAATAATGAGTCACACTACGGCTAGTCAGGCTGCCTACTTTGAATGAAGCGACCGAATAGGTTTGTTTCATGCTTGGCAAGTGCCCTGAGTGTCCGCTGTCACCTCAGTGAGTGAAACCACATTCAGGACACCACCGCAAGTCCTGACCAAGTGAGTGTCACACCTAAATGACAAATAAATGCAGGTAGGTCCAAAATTCAAAGGCTGAAGCAGTTCACATGACACTACTCTGCCTGCTCATGAATCGTAAAAAAAAAAAAAAAAAACCTGTGTCGTTACTCATTCAGTCAATTTCATGCCCGGCACTCAGTTGAGAGATACGGAAAACACACGTGCTAACGTTTCCAAAATAGGCGATGCAATGTGCAGGATTCTAATTAAAGGCTTAGGCATGGTTGTTCGTATTACTGAAATGAAGCCAGCCTCCTTGGGCGGCTATTGTGCCTTGCTTCATGACAGTTGTTGAGAAGCAAATGAATGTTCATCCATTGCAGACAACAGGATTCAAACCTTCACATCCAGAGACAAAGACGAGTTGTTGGGGAAGTTATTACCGTAAATTCCGGACTCTAAGCCGCTACTTTTTTCCCAAACTTCCAACCTTGCGGCTTATTCGGTGATGCGGCCAATTTATGTCATTTTTCTAACGGCCGCCAGGGGGCGCTCGAGTAGAAAAGGTCCGATTAAGACCGGTGGAATATATGCGTGGAGGAAGACTGCAACTTCTTGTCTTGTGCATCAATTAAATTAGCGTGAACATACCCTCATCATGGAAAATGCAAAAAAAAAGGCATATGACGCATTGCTATTCTGTTGCTAGCGTGTTGTTAGCATGTTGCTACCATTTTACTGCCGCGTCACAGGCACCGTTTGGGAAGAAAGTTATATTATTATTATTGTTAAGTTATATTATTAAAACTTTAAAAACTCTCTCTGTGTACCGTCTTTCTTAGTAAATATGTTGACATGTTTTAATGTGGGCACAAGCGGCTTATATACGGGTGCGGCTAGTGTATGTACAAAATTGGTTTTCCTCTAAAAATGTAGTGGGAGCGGCTTATAATCCGGTGCGCTCTATAGTGCGGACATTACGGTGTGTTGGTACGAAAGCAAGTGGTTTCTCCACACCAAGGAGGAGTCTCTCCACAGACCACCTGCACTCCTGGTCCATTTCAAGAGCTAATTACTGTACAACTATAACAGAAACTCAATATTTATAAGACGTTTAACACAGTTGCCACAAACCGCACCAGGTGTTTTTTTTTAATGACTAGTGCAGGAATTTGTGTTGACTTTTTGGTCCTGGCCGAGCGACTCTTCTGTGCGTAGTCGTTGTGCCTAGTTTCTTTTAGAAGGTGGAACAATCTTGCCACAGAGCAGCCATGGAACTAACTGTGTTTCAAGCATGCAATGAATATCCTGCCCGTCAATGGGGCAGGAAACAAACAGCCGCTGGGTTGTGTCTGGCTGGCTTTGGCGGGGCGCGGGTCAAGTTTGTCAGGTGAAGGTCAAGCAGGTGAGACAGACAGGAGAACAAAGCGGATATACACCCCCCACCCCACCCTATCCCCACCCTCTTTTCCCCATCCCGCCCGCCTTCCATCCTTTTCGCTGAACAATCACCAACAGGAACAGGAACAGGAAGTGATGCACAAAGGAGGTTCAGCCAACTCTTCGGCTGGGTCAGATGAGGGAAGTAAAGGTGTGAAAGACAGGTGAAAACAAAATAGCTTATGTGTGTCTATTTTTAGAACATTCCATCAGTGTCTTATATCGTTTTTTTTTTTTTGCAAAAGATTTGAATCTAAACATTCACGTTTTAATAATGGTCTTTTGTATTGTCTTCTAAACAAACAACACAATGACTACATCTGACGCACGACCTGTTTCCCCAAAACCGCAACTATGTTCGTCTATCGATTATACAATTGGAATGATGCGCAAATAGTTTGGTTGACGTTTTGAGAAGGTTTTGCACGGTGATGATGTAACTCCGTGCAGCACGGTTGGCTTTTCAAAGGGCCGCATGCAGACGATTGTACGGCAACAAGCAGCGAAATCGGGCTCCCTGTACCCTGTACGTACTGTAGGCCTTTTGGATTTGCGCTCCTACAAAAGCAAGCTTTCAATTTTGTGACACATCATTCAAGCAAGACAGATCATGAAGGAAATGTGCTCCAAACGTTTGGCAAGAATCAACTCATGCAATGATGATGGATCCCATTCAATTGTGTGTTTGTTTCAAACACACAAACCAAGGTAACTTTTTCATCTTCAGATGCGATGTTTTTTTTTAGGTGGGGCAATTAGTAGCGCATTTTTCTCTTTCATGAAATGACGGTCGATTACGGCCATTATGACGCTGATGACGGTAACGGCTCTGATGGCTGTAAAGGCACCACCCTGTGCATGTTAAAACCTGCTTCCTCATTTTTATTTATTTATTTTGGGGGGGGGCCTCGGGCTACAGCGTCGCCTTTCTCCGAGACTTCCTTGTGAGTGTGCGGCATTGAGAGTCAGCCATCCGTACCGGCCCTTGCAGCACAAAGCCATGCATGCATCTGATGCTCAATGAGCGCCGTGCGCTTCCATAAGCTGCAGCAGAGGGCTGTCTGCTCGAAAAGGAGACGTCAAGGCCTGCGCCGCTGAGGCTCCTCGTTTCTTTTCTTTCTTCACACTCGAAGACTCTTGTCTGTCCTCTGCTGCTTATTTCCACCACACTTTTGGCCTGCTTTGTATGTTATTAAGGCTCTTGTCAACTGCATGTTATTTGGAAACTGTTAAGAGAGAGAGAGAGAGAGAGAGAGAGAGAGCGAAACAACATTCTTGAGTCAGTCAAGCTACCTGTAATTTGATCAGCAGATGCGTTTTTGATCGGCGACGTAGCAGGAAACCAGCATTGCTCACACGACTGGCGTAAAAGCTGCTAAGAAATAATAGGACTCCAACAAAATCCAACCGCAACATGCAATGATCAAGAGTCGGGGAAAAAAAACAAAAATATACAGTTCCCCAACCCAAGGTTGCAATCAAAATGTCGCTAAATTTGGATATAACCTGGATGTTGGCTCGCGAGCTGGCGGAACAAGTTCCGAGCGTCTGTTCCTCCGACTTGGCTGCCTTGTGCTACGTGGTGGAAACGTATTGAAAGGGAGGCCGCAGTTTTCAGACTGTAAACTGCCAACCAAAAAAAAAAGATCATCATTAAGAAAAGACAACAACACTCCTAACCTAAACAGCACTCCTGTAGTTGGATTGCATCCTAGAAAGTGTACAAATGTGTTCATTGTATGGAAGCGTGGAACGGCCAATCTGGAGCAAACATTTTTCACTTTTCACTTCTCACAATTTGTTTGGGCATTCCGTGCAAATCAGCCACTGTTAAAAGTTGCGAGACAGTGTTTAAAAACGGAATAGCCTTGTGTGGAATGTAACACTGATACGGTGTTAAAATGGGGGTGTCATTTGCTGGATGAGACCCTTATTGATGTTTATTTGAAATTGAAACCGCGTCACTGATGGTGTCGTGGTAACACTCACTGGACTTGTGTGCGGGCAGCGTGGGATCGATTCCCACCCAAGTGACACTGTCGGTGTGGGTGTGTGTGTGGTTGTTTGTCTCGACGTGTGACTGACTGGTGACGAGTTCAGGGTGTAGTCTGCCTTCTGACTGAAGTCAGCTGGGATAGGCTCCAGCAACCCCCGTGATCCTGTTCAGGATAAGCAGTGTTGAAAATGGATGGATGGTTGAAATTGAAATCATACCCTTCGCATTAGGATTGAAATTCAATGGTTGGAGTCGAGACCATTTTTTTGTTCAGCATCATTTTCCTCCCCGCAAGATAGACTCAAACTTGCCAAAGGTAGGCAGGCCAAAGTCACACATGCTGTTTCTATTTTGTATTGTTTCAAATGGATAACATGAATTTGCCAGCAATTAAGACAACCTGTCATCTTTTCAGTACTTTTTTAATGTATAACTACTTGGCCAATCATAGTTGTGTTTTCTGTTACTTGCGTTGCGTGGTCACATGGGCCTCACAGCCAATCGGGATCATTAACACTGCATCAATTCTTTTTTAAAAACATTTCCGTAACTTTTACTTGTGACTCTGCTTGAATTACAGCTCCTATAGAATCAGAATGCACGTGTGAACTTGTAGGAGCCCTCGACCACTCGCAAACCCGCCAACCAGTTGCGTGTGCTCTCGAGAGTCGACCACCTGACTTCATTCAGTCAAATGAGCATCATTTGTCAGCTGCTTGACAAATGTCCTTCCTCCCATCTGGAAGAGAAAGCGTCACCAACTCGTTCCAGTATGTGAATATTGGGTTGCACGGACCTCAAAGGGTTTCTCATTTGGCCATGTAGTATGGACTAAGAATTGTTTTGTATGAGCTGCCTGAAATGGATTTCATAAAAGAGCGTAAGCGTTTTGAATTTAAATTGTGTAATGTATTTTATTGAAAGTAGCGAGGCATGGGCCATTTTTGCCCACAGTGTATAGTGTTGGCCTGAACACCCATCAGTGTTAATCTCAACACCCGTAAGTGTTGTTATTGCTGCGCTGTATTATTGCTGACTACCTTTTGCTGCTGCAACACGCAACTATGACTTTAACACAGGTTGTTGTGGTGGATGCAAGAGATTTTGTCTCGGTTCAAATGAACACCTTAGGGTGTTGAATTAACACCAAGAGATTTGCAGTGTGCAGTATTTGCAAATCTGTTGTTTGTGCAAATTTGTTGAATTTAATATTCGAATGAATTTTCCAGTCAAACATGTTCACCCCACACCGGCAGTTCCACGCTTCCATACCATTGCATGGTGTTTGTCAACCCCAAAATGTTTGGTTTCCAAACGGCTGCAGCCCCGAGGTGTCCTTTGACCCACAGCAAAAGAGTGGTCGTCTCTCCACGCCGTGTTAAAAACAGGTCCCTCGCGTTTGTTGTAAAGTCAACAACGTGCGGCTACTGGCCCGACGTTTCTGAAAAGCAAGCAAAACATGGGTGGGTCGGCGGCACACTGGTTGAAAATGCTTGCCTTGGATGCAGAAGACATGGTAAACTTCCTCTGTGCTTGTAACTGCAAGTTTATTGGCAATGTAGAGAGGAAGCAGAGCTTCGTTGCCGTAAGTTCTGTGTTGATTTCTATGCTTATTATTGTCATCACGTGATGAGGGTCTGAGGTCCAAGGCACTTGAGGTCGTCCTATATCTTTTCCAGACAGATAAAAATCCAAATTGTTGCCCACAACTTTGAATGAGTTCAATTGATTATTCCACGGCAAAAGAGATCTCAGCTCCAGAAATTTGCTGCACAAACTCATTGGGGAACGGAAGCCACTTAGTTATGCAGTCTTTCTCACACAGGGTTTTCCACAGTGAGTCATCCTCTTTCATCTCTCCATGTCCTTCGTAGTCCATAATACAGTTCTTCAGCACTTGTCCAGCAGTGTCTGAAGTGAAGTTTGTCAGGTGATGTATAACATCCCCATCTAGAGGCTGAATTATGTCATTACTCCATTTACTGTACATCCTCAATGTTGAGATTTAGGCTGCTCGGTGATCCAGTGGTTAGCACGTCGACCTCACAGTACAGGGGTACCGGGTTCGATTCCAGACTCCCTCTGTGGAGTTTGCATGTTCTCCCCAGGCCTGTGTGGGTTTTCTCCGGGTACTCCGTTTTCCTCCCACATCCCAAAAACATGCATGGCAGGCTGATTGAACACTCTAAATTGTCCCACGGTGTGAGTGTGAGCGTGGATGGTTGTTCGTCTCTGTGTGCCCTGCGAGTGGCTGGAAACTGGTTCAAGGTGTCCCCCGCCTCCTGCCCGAAGATGGCTGGGATAAGCTCCAGCACCCCCCACGCGACCCTTGAGAGGACAAGCGGATCGGAAAATAAACCCACACAGGCATGGGGAGGCCGTAGCCGGAATTGAACCCTGCACGTCTGCACTGTGAGGCAGACGAGCTAACCGGTTGGCCACCATAATGACAAAATTTTTGTAGATGTCTTCAGGCCTGAACTATCCATTGTGAAGTGTGAGAAATTTTGAGAAAATGACAGCAGTTTTTATTGATACGGTGAATACTCCGGTTTTCTGTCATGGCCATGCCTTTTGTCGAAAAGTCACAATATTCAACGTAGAGCATGATCAACATCTTGGGGCTTCTCTGAGAAATGTTCAGTTAAATTCATTAAACTGGCTCCATGTAGTACATTTTAAATCTTAAGTTACATTTCTAGTTGTGACTAGATGGCTCTTCATGTAATAACAGAATGTTATCTATCATATCGAGGTCTTCATGTCGTGACTATTTATGTGTGTGTGAAGTTTGAGATTTTTTGGAGCATGTGCATGGGAGTTATGAAGCATTTCCTCCTCTGTGGCCAAAGAAATATTAGATGCAATTTTTTTTATGCCCAGCCCCCATGATGTAGTATTTTGAAAACTCATGTTTTCCCACTGTTGTTGTTCCAAGTTATTAGATGTGTAAGGGGTTTAAGTTAAAACCCAGGGCTGCTCCTGGTTAAATCGTTGAACTAGCCATCCATCCATTATCCAAACCGCTTGATCTTCACTAAGGGCGCGGGGGGGACGGGGGGGTGCTGGAGCCTATCCCAGCTGTCTTCGGGCAGTAGGCAGGGGACACCCTGAATTGGTTGCCAGCCAATCGCAGGGCACACAGAGACGAACAACCATCCTGCAGTCATCCGCTGACCTTTATTGAATTGCGTGCAGTACTGACCTCCTAGCAGAAGCGGCGCTGTTTTAAAATCAGAAATCCCCTTTGAGCCTCAGCAAGCAAACGGAAGCCCGCCATTGAGCACAACGCGTGTGTTTCGTATTCTGCTGTCTGAGAGAGTCCCGAAAAAATCTTCATCCAGATACTCGTAGAAGCGCTTTGGAAGGATGGCGTACCGAGGGCAAGGACAGAAGGTTCAGAAGGTTATGGTTCAGCCTATTGTATCCTTTTTACCCCTTGCCTTTTTGAGGATGGACGACAGGGAACTCCTTCATTTAGCTTTTGCAGTTAAGCTAACGCGTTAACAAGAGGCAGCTCACGTTAGCCATCCTATTTTGATGCATATTAAAAGGCGGACGACTACAGAATTTTAATCGGTGTTTAAATATTCTACTCTTGGAGTGTATTGGCTCGCTGTGGAGACCTGCGAAACGCACGACCATTGATAGTAACGGTAAAGATAAAAATGCGCGAAATTGTACATTGAATACATTTCTGGGTTTATTATTGTTTGTAGTTACTGCTGCAAGGCAAAAGACATCTCGCAGAATTTCGTACTCAAATTCCTGCATTTGACGAATCCAAATAAAATTGTAGATAAAACTAAATCCGTGTATTTAGTATGTGCAGTAGTTCTGTGTGATTGTGTATCAATGTACTCGTAAATAATTTCTTTGACCCCATCAATCAGAACCTTATCTTCAGATACCTCCAGAATGTAAGTATTTATTATTTTCTTTCTTTCTTCTGTTGATAGTGTTTATGGGATTACAAAGTGAATTTGTTTCTTTCATCCACAGCGCTCAAGGATCCAGGTGTGGTTGTATGAGCAGGTCAACATCAGAATAGAGGGCTGTATCATTGTAAGTCCCCCTCCAATCTTCCAGCTATTACCATTGACATTATTTTATTGTTGCTCTGATCTGAAAGAGAAATTAACATGAAATAAAAATGAGTTTTATTGGCATGGAGAGAACATGCAAACCCCACACAGGAAAGCCGCAGCCCGAAATCGGACCCATGACCTCTGCACTGTGAGGCGTGCGTGCTTAAGCAGTCATTTGGCACAGCCTGTTATTTGGCTGATGCTTTTAAATTAAATGGTTGTTAATAATGAACATTTTTACCCCAATCTTTTCCTACTGGGGCAACATTCATTCTCTTGTGCCGTTGTACTGACTTCACTTTGACGGGCTGCCATTGCCATGCTTTGTAATTCAGAAAAGGCATTTGAAAGTGGTGTGTTGGAAAAGATATTGTAGGTATAATTCAAATGTTATAAAATACAGAAAAATATATTCGATTTTGGGTTGGGAGTGTTGCGTCATATGATTTGAACTTAAGAAGGTTAACTTCAGGTACAAGTAGCTATACATTTTAAATCGATGAACATTAATTCTATGAATGTGTTGTGTAAATTAGTTAAAACAATATAATGACCAGTATTTACATCATTAAAAAAAATACCAATGTACTTTCATTTTTATTTTAAATGTGGAAGAAATGTAACCAACAAAGGTTTGGAGGGGGGTCAGTTTTGCAATTAATGCTCTGTTGGATGTTTAGGGTTTCGATGAGTACATGAACTTGGTTCTTGAGGATTCCGAGGAAGTCCACATGAAGACGAGGAACAGGAAGCCGCTGGGTAAGAGTTTTTTTTTCATCAGTCCATCCATCCATTTTCTCATCCGCTTATGCTCACGAGGGTTGCGGGTGTATCCTACCTGTCTTTGGGCAGTTGGCGGGGATGCACCCTGAACCGGTTGCCAGCCAATTGCGGGGCACACGTAGACAAACAACCATTCGCGCTCACAATCACACCTAGGGACAATTTAGAGTGAAAGGGGTTGTTTCATTTTCTTACATTTTTTTTCCTCGCCTGACCCCTAAATTCTAGCTTTTTTTCCCAGCATTGGTTCTTTAATGCAAGTTTGAAAGCATGGAACATGAGTCATATTGCTGTCAAACAGAAAACCTTTATGCCCAAATATGGTCAAATCTTTTTTTTTTCCCTAGCTATTTTCAATCCAGAGTGCTGAAAATAGCTTGAGAACCAACAATACATTGAACACAACTCATGTCTGAGAAGTAGTGGTGTAATGATGATCTTGCTCAAAGAATTATTGCATACGCATGTTTTTTCCACACATTGTTGCAAATGGACGGTAGAGTTTGACAATTTTTCGGCATAAGTATAGGTTTTTAAAATTGTATGACGTACTATCAGGACAGTGACGGTGACTACTGAGCGAACTAAATTTCCTGCAGCACTGATTGGACAAGCAATGTAATGTGACCATCTGCACCCAGCGTGTAATAACTAATCAACATGTTGAGTCGGGTGTGTCTCAACCTCCATGACAGAGGCTCTGTCGAACCCCTGAGACCGATTTACCGACCCCCTTGGGTTCGATCGAACCTAGGTTGAGAACCACTGCTCTCGAGGTTTTGCGTCATTCTCCGTGTGATGTGAGAATATCCGTGAATGAATTGCTTTGTGTGTGGTGATCTTGACGTATGTTCAAAACTTATACCTATGATTTTTGTTCTCATCCCGTTATAGTTTGGAAGACATCTGACAATTTAAAAATCTTGCCATGTGAGCCAGGCCTTAGCCTACGTCACACTAAACGGGGTCACAACGCTTGTTCCACAATTCATAAACTAAAGAATAAATCTTGGTTTAGAGCTGTATTACATGGGATTAATTACCTCAATTAGTTGTGAGAAGAAAATATTGAGAAATAACTTTCACCCTGTGTGTGTATGTGTGTGTCCGCCTGAGAGTTTACTTTTTACTAACATAAGTGTACTTTCCTGATCCACGTCCATATTTCTTGTCTTTCTTCTAGGAAGGATCATGTTGAAAGGAGATAACATTACCTTGCTGCAGAGTGTGTCCAAGTGACATCAGTAAATCCCAACCATTCACGAGCAATGTGTTTCCTTTGTTTTAGACCTTCATTGTGACGTGTTATTGAAAGGTGTCAATTTCTACAATTTATGTTCATTTTGAAAATAAAATTTTCCTTTGTCATAATTATTTTGGGATTCTTTTAATTGGATATTACCCTCTCTCGTTTGCATGAGAAATTGGGTCATTGTGCTGCATTGCCATCTAGTGGCAGACTATTGGAATGCATGTAATATGTCGGTCAAACCTCTGACGTGACAGTCCAAACAAGCTTTATTTAGCGAATTGCATTGCGCGTTTGGTTCTAAAATTTGTCATTTTAAAATATAATTGCTGAATGTGGTTTGAAATGTCTTATTTGGGCTTGAATTGTATTTATATACACCTTTTGTTTGTTTTTGTTTTTTAGTTGATGTCCTGGCAGTTAATAATTGCAATTATCAGACTTAAAAACCAAACCAAAAAACATATATACTGTATTTGGCGATCCAAAAATGTAATTCCGTTGACTTTCGCCGTCGTGTAGTGTAGTGTTGTGCTGTGCCGTGCAGTGTGTCCCTGTTCGGTTGCCTGGGAAGCCCCTAGTCCGGAGCGGAGCTGCCAACGCCCGACGTGAAGACATCACTTGGAGATACGGTAAGGGAACATTCCGCAAACGTATCCATTTATGATTCTTAGTGTTTATAAAGTAGGTGACGTCGGTGGAATAGTTGTGATGGACGTGTAATCACTTAAGGTTGTGTGATATGTCGGCGACATCGCTTTAAGATTAGCCCGGTGGCTTTGCTAGCAAGTTATCAGTGTGCCCAGTTGCTAGCCAAGACGGTTTAACACACCCGTTAAATAATTATAACGGGAATTTAACGCCCGTGTACGATTTTAGGTGTTCATTTTTAAATAGAGTGGTAATTGAATACGTACAGTCAGTGGGGAATTTTAAAAAACATGCATACTTGACTGGGTACCGGCTATCGGTTAGCAGGCTGTGAAGCCGCGCGTATATCATCAGCTTGGGTTGAAACGTCGTAATTGAAAAACATTTGTAAGCTTTCATGGAAATGACAACAGAAACAGAACATCCCAAAAGGCCAGTAATCAGCCCAACGTTTCATCGATTGTATGTCAGTCGACAGGAAAATGGGGCGGAGGTGGAGGCAGATGGAGGCCAGCAATAACCTAAATACAGTACTGTACACATTCTACTTGTGTGGCTAAGCTAACGCTAGCTGTTTTTCCAACGATCCTCTGCGATCTTCTAGTCGTTAACCATTGTAGTGAAACGCGATGATTTTGCAGACTATGGGGATGCATTCCCCACACCTCGAGTACGTCGCTTATTCCGTTTTTTTTAACATTCACCCAAAATTAGTTCTGCGGGTCTAGAAACAATATTACGTATAATGACGTCTCGAGCCACTGAATTTGAAGGACGCGGATTTGATGAATTTCTTAGAATACCTGAATGTTGGAAAACTGTTCTTCTTACGATTATTTTCTTTCAATTTTTAATTATCGAGTGTTTTAAGGCCTAACAGATGTCATGATGTTGAAAGAACAATGTAGCATTAACACAACGGTTTCAATTTTTGTATGCTGGAGTGAATTGTATTGTTAAAAACAAAGTATTGCGCATTGTTGTCACAGACAAGCAATATACTCCGCATTGGCCGTTTTAGTTGCATTCTTATGTCGTCTATGTACATTTATATCAATTGACTACGGCTTATTTAGTGGTGCAGAATTGAGACCTCGAGGCCTTAGGATGGCTTTCTTTCAGGCTGCGTTGTTGCATACAAATGCTTGTTTTAAGACGTGGGCATTGTCTATTAATTGCGGTTCTGTTATACCAGCACCTCCATCAATGTGATACAGCATAGCAAAATGTGACAAAGTGACCCATATTTCAGAACACACGTTTTGGCATGATCAATAAAGAGAATGATTTGACATCTCAGCTTTCTAATGATATACAGGTACCAACCATTGGGTTCCAAAGATGTTGACGCGATGGGAGCGTGGCACCGAAGCCCGAGTAGATGTGGTTCTGATGGCGCTGGAATCGCCATCGTTAGGCCAATGCCAATCCCACAAAATACCAAAATAAAAATTATAGGGTTACTTGGCCCAATGGAAATGTTTTACATAATGCTATGATTCATCGTTATCTCATCGCACAGCACTGCATGGGAAGGAGCCAGTCGTGCCTCTCGTGCATGGAGCTTGAGTGGGCTCGCATCCGATTGTGAAAACGCTTCTTAAGATAAATATCTTAATTTTATTGCAAGTTAGAAACAAGATTGTAGAGGTAAAAGGCGTGAAATAACGTTCACGTCACTATATAAATAAACTAAAATAAATGGGACTAATTTATCCTTGACCATTAACAGAACTATGAAGAGTGTTGCAGTCAGTCTGGTCTGTCATGTGCCCGATGCACATTGCTGCCTCCAATATGTTGCTATGATAGTTGCAAAGTAAATATTCATTTTTGTTTGTTTTTGGTCTTCCAGGTATTGAATGACTTGTGAAGAATGCAGACCATCAAGTGTGTCGTCGTTGGGGATGGTGCCGTGGGTAAAACCTGCCTGCTCATCTCATACACCACCAACAAGTTTCCCTCAGAATACGTACCGACAGTAAGTATTTGGAAACGGATTGAATATCTTTTTTTAAACTACGATCATACAGCTTTACTAAACGAACACACAACGTAATATATCTTGTAATGTCATTCTGTGAAGAAAACCTTCCACATCATTTGCATATTTAGCAGTTATGTTCCAAGACTAGTGAATGCACCACAACTGGAAGAAAGTCAACATGATGTCCCTTGAAACTATTTAAAGAAAGACAATATCATACAAATATAAAGCAAGTATGAATGTTGTTTGGAACTTTTCTGGTTTTGCCTGGTGGCAATCGTTCCTGACAAAATATCTCAGATGTGCCTGAGAAGTTATGACGGGTTCCCATCTCTGCGGCTGTGAAAGCGTGTGTATCGCTCGGAAAGAACTAGAGAGCAGCTCGCACTTTGACAAATTTGACAAGTGCAGAAAATGATCCAGCCCCCCCATATTTTCAGTTTTCACTTTCAGCCAAGACTTTTAATGTTGGTGAATCTGTATTTATAGTGTAGGCATATGTATATATTTAGGATATGGGAAGTCGATGGTTGACATAGTGTTTTGTTTGTTTTGCAGGTGTTTGATAATTATGCCGTAACCGTAATGATCGGAGGTGAGCCCTACACACTGGGCTTATTTGATACTGCAGGTATGTATTCAACCCATTTTTTTATTTTTTTTACAAATACTTTTTATCCAGAGCATTTATATTCATTTATGTAGCTTTGGCGATCACTTGATCTGAAACCCTCAAAATTGTTCTTTTAATTTCTACCACTCACTCCAGCCCAGAGATGCTAGTTTTGGTGGGCCTATTGTGTCATTCATATCAAGGCTGCACATTTGACAGCTGGTCCATCCACATTATTGTTTGTACTTTTTCCAGGTCAGGAAGACTATGACAGGTTACGACCTCTGAGTTATCCCCAGACAGATGTCTTCCTTGTGTGTTTCTCCGTCGTGTCTCCCTCATCATTTGAAAACGTCAAAGAAAAGGCAAGTTCCCCTCCCATCTTCTTATGACCGTATTCCTCATTTGATTGTTTGCATTTAAATTAGTGGTGAAAACGAATTTGGTACTATACTGTCACTTTCGTATTGCACACAAGTAGTCTTTTGTATCTGCGTCGATTTGACAGGAATCTGACACTCTTACTTTGCGTAAGCACGTCACCGACGTGTGATGGTCACTTTGCTCAGAACCGCCGGCACCACGGACAGCCCAAATGGCAGATAAATGTCATTTGTTTTGAATTGAGCTGTTTTAGTCGCTGAATCTCAAGGCTCGGTGCACACCGAGCAACATGGCCGAACGCGACTGAACTGGATACTCATGAAGAATTACAGCCTGACACAATCCCGGTTCTCACTGATCACTTCTGAACAAGCCAGGCTGACTCAAATGTGTTGCTTTAGTCCAGTGGTTCTTAACCTGGGTCCAATCAAACCCCAGGGGTTTGACGGAGCCTCTGCCATGGAGGTTAAGACACACCCGACTCAACATGTCAATTAGTTATGACACACCTGCTTGGCCATCACTGGCTGCAGATGATCACATGACATTGCTTGTCCAATCAGTGCTGCGGGAAATTTTGTTGGCGCCGTCGTCAACGTGTGACTGTTGTGCTAGTACGTCATGCATGGCTCATTTTGTGCACAATTAAAAACACGTATACTTATGTCTGGAAATTTTATGTACCGGTACTTTTTTCTGGTTTTAATAAATGCGTTTTTTTTATGTCTTGAATTTTTTTAAAATCCAATTTTTATTTTTCACCAATGCAGAGTTTGGTGAATGTGCCTTTGACCTGGTTGGGCTCAGCACCTCAAACAAGGTTAAGAACCACTGCTTTAGTCGGCCAAATCACCAATGGTCTTCTGACTGGTAGACCAAAAACCAAATTGGGAGACACTCTCGAAAATCTCACGAATATTTTAGCGAGGAAAATCAACTCCTCACAGCACCACAATAGGTTTAACAACAAAGTGTTCATTATTAAGTGGAAATATTTTACCCGATTATTTTCAGCAGAATAAGAAATTCTCTAGCTTGCAGCCCTGCAGCCCTTGGTTTGCTGCTTCATTGTGACGCTGCCACAGCACTTGTCTGCAATTACATTTTCCAACAAAAGTATATGCCGACAGTCGTCTACTCATGAAAACGTAGAGCACAAAGTAGCACACTACATAATAGTTCCGTCGCGTTTGGCCACTCGGCTCAGTGTGTCATCGTCAATCATATTCCTTCTGCTAGTGAGAGGAACTATAAGGAGGTGCACCGTATTTAAGAATTGATTATTCCAATGCAGTGATTGAGTCACACTCATTTCCATTCGGTTTGCGATGGATATAACAATTCTGGATCTTTTCCACTGCTGAAACTGTAGAACATTCATATTTGAAGTCTTGTTGCAACTGTGATGTCAGCTACAGAATTGTCTTTGTGTATCCAGTGGGTTCCAGAGATCACGCACCATTGTCCAAAGACCCCCTTCCTGCTGGTTGGCACTCAGATTGATTTACGAGATGACCCCTCAACTATCGAGAAGCTGGCAAAGAACAAGCAAAAACCCATTACTCCAGAGACGGCAGAGAAACTTGCAAGAGACCTCAAGGCTGTGAAGTATGTGGAGTGCTCAGCCCTCACCCAGGTAACGTAGACGTTAGACAGACACTTGTGAACATGCGTAATACATCGTTTAAATTGCAAGAGCTAAGAAAATGGAGGGAAAAAGTGCATGTCGAAATTCCAACCCAGCCTTTGCACACAATGCTTGATAAGCTTTGTCTTACATTCAGTCCCCCCAACACAATTTTTGAGTAGTGTACTGTTTGTGTGTACGTGTTTTTTTTTTCTGTCTCTCAAACAAAATCATAACAAGGATTTGGGATATACATTTTCCTGTTGGGAGTCCAACGCGGTGATGACATGAACTAAAATGCGGCCATTTGCCCCAAGACAGCCGTGATAGGCTCCAGCACACCCGCCCGCCACTCTCGTGAGGAAAAGCGGCACGGATAATGGATGGCTGTGCATAAGCGGACCGTAGTTATTTTCCAGCAGATTTTTTTGGCGGGTAATTATTGTCAAAATAATTGCCGCTGGATTACAGTCCAAGATAATAATAATTGTACTCGTGTAAAGCTTTGTGAGCTAATCTATTTGGTTGTGTAGTTTAAGAAGGAAGGGAGGAGTGCTATTGTGATTCAGAACAACTGCCTGCGCAAGAACAATAGTGTGACTTAAAGCAGCATTTGGCCCCTGCCGCACTCTTAGGCTCTTTCCTTCCCCCTCCCACCCCTCTTCCTTTCTTTCTCCCCCTCCTCCCTCCTTCCCTGCAAAGTTGCTGATCTTAATTTCCTTTTCCTGTCCAGTCCTCATCTTTGCATTTCTAATCGTGGTTGAGGTCAACTTGCACGGTTTCTTTGTTTGTGCATGTCTTTACATCAGACCTTCTGCACATCCCCTCAAATGCTTTCTTTTTCCATAGCCTGCTATGTTCTTGAACATCTTTCCATGCTAACTGAGATATTGTTGTCTTTCCCTTCTTGTCACTATAGCGAGGGCTGAAGAATGTATTTGATGAAGCTATCCTAGCTGCCCTAGAACCTCCTGAGATGCAGAGACAAAGAAAATGCTGCATATTTTAAACAATGCGCAACCGCTCCAACTTATGTCCACTGCTCAGTGTAGCAGTTTTCCTTTAGAGCGGGGGCCGCCGAACCTTTTTGAAACTATGAGCTGCTTCTTAGGTCCTGGTTCATGCGGAGGGCTGTCAGTTTGATAGTATGCACTTTTGACATACATTTGCTCCAACTACCTTCATGTGTTATAATTAATGATGAAACAGATCAAATCAATTGGCCACACTTTATTATAAATATCTGCCAGTGTTCGCATTTTGAAATGATCACTTCTATATTATTCGTGGGAGTCTCACACACACAGTGTCTCATCACCGGTGAGCTATTTTTGGAAGAGGCCCGCGAATTCTCCGTAATCCTTGAGGTCACTAACGTGGTGCCCACGGGCACCCTTTAGACACTTCTTCAAAAGCACCCATATCCAGGTTTAAAAATCAAAACCAATTGCAAATTCTTTTTTTACTACCCAGTTTAAAGACTGTTTTGACAATGTTTCACGGCTAATCTTCATTATTTGTATCTTTCAATTGTTTGATATCGCCCTTGGACTTTGTCTGGCATTTGTATCTGGTTGGTACATTTACGAATGCAACCCTGTTAGCAGTATCTTGTCAGGGCTCTACAGCTCATAACTCTTGGGCTCCTCCATCAGACTCGTGTGGGATATCTAAGCAAGAATTAGGTCTGACCTTTGATGCCCGATGTAGCTGAGTTAATTACGACTACCACACTGTCAATTAACATGGTCCACGGTCAATATTAAGGCAAAAGCAGAGCAAGAATTTGGAATGCCCATTTTCTTGTCATAGTTGACACAATGACGCTGTGGACTTTTTTTTTACTCCAAATGTGATACGATGGTACTCAGTAAACACACAAAAATATCCCTACTCAAACACAGAGTGTAGAAATAACTTGGATTATGTATATTTTCGTGCAATAACTGTTGTGCCCTGCAGAGAAAGCAACACCGGTCCAAAACATGTAGCCATGGTGAATGTATGCCAACTTCTCAACAGAACCACGTGAAATTATTGCTTGCTGTTGTCACACAAAGAAGAAGAAAAACACAAGCTATAATAAAGCACAAGTGAGGTACTCTTTCTCTGCTCCCTTGGTTTTTTTCTGGAGTTTATCGAGGGAAAAAAATAAAATAAAATCTCCACATGGCGCATCGTCCGGTGTTGCGTTTCTGTTTCTGGTGCAAATACCTCCAACTGAACTGGAACTACCCCCCATTGCACTTGCACTGTGATGCATTCCATTCCATGCATGGACAACATCATTTGAACTGATCTAATATGCGAGATGGTGGAAAGTTTGTGATCATGTTTCATGTGAAGTTCTGACCAAAATAGGACGTGTGCTGTTTTTTTCCTCCACTTTCTTGTGTTCAACTTGATTTGCCCTCGCCGTGCTGTTGACCTGACGTGCTACTAAGTCAGATCTATTCAAGGCATTTATTCCCTCCATTCGTGATCTGATCATGATGATATTTATGAAGCCGGGTCGACAAATGGGTGTTGACCCAATGCTGCTGTGTGTTGCCACTCTTCATTTTGTCACGTTTCCAAACACGCCTTTAGTTCAGTTTTCACCGAGCCATTTTATTCTGTTCTCAGTTTTTCCAATTGATTTACCTCCGTTTGTCCTCTGCATGTTTTCACTTCCCCCTTATTTAGCCTGTGTATTTGTTTTGTTTTGTTTCTCCACAGAAAGGCCTAAAGAATGTGTTTGATGAGGCGATATTGGCTGCACTGGAGCCCCCAGAGCCCAAGAAGAAGCGCAAATGCGTGCTGCTATGAAAAGCGTGTCTTTTTCCAAAGCATACGCATCCAACACATACTCTTGCATACATACTGCCCCCACCCAACCACATTTCCATTCCTCTGCTAAGGCTGATAGACAGCACTGACCTCCAAAGGCCTGCCGAGAACGATTTCAGTCAACCAAGTTTTAACTGTCTCCGCAATAAGAAGCTTCACCCCAAAGTCTGATTTGGGGGTAGAAGATCAGCCGAACCAGCAGGTTACGCAGGCTTTGCACAGGCTGCCATTGCCTCTGATGGGGATTCAGATACCAAGCTTATTATGTACGTACATGTCGAATTAAAGTTGAGCTTTTAAGTAGATTGCTCTCAATGCAACCAGTGTTGTGGCCAGATCGACCTTTCAAATGCCCAAACGTGTCGTTGTCTTCAGCCATTGTGGAGCCCCACCCCCACCCTTCCTCGTTGCCCGGGCACCACCGGAGGAAATGCTTCCATGACCATTTCCCTCTGCAGTTCCTGGTGCTCATGTTTTTGTTTGCCAACACCCCAAACACACGATAGTTGGACAAATGATATTTATGACTTGCTCCACGCAATTAACCACAAAGGCAGGTGCGTCGGTCGGAACGGACGCAAAACAGTTAATAGTCCACTCGGAGTCTGAATTCATTTATCGGCTCACATTCACTCTTATTTATCTGGAGTTGTTCACGGTGAAGAGATGACGAGCTCAAATATGAAATATTGCCACATAAAATCGACCCTTAAATACAGGGAAGTTGAACAGTGTGAGAAAAAGTGTACTCTGCGTTGCGTTGCATGGGACCAAGGGAGAGTGCAGCAAGACCTTCAGCCCACGTAACCCCGTCTGTCATCTTACACTTCAAATGGGGAGCGCAAAGCAAAATCGGCCTCATGTACTGGCACGACGAACAAACACAAGGTTTGCTACACTTGTTTAGAAGTGGCACACCAGCTCCTTGTGTAGCCTTTTAGACTGGGGGTTCTGAGTGCCGGCCGGCCTTCGTTCTTGTGTGGCGTTTGAAAAAAAAAAAAGTTCCAACATTCCAAAAAGACTCTAAATTCACCGGAGGAAACAATGCACATGTGAATAATTTGCATGCACCCTGCCATGGATTGGCAATCCATCGCAGGCAGGAAGGGCGTTGTCCACCTCGAGCCTAAAGTCAGATGGGACATGCTCCACCCCTAATGAGAATAAACCCCATAAAAAAATGGATGGGTAGATATAGCTGACCCTTTTGGTCTCTCAGGTACAGCTGAGTGAATTGGCTCTGAGATGGCACACATTGAGGTAGGATCCAGTTTTGACCCACATCTTTTCTTTGGCACACAATGTCTGTCTTGCTCTCCCTCCCAATTGCTTCATAATACAAACGTTTGAATTGATACCTGCCATTCCTTAGCCAGAAAACCACTGCTTGGTTTTGCCGAATAACACCTCTTGATGGCAGAGAGACTGGTTGGTTGATGAAGATTTGGTTGGTTCTTTTTACTGGTAACTTAGAGTTGGGTTAACATACAGCCCAAGTACCATTGTTGTTAGAACCTGTTGTTTTGGTGAAAACCCAATTGCTTTTGTCAAAGGTCTTTGTTCTTTGTATAATGCATTCTAAAAAAATATTAAACTTATACCTTAATTGCCTTTACCACTTTAACTGTCAGTTATTGTTTTTTGTTTTTTGTTTTAAATTGTTGCACCTCAATAACCGAAGAACCTACATCTTTATTCATGAACCAGAAAGATTTCGCTCACGTTGGCGTTGGGCGTAAGAGGTAACGAGCCACTAGGTGGCACCGCTGAGCCAAAAATCACCTTTGATCCTGAGGCCGCAGCTCGCAGTTGGCAAAAGCCTTTGCTCAGTTTCTCTGCACAAACCATAAATCTAAAGTGGGCGAAGTACAGATATGTCAGTGCTGTGCAGAATTACATGGTTTTTTTTACCCATCTGGTTCGCTTTAAGCACCAGTCAATGGACACCAGTCACCCAACCGCTCAGGTGAGTCACAATGAAAGGAACAAAAATAATGAAAATGAGACAATTTGGTCAAAATAGCTCTACGTCTGTTTTTGAGAAGCGCGATGAATAGTTTACCGTAAGAACGGGTTATTTAAATTGATGCATTTATCTTGCGAGTCGCAAATGGTGACGGACTTCATCCGTATATTTTTAAATTAATTAACTTGATCTGATTTGACCTATTGCCTAACTCACCTGGCATCAGTCAAACAAGGGGCGTGTCAGCACCTTTTTTCCCACTTACAGCACTGGAGGTGATCATATATTTATTTGGGTTCACAGTCAGATGTATCATGGAAACTGTTGAAATATTCTTCCACTAGATGGCAGATGGTGCATACCTCACCTGTTTACCCAGTTTTTGTGAAGCAGAGGGCTGTGAGATTCTTTTTGTAAATAACGATGTACAGGTACTCCGAAACGTTATCCCCAAAAACAAAACACGTACATTTGAGGCCAGAGTAACGATGAGTCTTGAATTCAAACAACAGGACAAGGACTTGGTCTTTTCTATTTAATAAACATGAAGTTGCACAGAAAAAAACATCTCTTTGCCCCCCGTTTCTTTGTTTAAGCTTGATTTGTCGGGTCAAAAAAAAAAGGTATCGCTTCTCTCATGAGCTGACCTCATCTATCTAAAGTCCAGCTCACGCCCACTTTACGACACACCGTCGCCAAACATTGGGGTGTTCACACGGCAACAGTGTAAGATAGATCGCAATAAAGTACATCAGTGCAGCACCGAAGCAAATGTGTGCCATGTGAACACCCCTCATGTAATGCCCAAACACAGGGGGTCCCCAACCGGCGGGCCACGGACCGGTATCGGTCCGCGGGTCATTTGGTGCCGGGCTGCACAGAAAGAATAAATACTGTACTTACATTCCCTCCGTTTTAGTCATTTCGGAATCTGGAAGATGTTTTATTTTGAAAAATGACCGGATTCTCTGTTATATCAGTCTACAGTATGTCACGCTTGACGCAGGTGAATGCGCGCTTCTCGGTCACGTGATAGGAAATGAACCTCAGGAGCTAGCAAAATGAATAAACATTTTCATGCACTTTTTATTTGCGGCGTATCTTATTTTGAAGGCACATTTTAAACGTTACCATAGCGACCAGAGAATGTTGCCGCCAGATAGGACGTTCATGTTTATTATGTTTCGAAAATACCACACTTTCCATACAGGTCACATCATATTATATTGTTGTATCTATCTGGCCTTAAAGGCCGGTCCCTGAAAATATTGTCTGACATGAAACCGGTCCGTGGGGCAAAAAAGGTTGGGGACCTCTGCCCTAACACATACTGTAGTTCCAACAAAAAAATATTCAAACATATTGCATCTTTGTATATTTTAAACACGATAAATCTAATATAGACATAAAATAACCATGACAATTATTTTAACTAAGTTATCAAATATGCATGTTCCATTTGCCCGCACTGAGTTAGTGGGGGAAGGCTTTTGTCTTCTCTGCTCCTTCTACATCTACGTGGAACTCGTTGCAAAAGGAATGGAAATTAAGTGGACTTATTTCACTGAATCTATCTATCTATCTATCTATCTATCTATCTATCTATCTATCTATCTATCTATCTATCTATCTATCTATCTATCTATCTATCTATCTATCTATCTATCTATCTATCTATCTATCTATCTATCTATCTATATGTTCAATACAAAACGTAACATACGAAGAGAAAAATGTAGCAAAATGGGGTTTTATTGTGCTACGAAGCCGACAAGAACAAAATGGCATTGAAAAGACAGGCGACAGCGTGAGGTCAAACAGTTGCACAAGTGCATGCATGCATGCTGGCTTGAAACAACAACATCCTATTGGTGACCTCACTCACTCACTCTCTCTTCCACGGCTCATTTGTCAATTTGGACGTCTCATCTCGTAGTGGACCATTAAACCTCGAGCGAGTCAGCGACATCAAGCCGGCTTTCAGGCCCCGCCGTCTCGAGATGAAAGTTTCCTTCAAAGACAGTCCAATGAGCGTTAATGAGATCTGCTTCCTGTGCCTCGCAGCCTCCAGATTGGTTTACCATCGATGTCCAACAGAAACCATTAGTTTGGGGGATGCCTTGGTGCGGACGTCGCTTGACGGCATGACTGTGTGGGCGTGAAAAGCAAAACACGCGGACTACGTTTTCTCTCAATCTGCATACTCAGCAGAGTTGAGCCAAATGAACACATTTCGCCATCAAATCGTGTCTTTTTTTGGGGGGGGGGGCGTTGGCATCTGGGTTCGATTGGTTCTTCCTGTCATTTATAAATCGCGTTAAGCATCTTATTGAATTTCCCCCCTTTCTCACACGCCGCTAAATGTTTTGTATGGATTTTCATTAGAGGCAATGGAGTTAGGCCTGATAGCAAACTGTCTGAGAGGCAGCGAAGCACCCAAGGCTGAGAGTGAGCCTCCACCTGAGCAAGAAACAATGCACAAAGGCCACTCGGCAAGAGGACAATGGGTTCTTCTCCAGGCCTTCAATTCAGTTATTTTCTCAATCTTGAAACTACACTCAAGTTGTTCCCCATCGTTTTGTGCATTCCTGTCACCATGTCGCAGATGCACATCACAGCCGAGCTTCAGTGAGGTTAAGGGGCTATGCTAATACCATCACAATTGTTTGCTTTTCAAAAGCAGCAATCAAATCAAACCTGCTTCAAGGCGAAGTCAAGTTAAACATTTTATTATTTTTTTTCTTCAATAATGTTCTATGCACCGGGTTCGATTCCGGCTCCGGCCTGCCTGTGTGGAGTTTGCATGTTCTTCCCGTGCCTGCGTGGGTTTTCTCCGGGTACTCCGGTTTCCTCCCGCATTCTAAAAACCTGCATGGCAGGCTGATTGAACACTCCAAATTGTCCCTAGGTGTGAGTGTGAGCGCGGATGGTTGCTCGTCTCTGTGTGCCCTGCGATTGGCTGGCAACCGGGTCAGGGTGTCCCCCGCCTACTGCCCAAAAACAGCTGGGAGAGGCTCAAGCATGCACTGCGACCATTGTGAGGTTCAGAAAATGGATGCATGTTCTCGGCGCACACGCTTGTCTAAATGCGACATTCCAATTAATATTGCGTTTGTGGGATATTCCGTTTTTCTCCTTCTCACTGTGCGACAGTTTTGCAGACTGAAAATGACATCACAGGGCCAAAGTGTACCAACCAGCCAGCCAATAATCCGTTTACTGGATTCGCTCATGGGATGTTCGCAAGCTAAGCACGGACTTTATAGCAAAGGAGTAAAAATGACGCTTGCTCGCCGTCGCAAAACGTGAAGCCACCGGCGGCCATCTTGGGTTGCCACTCACATGGATTTTTCTGCTGCCTTTTTCACATTATTTTCTGGCTCGACGGCGGATCTGCCTCCGTTTGTGGCGTCCAGGTGTACAAAAAAATCCTACGAGAGGTGAGGTATATGCACATTTTATCTGTAAGAATGTGACTAAAACACCATTTTCTTATGAGGCATACTGTACCTCTTTTCGGATTACTCAAAGATTCGTCTGCCTCTTGTTGTCAGAACCATCGACAAGGAAATGACAGCAAAGCTCACCAGGAAAACAATTGCTCTAAAACGTAGAACTGGAGAACTATGCAGAAGAGGAGGCCATTGCTCGTTGTTCCTCACCTCACAAACTCCCCAGGACTGGCCGAAAGAAAATGTCAACCTTTGAAGCACCGAGTTCACCCCCCCTCCCCCGCCCCCCCGTATCCCTCCACCTCTCACTCTGGTGTTTATATTTCCATGATGAGTCCAACCTGCCCAATCAGACTTCCACTGACTGGCCTTGAACTGAAACCGTAGACATTTTAACCATCCGAGGACGCCGGTGGGAGCCCCGGCTGCGTTAATTGCACGCGCCGGCCCTTGTAGTGTACCGAGTCCAATGCATTTAGCGTTTCTAATTGGGGCGGAATTTCTGTGTTTATGTTGGCGCTGGTTGCCAGGGATGGACCCCTCGAGCCCTCCAGCCAGCTAAACTAAAGCTACACGCAGGAGGAAACCCAAACTGCCCTTTCCTTGCATCCTTTGAGCTGGGAGGAAACAATCGGGGAGCACAGCAAAAAGTTGTTTGCTTGCTTGCTCGCTCATTGTCTCCAGCATTTGTGCTCGCAGATGGGAAATACAGAGGCGCTGTCGACTTAACTGGCCCTGTGCACATAAAGCCTAAATGCACACATTTTAAGTGCTGTGTATATACACACACACACACACACACACACACAGACACACACACACAGTGTGTGTGTGTATTCCAGATGCCCAACACCTCACAAATAATTGTGAGTCTCCACCTCTCAACCGGTTATTTGTTGCAGTACCAGGACTGACCTCCAAGGGGCAGCAACGTTACACAAAGCTCACATGCTGCTGGAGGCTTCACAGAAGAAGAAATAGTACTTTTTTTTTTCATTAAAAAAAACAAAACAAAACAGCCGTGACAGCTTTGGACGTGCAGACTTCATTGCTATCTTAAATCGGGAATACAGTACCTGGCAGGCGCATCCCATCTTCAGTCAAGATTTCACCCTTTGAAGTAAGAAGCAATGTTTTAATTTAGATGATGCCATTTTGTCTGCTGCTGCTTTGTTTTTTGTGTCCTACCCCATAGTCGACTTCTCTCTAATTGTGATGATTCTCTGGCAAACAGCCGATCAGAGTAATCAATTGCCACCGACGACTGACGCCATTTTGCAGACTGCGATCAATGGCTCATTAATTCAAATCCTATAAAAAATATCACAAGGGCACACAAATCTATGAAATCATCACAATTGTAAATGTTGCATTTGACTTAGTTTTGTTCCTGCTTATATTGCGTGTGTGTGTGTGTGTGTGTGTGCAAGGTTGTTCTATTTGTGAACCATGACTGTTGGTGTGATCAATGACTTCTCGGCCATGTTGTTTGCTTGCTGCGGTGTGAACGAAATGAATTTGATTGATGTTGAAGAATTCCGTTCTCTTGACTTAAAGCTCAAGTGTGAAATATTTGGATAAACTACCAAATTATTATTATTTTTTTTTAATGTCAAAAGTAATTAAATCATGAAGAAAAAAAATGGTATTTCATATATTCAACATCGTAATCATTTTCCCGAAGTGAGATCCCGGTGAGCGGCAAATCCGGTCGTGTGATTTATTCAGTGTCATTTAAAGAACAACAATGGCACGGCTCAATGTTGGAAATGCAAAACCAGTCAGAAGTTTATTTGGAAAGGGATTTGCAAACTTATCTGAGGGGATATTGATGTTTGAAGATTTACAAGACGTGGAGGTTGTTGACAAGATGCATGTTGGACCACGCCTGTATGAGCCAGGTGCAGAAAATGTTGCGGGACTTGGAGTCCAGAGGAGATCCATCAGGATTTGAAGGTCTACAGGCTGCCGTTGTTAGGCTAGTGTTATCCATACATCCCCATACATTTTAGAGTTAGCTTCAAGATTCTCTTATTTGTTTTCAAATCTCTAAATAATCTCGCGCCACCTTACCTCTCTGAGCTCATCCGCCCCTACGCACCTGCCCGGCGCCTCAGGTCTGCGGACCAGACATTATTAGAAGTACCAAGAACTAAACGGAGGCTGAGAGGGGATGGAGCCTTTTCTGTTGCTGGTCCCTCTCTCTGGAATGACCTCCCACTAAACATTCGGCAAGCCTCCTCGCTGCCCATCTTCAAAACCCGCCTCAAAACTCTCTTGTATTCTCTGGCTTTCGACTCAGCATGACTTAGATTTGTTCTTGGTTTCACTGTTCGGTGTTTTCTACCGTCTTTATTACCAATTTGCTTTACTGTTTATTGTATATGTTAAATTGCTCCGTGTACAGCACTTTGTATGCGGCCATGGCTGTTTGAAAGTGCTCGAGAAATACAGTCGACTTAACCTGACTTGACTTATTGTTTGCAATTCAATTCTGTCCTGTGCTGTAAATTGCGCGCGCTGGCATGAGCTGCTTGGTCCATGTATTCCCGCTAGCACTGAGAGCACACGTCACAACGGGTTGGCGTTGCACATTGTCGCTACTCAGGTCGCGCTGCTGCTCTGCAGTCCACGCCGCAATTATTTGGGCAAGCCATGGCAGAGGATTCCATCCATGCCACTTGTAGCTCCAAAGTAACAAAACCAGGGCACGGGTTTCCAAATGACGGGTGTTTAATAATGTCTTTAGGGTTGCTCTTGTACACCAACACCATGAAAACTGTCGGTAAAATAAAATACATTCAGCCATTTACACACACGCCTCTCGCCCAGCACTGGAGTTCCGTGCGTGTACCTCTCGCATAACATGACATTCAAAACCATGGAAAAATGACTTTGCATCCAACACACACACACACACACACACACACACACACACACACACACACACACACACACACACACACACACACACACACACACACACACACACACACACACACACAGATACGCCAAGAGGCGGCAATCATTTTCTCATTCCTTCTCCTGTTGTATGTTTACACCCGCGTAGCTCCTCCCACTTGTGTCAGCGGGAACCGTCGGTTACAGACAATTGTTCTGCCCTTAAGGAACTTTTTTTTTTCGGAACATTCTGTAAATTTCCCACATGTCATTTGTTGACGTCATCTGTACCTTTGCCATCAGAGAACAAAACAAGTACAAAAACAAGTAAGGAACTTTTTTTTTCTGAACATTCTGTAAATGTGATTTGTTGACATGTCAGAGATTTTTCTCGGACAAAGTTAAAGAACGACTCGGCACACGATATCGGCGGGAGGGGATCTCTCTGAGAGCGAACGGTGTTGGTGTTGCCCCAATGGTCACAATTCGGACTTTTATTGTAACATACAAGAAAAACACTGCCCCCGACCGATATTTGCATACCGCACCCCCCGGTCCAGCCCCTCGGTAGTGATTGGTTACCTGTGTTTCAACTTTGACCCGCCGGTACGTTGGCGCCTTTCCGTCTGGTCTACATTGAATGGACATGTCGCGGACTTTGCGCATTAAATGAAACTTTCAACATGATACAATTTTGCTCATATATTCCTCGAACATGACATCATCTGTACCTTTGCGAACAAAAACAAGTCCGATGAACGGTTTTAATTTTTCCCCTTGGTATCCTTCCGCGGCGGCGTGACAAAAACCAAAGATCCTTTCCGATTCTCAGTTCAGCGGGGGTCGGACACCGATTGCAAAAGTCAGGGTGACTTGGAGCAATTTTTGTTCTCACACCGCAACCATCTTCTTTTCGTATTCTAAATCCTGCGCGGCTGTAATCCGAAATCCGACTGTGTGGCGCGTTGACGTTGACGTTTCGCGGCTCCGCCGAGCATTGCGATATGACAAGGGCGGCTGATGGGCGGGGCAAAAGGCCTCTCTGCAAATTGTCAAAGGGAAGGCACGATGCTCCAACCACGTGATTCATCCAGAGTGATCAAGTCGATGAGAATCTTCATCTTTGACAATCAAGTTGTCTGGAACTTGAACTCATCGCAGACCTAAACCAAGAACACACAGACTGGTGCCATTTTTTTGATTTTTTCCCCCGACCATCAGCGAGTTCACGATGCACTTTTCCAATGTGGCGAACTGCACAGCCGCAGCCTCAAAGCCACTGACAGATAAATGGAGGTGCGCAAGGAAAGTCTCCACGAGTGCGCAAGGAACAAATGTTTGTTCGCTGGCAGCGGCAGGCGCGGTCACATCTTGTTAGCGTGATGGGACACCGGAGAGGTTCTGACAGCATGTTGGCATTGGCTGGCGTGGCCCCGGGTGACGGGGACATACCTGTGGCTGCCATGTGTGCTCAGCGGGGCACGTGGTGACAATTAAGCACACGCAGCAGCAGCGGCGGCGGCGGCGGCAGAAACGGCAGCCGAGGCCTGGAAGAGGCGCGGACGAAGGTTGCGATTGTCCATGCCAGCCGCTGACTCACCCAACACATCCTCGGCAAGAATAAAACACTCGCCGCTCTCATTTTTGCCATCCCGTAACCTCTGAACCTTGAAAAACACGGAATCATTTCGTGGCGCTTGAAAGGCCAGTTCATTTTTTTACTCCCCCCCCCCCATCAAGAATCAGCTGTAAGGTGCCCGCAAATAAACACAGCTCCCCCCAGCCTCCCTTCGGCATGGCTAACGAACGCTACTTGCCCGCATTTTTTTTTACTTGCAGTGGCAGAACTTCATGACCGAGTTGTGAATTTAGACTTGTCACTCAGTGAGGTGAGCAGATCTGTCATCAGGCCCGATTTCATCTGATCGCTGAAGATGAGCCTGGGCGGGTCTGCTACTTTGGAGACCACCGCGCCACCACGCACTGCCAAGAAAAACTTCAAAACAAAAGGATACAAAGGGATTGATGTCACTCGACTAGTTTGTCAAGATTTTATTTTGAAGTCGGCCTTGTCACCTCGTTGGTGGCATGTTGCTGTCAACAACCCCCCCCCCCCCATCCCTCCCAAAAACAAAAACACATGAAGTGCTAACAAACGCGACTGCATATGTTATATGGAAACACTACAATAAATCAAATAACAACAAATAACAAAATCAAACAGAGTAAAATAAATCAGAGTTATTAACATGTAAAACGGGCGGCCCGGTAGGTCCAGTGGTTAGCACGTTGATTCACAGTGCAGAGGTACCGGGTTCGATTCCAGCTGCGGCCTCCCTGTGTGGAGTTTGCATGTTCTCCTCGGGCTTGCGTTAAAACATCGCTTCATTAGGGTGAGCGGTAATTGTCATCCCGGAGCAAGGGCTTCATTTGATCACAGCGATATTTTTCCACCATTCTTTTGGGGGCTGTCACCATTTAGACATTGCATGTCCCGCAGTGCTTGTTTGGTCTACCTTGGAGAACATCTCTTAAAAACGCCACGCTGAGAATTACCCGTCAGTCGGCAGCACATTTATTCCCGTTGATGTCTCTCCGAGGGCCCTTTTGGAAGAGACACATGTTTGTGATCAGGCTCTTTGCGTCCGGCCGCCCTCGCATAAAATGTGAAGCGGCGTTCCTTCTGGGAACTGGGCCCTGACTTTACGGCGGGAGCGGCTCACTTCAGCTGTAAATTGTCTTTTAAAAAGGAAAGAAGAAGGGACAGAAGGAGTTCATCTCCTTGATTTCCCTCTTCCACATTCAGCGACAGCGCGGCTCCTCCTTGGGAGGCGAAAGAATGGGACGATGACGATGACGATGATGATGATGATGATGATGATGAGAACAAAAAGTGGGCTTTGACAAATGATGTCATAAATGAGGGGAAAGATTTAAGGCAAGATGAACGTTAAGAGGAAAAGCGAGACCATAAATATTCTTCTGTAAAAGCCTTGGAATAAAAATGCAGTCTACTTATAAATACGAATTATTTTTATATACCGTATTTTCCTCCCTAAAAGTCGCACTGGATTATGATGCGCACCTTCAATAAATGGCCTATTTTGTCATTTTTTCCTACGTTGGGCGAGCCGCATTGTAAGACGCAATCTACAATGCATACACTAGATGGCACTACACTCAAGGGAACGCCAACGTAACGATCAGATGTCAGCGGAACTTATTTAACAAAGCAGCGACACAGTTCACTTAACCAACAGCGACTTATAACATTGACTCGTTAACGTTGAACTCTCTCCTGCCGCTGCTCTTTTTCCGTGTTCAACTGCGTAACCTGATTGCCTGAAGTTTGAACTCTGTGTTGTCAGCATGTCTCGAGCATGGAGACATTTTGGGGTCGAAAAATTACCGGAATGACCGTATTCAAGGCGCATCGGATTTTAAGGCACGCTGTGAGCTTTTTAGAAAATGGAAGGCTATTAGATGCGCCGTTTAGTGCTCAAAATACGGTATTTCATATGTAATGTCCTCTTGTCTGATGAGTTTGCTTCGTGTTTTTAATGGCTTTAACTGTTGTTTACGTGTGAAGAATATTCTTAGAAATACAGGTACCGTATTTTCCGGAGTATAAGTCGCAGTTTTTTTGCGACTCCGACTCTGGAGCGACGTACGTTTGAAATGGTTTGTACACATCACATGTCATTTTCACATGAAACCGCAAGAGGGTGCTCTCGGCCTGTGTTGATACTTTCCACGTTGATGCTAACTGAGAAAAACAACTGACGATGAAGCGCTGCATCTTCGACCTCCGGAGTTGGCGCAGTTGTTTAAAAGTGACACCCAGCATGAAAATGTCATTGGATTTCGTGATTTGGAGTGACGCTGATGGCTTGGTAAATTTGTTAGCATGTTCTTTTTGCAATAGTTGTCCAAGTCGCTCTTCATATGTTATGTGGACATACCAGGCGCAGTCACAGTTCGTTGTTAAAGTGTCATGTAACGTTAGCATGTCGTACGCTTATTCGGCCTGTTGTTTATTTTTAAATTGCCGTTCAAGATGACACGTATGTTTTTGGTGTTGGATTTGATCCAATAAATTTCCCCCAAAAATGCAACTTATCCTCCAGTGCGACTTATATATGTTTTTTCCTTCTTAATGATGCTTTTTTTTGGGGCTGGTGCGATTTATAATCCGGAGTGACGTATAATCCGAAAAATACGGTATATCCATTGTATTTAAAAAAAAAAAACTGTTTATTTTAATAATTCAATTCCAATTGTGTATTTCTGTGGCTGTGGCATCGATGGCATTTTATTCTTTGAAATTCTACCCGCAAGGAAACAAAACTGCGCTGTTTTAATAGCTAATACTGCACTGATTACATTCAACACCTTCCCATGCAAAATACTTGTTGGAAACAGAAACCGATACATTTGTCTTTGCTAATATTTCTCATTTCAATGAAGTTTTTGGACTTCTTTCTTGCCCTCACGCACATCGCTGAGGCGATGTCTGTGTTGAGTCTTTTCGGAGTCCTCGTAAACGCACCTCGGCACTGGCCTGCCTTTCCCACACCTTCTTTGTTAGTCAGCAGCTTAATTAAAGCTGATTTAAGGGTTCACCTCTGTGCCCATTGGCAAGGCCTCCCCTCGGGGCAGACGCTTGTGTGTGAGTGATGCCTTGATGAGATAATGACCCCCCCCCGCGCACACACACACACACACACACACACACAGCCACGGGTCTTACCTGCAGTCGCCACCTCTGATTGGATCATTATCTGAAATGGGACAGACCCCTGCCCCCCCCCCTTGTGAAAAGGAAAGGTCACGCTGACAGTCGGATCACTTTGAAGAATGAAAGGCGGCGGTCATGAAAATTGAACGTGGCTCCGCTCACTCAAGTTACAAATCTCGAGCTTTGTACTTCGACGTGCAGGATGATGACATTCGGTGGTCTTGCATCTCACAATTTGGTCCAAAGGGTAAAAAAGCAGAGTCGTTTTGATTTTAAATCAAATTGTCTGCAATGTGTTTTTATGAAACGTGTAGCTGTCATAGCTTTGCTTTCTATTCATTTCATTGAAAGTCCAATACGCCTCAGGAAGGCCGGAACCCGGAATTGAACCATGCACCTCTGCGCTGTGGGGCAGACGTGCTCACCAGTCATCCATCGTGCCGCGGAGCAACACCTGTAGACATAATGTAACAACACTCGCAGTCATATATTCTTTATCCTCTGCGAACAACAACTAATATTAACTGCAGCTCATTGACAAGCTGTGAGCGTTTCATTTGATCTCCTCCGCACTGCATGTCTCGATATTAAACTGCCCCCAAGTTGCCGTGACACGTGCAAAGGTCTTCCTGCATATTACGGACTTCCTTCCATCACAGCAATCGGATTTTGTTTTTGGGTGTCATCATTTTGACCCAGGCCAGAATTGTGATCGTTTCACTTTCTTTCCATTTTTATTCAGGATGACTTGCTTTGGTTTCAAGCAGCTTTGTATTTAGTGTGCACGCACGCACACACACACACACACGCCCGCGGGAAGGCCCTGGACCAACGGGGAGCATGTCAGTTGCGCCCTGGAGACTTTTCTTCATCGCCTCCCTCGCGCCTTCTGCAGACTTTTTGTTTGGTCAGCAGAGCGGCATCCTTCCAGTCGCTGCCGTTCTTCATTTCCCAGCTGCTCTCCCATCCCGTGGATAATCTCTTGCTTGCTGCTGACTCCTCTCTCTTGGGTGGGACTCTGCCTTCACCTAATATCAGACAGACAGTGTGGGGAGGGACAGGGGACACGGTAGGGGGGCTAGGTGAGGGTTCAGAACCCTCTGACATTCACGCCGCGGCCCTGCAAGCGGATTCGGCTACTAGCAGGCACTCGTCGCTTCCAATCATCGTCACGCCGTCCACACCGGCAGTCCAAATCTCTGGTTTCACCTCCCGATTCTCATGAACTTGGCGTGTGTGTTTTCCTCTTCTCCTTCTTCAGGAATGCAGAGGCTTCTCACCCTTGTCCTGCTTAAATCCGAGGGCGAGGGCAGTGGGATCATGTTTTTTTTTTTTTTTTTCTGTCTGTCTTGTTTTTGATGGACAATTAATTGACTTTGTGAATACAAGAGGAGGTTTTTCTTTTTTTTTTTTTTGCAGTCAGTAAGAGCTGCTTCTGTTCCTCTCATCTTCTACGATGCCTGCACGCCGAGTTTGGCTTGGCCGCCGCCGCCGCCGCCGCCGCCGCACTTGATGGTTTATGCATATTAAAGCGGTGGAGTTGCTGTGCCATGAGGTTCCTCTCGCACTCAATATGTCTACGCCGGAGTGACAGCAGAGAGGTTCCCAGTCCTACTTTTGCTGCCATGGGCGCTTGAAGTGTTTCGCTCCTCGTTTTGAGATTGGAAACAAGGCCATTTTCAAAGCGGGCCAACGCCGCAGTTTGAGAAAAAGAAAACAAGAAAAGCCTCTCTCCGTCAAAAGGCGCAAAAAGAGTTTGTTTCAATTGGCTCCTACACTTCATTTATTCCTGCCGTCAATTTTCCAAGTCTCTTTTCCTTTCGTTCCACCCGTTGCTGTTGTCGAATTTTCTCATTTCTTGTCTAGTAAAGCAATTTTCCTGAAGATATTTACAATATGAGGCAACGCAGTGGCTTGCGAGGAGCATGTCGGCCTCACAGTTGGCAGCTTCTTGATTTGAACGTCAATTGGGGCCTTCCTTTGTGTCGTGTTCTCCTCGGCCTTGCGTGGATTTTTCTCCAGGTGCTCAGGCTTCCTCGCACATTCCAAAAACGTGCTTGTTAGAATCATCAAAGACTTTAAAATTGTCCGTCGGTGCAAATGGTTATTTGCCCATGTTGTGTCACGCGATTGGCGAGTCAGAAGTTCTGAGTACAGTGAAATGGCCAAGTTAGCTCTCGAAGGCTAAAAACCGTACGCTAATTAGCGCTCGTTAGCGTAAGGTTGTTAGCCTTCGAGAGCTAACTAGGCTGTCGAGGACTACGAAGCGTCCCGTGGCCGGCTTCAAAGTTCATTGCATGACATCAGCTGAGCAACCCTGTCTTGGGTTAGGGTTAGGTAGAGACAGTGAGATGGTGGAAAGAAAAGCCACCGGCTCCAGAAGTATTTGTTAGTGTTAGATTCAGACGAGCGTGGACGTCATAATGCTAAAATGGCTACAAAACGGACCTTTGGATGCCGAGCAGCTAAGACAAGAAGAGCTCTGATGCTGAGGGTCAAAGTGATCAAAATCAAAGACGGAGCAAGCAAAATAAAAGACCAAGAAATCCAAGAAATTGATGGAAGTGAAAGTGAATGCTAATCGTAAATTTCTTTCCCTTTTTTTCTTTCTACACTGACAAGATGAAGTGTCAAATAAGTGTGTGCTCATACTTATGCACTACTGGAATAAAAATAGAGTACGCATGCGTTTGTGTGTGTGGGTGTGTGCGTGCTTACATCTGAGACCAAATTTGCTACAGTGAAAAACCCCCTGTTGTGAAAAATGTCTTGCTGCTGCAAACACGATTTCGTTGTAGAGGAATTTCACTGTATACGATATGGCGCTTCTCTTGCCAAGTGTCAGCTGGGATTGTCTTCAGCTCAGCCGTAACCTAAATGAGTACAAGAAGCTATATATTATTATTATTTTTTTTGTCTATATGTACCTTGCCATTGACTGGGGACCAGTCCAGGGTGTAACCCTGCTTCTGTGGGCAAGCCTTAGCCTAGCTTCAAATCGCACTTAATGATGTCAGAGAGATGGATGGGGAAATAAAGCCAAGTACACGATTGAAATGGAGGAGAAAAATGCTTTCTGTTGATTTGAGTTTTGACTCCGGGAGTGCAAACACTACCCTTGCCATAGATGGGCAGACACTCATCATCTTTTCCTATTTGTGTCCACTGTTCATGTACATCAATTAATGAGCCACTTATTAAAAAACAAACAACATCAGCTTGCCCTGAAAGGTCCAGTCAAAACAAGCGGCAAAGGCCGGCTTGTCCCGCACCGCTCCTCCTAATCCAAGCCAGATGTCTGCACCGAAAACTATTTCTGCTCTCTGCACCCCTCCACCATCACCCCATCCCCCTTTTTTTCTGCAATGGCTGCCTCCCTCTTCTTCCACTGCCCCCTTTCCTGTCTGAGTAGACGGCCGGTGTTCAGGGGTCGTGATTTGGCTCTCTTGTCTGCGAGCTGTCCTGCTTTTTTTTTTTTTTTTCCTTCTTCATTCCAGACCACCTCTCCCTCTGAAGCACTTTGGTACCACTTCGATGGTTTCCAGCCTACTACTTTCCAGTGTATTTTGAATTGGGTTGCCAACCGCAGCGCTGCAGAGGTGTTAGAGTATGGTGAGACACATTGAGGTCTGCTGTTACTCGGCGATGATAGGAAGAGAATAGGCCTCTCGCGCAAAGCCAGCAGCCATCTTACCCTTGAACCTGAACAGGAATCGGTGCACAGAAAATGGATGTTTGGATCGATAGGACGAACACAAAATGCGCTCTTTTGAAAAATGAGGCTCGGGATTACTGCGCGGACTAAATTGTGTTTATGTTTCTTGGAGCATCCGCACCTTTTCCTGTTCTGATCAGATGATGCGGTCAGTTTCCATCATTGTTCCAATGTGCCCTCTCAGCTGCGTGCATGCGCAATAGCGCATTGCTCTCATCCGCCTCTGCGCACGGCAAAGGTCACAGTTGCTTATGACAAAGACATTGAAAAGTGAATTTGGCATATATAGAGAAAAAAATAGTCAAAAACGACAGAAAATGATGAAAGTGTGGGAGCACTTCAGACTCAATGTGATCCATTGTCGCACCGACCTTGCTCAAAGATGCAAATTGGTTCATTTGACGGAGTCTCGGGTCCTGTACGGGGCTTCTTTACTGTCATCTTAATGTTGATGTACCTGACTAATGGAACATTAACCTTGCGGAGGGCTTGCTCTCTGTTAATTATATGATTACCGTTGAGTTTTTGGTCTGTTTATTTCCACGGTGACAAGTGCCGTATAAGCTAACCGTTATGCCAAGTGCAGTATACGCTAACCTCTTTCTCTCTCTCTCCATATATATATATATATATATATATATATATATATATATAGAGAGAGAGAGAGAGAGAGAGAGAGAGAGAGAGAGAGAGAGAGAGAGAGAGAGAGAGAGAGAGAGAGAGATAGCTGTAACGGTTAGCGTATACTGCACTTGGCATAACGGTTAGCTTATACGGCACTTGTCACCGTGGAAATAAATATATATATACAAACATATATGTTTGTATATATATATATATATATATATATATATATAAACATATAATCACATGAAGGAAATTGCTAAAACAGACGTACAAAAATTTTTTGAGATATGTTTGACAACACGTCAATTGGAGATGCGCCGTCCAGCATTCACACTGCCCACTCGACATCTCACCAAATACGTCATAGCCACCCGGGATAAAGAACCAACCCCTTTGCTTGCTTGGAGAGAAAATATCCCCGCACAATGAAAACATATTACCACGACGTACGTATGAAGTGTCGTGGCCAATGTGTTGTGCAAATCACGGAGTTCTTGCAGCTCAGAGCTGTCTTCGTGTCATCAGTTCACAAAGTTATGAAGGAGCACATTTTGGGTGGCTCAAGTCATGAGCTGTCTCTTGTCATTTCCATGCCCGGGACAAACCTAAACATACCTTTTAACATTGCCTTTTTGACAAGTCGTAATTATCTTTTGAGTAGTTCGGTTTTCATTCAAGATCCATCAGCGCTCTGTATTAATTATCGTGGGAAGAGAGGTAATAGCGGCGTCGGCCTGCACCGAATGCCAATCATGAACTGCAGTCGCCACTCGGGGTGTCATGACCCCCAAATGTCATGACATAATATGATCACGATCACAAAATGAACCTCATGACGTAACTGCCATGACCAAAAAAAAAAAAAAAAAGACAAAAAATAACATTAAAATGAAAAAAAAAGCTCAAGATACTGAATCAAAACAATATTGTAAAAAGGTTGGTGATGGAAAAAAAGCTCATGATATTGACCCCCACCCCCACAATATTGTTTCTTTGTAGATATTAACAGTGAAGAAATACGCTTGGCCGATCATTGAATTTAACGCCGTGATCGTAACGTCCCCCATCACCGCTCGCACCAAAGTGAAACGTGCCACTCGATAAAAATGCAACTTGTGTCTCTTCACAATCGGCTTCCCGTCAACCTGCACTGACCCGGCGCGGCGCTCGCAATCACTAATGGTGAAACGTTACACCCCCCCGGCAAAGTAATGCCTCTCGCGGAAGCACTTCCACTCGGCCCGTTTGATGTCTAGCTTATTTGGTGAAAAGAAAAAAAAGCGCACTCCACCGCCTGCTATGTCAAGCTAAGCGGACTAACTCTCTGTTTACTTTAGCACAAGCCGTGTCGCCTCAGTTCCACTCTTCGCAGAAGGCAATCTGGCAGCTGTCATCAGGCCACTCTGGGAGTTTTTTTGGGGGAGTCTGGCCGAGCAGGAGCCAATTTGCTTTTTGCATCTTCAGGCTGAGAAGAAACACTGGTGTCATGCCGGAGATGCAAAACAACACAAGCAGCCTTTTTCCGCCTCGTGTGCCGCCTCCATCTCGCTCGGCCTCTTTAATCTGAGACGCAAATCGCCCCCGGGGTCGTTGCTGCAGCTCAGGCACACATCTCGATGGCCAAATGGGTCCTTGGAGAGCAACAATAAAAGTTCCTGTGTTTGAAGCGGGACTCGTGACTGGCACTCATTTGCTGGCTCCTTGCCCCCATTGCTACTTTGGCCTGATATTACCCATGTGTGGCATTATAGAATTAGCCGCCAGTTGGTTTAAGAGAAAGTTTGAAAGTTTAACAACTCAGATTTGTTTACTGTGCAGTCCACCAGCAGATGCAATGAAATGTTTTCCTTGAGAAGCTTCATCGAGGATTTAAAAGAGTATAATAAATGACTGATTTTTGATGCTCATCTGATGCATTAATATTACTCAATGATGAGGCTGATCTATTTGGCTTTACACTGTTCGAGTTTCATATGTGCTCCAAATCCATCCATCCATTTTGTGACCCGCTTCATCCTCACAATGATCAGGGGGGTCGTTCTGGAGCCTAGCCCGGCTGTCTTCGGGCAGTAGGCGGGGGACACCCTGAACCGGTTGCCAGCCAATCACAAGAACACACACATACGAACAACCATCTACACTCACACTCGCACTTACGGACAATTTTTGAGTGCTCAATCAGCCTGCCATGCATGTTTTTGGAATGTGGTAGGAAACCGGAATACCCGAAGAAAACCCACACAGGCACGGGGAGAACTCCACACAGGAAGGCCGGCTCCTGGATCGAACCCGGAACCTTTGCACTGTGAGGTCGACACACTAACCACTGGACCACCGGGCCACCATGACCTCAAAATAAGTCGGAAATATTGAAAGGCGCTTATAAATAAAATGTATTATTATTATTATTATTATTAAATATGTAATTATACAGGATAATAGGGATGAGGAGGCATATAAAAAGAAAGCTGTCTAATGGCATTTTTTCCCCCTGGCTGTTCTGATACAACATTAAAACCACAAAATATTTTACATTTGTATCCTGAATGCCTCAATGAATATCTTAAGCGGGGCACACACACACATCCCATTAGGTGGCCCGAATTAGAGCAAAGGCCCGTTTGTTGGATTTCCCCCCCCCCCCCAAAAAAGACCCCGTGATTGTGATGCGAAACAGAACCATCGGGAAACGACCTGCCTCATAATTGTTGCTCACATTCGTCATGTACAGTACGTGTTGCGCTTTTTTTGGGCGTACCTACAATAGAATAGATCGTCTTTGTTGTCATGCTGCTCGAGAAGAAGACGAGCTTTTTGGCCGCCCAACAGCCGAGCGGCAATCCTAACAAAATATAAAACTGAGGCTTGAGGCCAGGTATGAGGGTAAACACTGAATAATATATATATATTTTTTATTGCATTGGGATCTCATTTAAGTCCGTGTCGAGTATGACAACAGCTAGCGTTGAACGCTTGACCTGTTGGCTATGGATCGTGCTTCCCTGCCTCACCGTGAGTGCGTGCAGGAATGGAGGAAAGAGCAGGGGGATTCTCCAAAGGGGAACAGTTTTTGTGTGTGTGTGTGTTGGGGACTTGGGGGTGGGACACTTGCGGGAAGGAAAAGACTCTCATTGCAAGGGATCAGCTTGTGTCAACATTCAGGTTAATGAAGCTCAGTGGGCCTAATCCTCAAGCCTCTTTCTCACTCTTCCTTCACCCATGGCCTCAATCCCCGTCACCCCTTCCTCCCCTTTTTCTTACCCCGCCCTCCAGCGTAATCTCTTGCAGGAGTGGGCACTGTCAATCAAAAGGACCTCAGGGAGGGACTCTGCGCATGTGCCCCCTCTACAGGGACACGTGCGGTTGCGTGCGTGCGTGAGCGCGCGAAGCGCCAAAGTGGCGTTCGCTACCTGGGTTGCTTCAAACCATATGAAGGTGGAGGCTCTGGATGCAGACCTGGACTCGGGGGGTAATCAGCAACACATGAGCCATACACGAGGAAGGGGGATGAAAGAGGTGGTGGGGGGAGGGCGGAAAGGGTTTCCATTCTAAGCTCGGCAAACACTGACATCACACGTTGCGGACGCCCTATCAGATAAAACGCGGCGGGTTCAAGAGTGGCTTTTTATGTGCTGAAACGTCACCGCCATGACAGAAGAGGGAGTAACCGGAATCCTTCCAGAGACAAAATGATTTTGTCACCTTTGGGGAATGACATTGGAGAGGTTGCGAGCAAATTGTTTGCTCATGTCGCTCACGGTGTGGTGGCGCACTCGCCTGCCTTTGCTATCGATCGCTCAATCAAACTTGATTTCGATAAATGAGGAAGAGAAAATTCGAGGAAAGGTAAGGGGATCTGGACCCCTCCGACCCCAGCATAAGTCTGGGGCCCGCAGCATTTCCTGCAAGAAAATAATTGGTCGCAATCAGTAAAAAAAAAAAAATCTAGTTTTGGTCGACATTTTGACACATGAAATACCGATTATGTTTTCTCTTGTTTAACTTGTTTAAAATATCTTTTTTTTTCCTTTTTTGATGGCATCTTAACTGTGTCTGCCCTCAGTCAACTTACATTCTGCTCCTGTGCCCTCCTTGAAATAGCTAATAACTGCACGTTATTCATCTCTGAATCAAAATAAAACTAAAAAAAAAAACATGTAAATAACAATTGAAAGAAATGTTTGGAAAAGAAAACTTCAATTGGGATTTCAAAATGGCTGTCAAAAAATGCGTTAGGTTACTTTCAACCTTGTTTTTTTTTTTTTCTCTGTTAGTTTAGTATTTGGGCGTCCCGGTAGTCCAGTGGTTAGCACGTCGGCTTCACAGTGCAGAGGTACCGGGTTCGATTCCAGCTCTGGCCTCCCTGTGTGGAGTTTGCATGTTCTCCCCAGGCCTGCGTGGGTTTTCTGCGGGTACTCCGGTTTCCCCCCACATTCCAAAGACATGCATGGCAGGCTGATTGAGCACTCTAAATTGTCCCTAGGTGTGAGTGTGAGTGTGAGTGTGAGTGTGAGCGTGGATGGTTGTTTGTCTCTGTGTGCCCTGCGATTGGCTGGCAACCGGTTCAGGGTGTCCCCCGCCTACGGCTGGGATCGGCTCCAGCCCCCCCCGCGACCCAAGTGAGCACATAGCGGTTCGGAAGATGAATGAATGAATAGTTTAGTATTTTGATGATTCCTTGTGCTGATGACTTTTAGCATATTTTTTTGGGGGGGCGGGGTGTTTGACAAAACATGGAAAAAAAAGTCAACAAAAACACAAATCACAACAAAAATGTTTCTCTAATTCAGTATGATAAAGTTTGAAGCATATCATTGTCCAAAACAAAGGCCTCAACTGACTCCTTGTTGATAGTTGATGAAGTGGGATGAACATTTTTGTGCGTGCGTGTGTGCGTGTGTGTGTGTGTGTCGGGATTTCAATGAAAATGTTACAAAGTGTAACTATTTAGGCCTGAGTTGTTTTCCTATTGCGGAAATGTAACCCAAACTTGTCGGTGACGCCTGTGCATTCTTGACATCTAAGTGCAGTTCATATTTGTATTCAAATTAAAATGCCATAAATATAAAAAGCACGCACGAGGAAACGGAGCTGGTTTTGTTGTATACCTTTCCTGTGGCAAAAAATGTCACATCATGTTATGTCTATACAGTATTTTGACCAAACACCCTGCTCGACAACTGCTCAGCTCATTTCCAGTTTTCTCCGACAATCCCCTGAGCGTGTTATGCATAAATGGCTGTAAATGCAATCCTTCATTTGTTTGCTTTAAATATGGGGTCAAAGTTAGTTATTCTACCTTCTAAGTGGGAGCGCAGATATGTCCGGCTTCTCTTTAGCAGATTTTGGGAGATTTTCCAACGGTTCCAAGTCCAAGTAACCAGAGATGTGTTTTGCTTTGTCCTAAAAGCCTCCTCGTGTCGAAAAAGTTATAAAGCAGACGGACTGGGTTGTGCCACGACAGATGTTCATTTGTCTTTGTCATATAAAGGGAGCGCTAACAAACTCAGCGGTGAAATGCAAGAATAAGCAGATGCTGAGGCCACTTTAAGGCCATGGCCACCGAGTACCTGAGGAAATTGGATTCTTTGTGTCTTGGCCTTTTGGTACGCGGAGTTTTTGCTAAATTGCATAACAGGGAGGAGCTTTGTTTTCGAAGTTTAGCCTGGGTTGTTGGCGGAAGTTATCGAGTGTCTCGGCCACACAGGCATAGACATGTTCACTCCGGTGCGTTGTTTTTTTTTTTTTTTTCTCCTCAAATCAGAAGGGTCGTTTTTTTTCAGATGAGTTTGAAACTGATACATACATTTCATCTGTGCTGTCTGTTGCCCATAGAGCACATTTGACAATCAAGTTGACTTGAACTTGAACATTCGACCTTGAAAAATCGAATATACAGTACTGACTACAAAAAAAAAACAACAACATGTTAACACAATTATTTTTTCCTCGAGCTTGGGATGAATGTAACCCAGAAGCTCCGTACCCCTGCGTATTTTCCAGCAGAAATACGTCATGAGCGCCCGTGCATATTGGCCTAATTTCCTTCCAGGTTTGCGGCACTTCAGTTGCCCCAAGGAACCGTAAACAGCACACGAACATTTCATTCCCTCTTCGGGCTGACAAAGCAGCAGGAGAGTTGTTGCTGCCACTTAAATAAGACCCCCACACACACACACACACTGTAGCTACCTTGTGTGTGTGAACAAACTTCAAGAAAAATAGACCAGGGACAAAGCGAGAGGTCATCATGCTCACTTTTATGCCAAAAGAGAGGAATGTAGAACAATCGCAACACAGAGGGGCATTGTGGGTAATTGTCAAAGCCCATGGATGGCGTGACTAATCGTGGCAGTATTCGTTTACACTCCATATCAGGTCTTTGGTGCCGTTCCACTTTTCTCACGTCTCCTTTTCTGCTTTTTAGTCTCCCTCAGTCATTGGCTGACGGTTTGGCTCCGGTTTTATGAAGCTTTAGTTGACAATGATGATTTATGTGCTAATGCGCTTTATTTCTTCTCGTAAATCAATGCGAGCGAGCAACCGTGGCGGCCACACCCCATGGGACGATCAATGACGATGCCTTAAATCCGTACAGGCAAAGTTGAGACTCCGTGCAGCGCCGTGCAAGTGTAACTGATGACATTTAGCGCATGCTCAAACTCCAAAGGGGTCTTGCGGTGACACAATCAGATCATTTTAGGCTACCCGAGTTGAAGTGAATACTTGACATTCTTTTATACTTTTTTAAATTTATTTTACTGTATATATTTGGTTTGTTTGTTTGTTTGTTTATTGAGCATATATAGTACACACAGTAACAGATTAACAAAAGGCAAGCAAAATTTATCAAAGGAACATTTAAAAAGTATGTCAAAGACAAAAAACACACATCATCACAGTTGTATGCTCAAAGGAGTAGGAAGAAGTCAACCAGTTATCTAGTCCTACACCTTATTGTGTAGAATATGAATCGATCATTTTTCAAAACAAAGAAGAAGAAGAAAAAGTCTACATATCATCAAATACTTTTACCATTGTGTATACGATACTTTTCTATTCATACACCTTTCGGTTTGTACATTTATAATTATTCTTTCTCCTTTTTGTTTCAATTTTCTCATATTGATGATAATTACTGCATTTGTTGAGTACAAACAGCTGTAATACTACCGTAAATTCTGGACTATAAGCCGCTACTTTTTTCCCAAACTTTCAACCCTGCGGCTTATTCAGTGATGCGGCCAATTTGTGTCATTTTTCTAACAGCCGCAAGGGGGCGCTCGAGTAGAAAAGGTAAGATTAAGACCGGTGGAATATATGCGTCGAGGAAGACTGCAACTTCTTGTCTTGTGCATCAATTAAATTAGCGTGAACATAGCCTCATCATGGAAAATGCAAAAAGAAAGGCATATGACGCAGCTTTCAAACTAAAAGCAATCGAGCTGTCCGATAAAGAAGGAAACAGAGCTGCTGCACGTAAACTTGGCATAAACGACGGCTCACCGTGATTTTTACAAGTACCGGTATGTTCTTTTACCAGACCCCTTATACTGTGTTTGCTATTCTGTTGCTAGCGTGTTGTTAGCATGTTTCCACCGTTTTACTGCCGCGTCACAGGCACCGTTTGGGAAGAAAGTTATATTGTTATTATTATTGTTAAGTTATATGATTAAAACTTTGAAAACTCTCTCTGTGTACCGTCTTTCTTTGCAAATATGTTGACATGTTTTAATGTGGGCACATGCGGCTTATATACGGGTGCGGCTTGTGTATGTACAAAATTGGTTTTCCTCTAAAAATAGAGTGGGTGCGGCTTATAATCAGGTGCGCTCTATAGTGCGGAAATTACGGTATATAATACATGTGTATGTAAATATGTATGTAATACTATATTTTATAAGTATATCAAATGTATCTATTTATTGTTATTGAGTGTTCGAGTCTGCTGTTTTGTTTAATTTCCTATTCGCCTTTCAATATCCTACATCTTCTACGGTCGTCCTTTTTGAGAAAAAAAAATAATGTTTTGATTTACTTTTTAAATTTCAGTGTTGGGGGGGGGGGGTCATCAGTGGCGGGAGTTGTGGTGGGCTGTGGCCACAGAGGGTGCCGCCGTGGATGCCAAAGCCCTGCGGGGCGGGGGACGTCTTGGCCTCAGCCTCCAGGCTGTGGTCCTGACTCCTCCGTCGGCTTGGGGCAGGGGCGGGGCTTGTGCGGCTGCGTTTCTGCGGCTTCCAGCTGCTAACGGCCCTTTGTGAGGGCATCCCTTCTTCACTCCGCTCTGTATTTCATAATCTTTATCATCTCTTTAAACTACGTCTGAGGGTCCACAATCTGTGGTTGGGGGGAGAGAATGTGTTTGAGAAATGTTATCAATAGGTTTTTTTTTGTGAATGACGTTGTGTTGCTTTTGACGTGTGAAAGGTGCGCGATGTCTATCAAGGTTTTATTTGACGTGAAGAAACGTACGCAATAGGCCGGATGAACCATGACAAAAACGTCAATTATAAAATCATTTCCAAATATGTTAGATTTGTATTTTCAAACAAACATGCAAAGGTTTTCAGGTTAAGCTGACCTGCAAAACAACCTGAGGGAGAAAGATCAGTTGCGAACTGTTACCTAGCAGGGTGTGGTTTTAGCTCTCATTCTATGTTACCCAACCACACTGTGGGGAATTGCTTTATATGTACTAACAAGTACGTAGCGGGAACTACTTTTGACCGAAGAGAGTGCTGCCTTGAAATCCAAGTGGCCCTCCTCCTATTTGGGATTTTTTCCAAAAACGAGCTGTTGTTTGAGCAGATTGTTTTGTTTTGACTTGCAAACAGAAATTTGAGCTGGAGATATGTTGGCGGTGAATTGAACTCAATTCACAACAAGCAGCGGTTTGCTGAATACTTCCTTCCAATAAGAGTCTTTATCTGTTTGTTTCAAGTCACAGTTGGGGTCTGCTGTGAATGTAAACATAAAACAAACGTGCGAAAAGTCAGTCAGTTCTGCCTAATGGATGGATGAATGGATTTTTGAACACAAACGGTGGAGCAACACATGTAGACAGATAATATAAGAACACTCAAGCATCTGTCATCATTTCTGAAGAACGACTACGATTACGGCACCTTACAGGCGTCATGCATGTTCAAAGTGGTCAACAGGCACACACCAGAAGGAGCCCTGAAATCACAGTCAATTAATCACGATGCACAAAATGTTTCCATTCTATTTATTAATATCATGACTGCATAGTTTTGCATTGTACAAACATGTCAGAGGACTAGTTTTGTCACAGCAAATTTGGTTTTGTCAGGGGGGGGGAGCCTGCAACAGACAAGAATTTCCATTCTGTTCTATGGGGAAAGATGATTTGTGAGTTGGGAACGTGGTGACAGAACAAAACGAAAATCATTTCTCACAGCACCACTGGATTGATCGCAGAATCCTACAGCAAGCAGTCAGCACTCATGTTAACACGCGACCCGTCCGTCATCCCGGACTTCATCCCCTCTGTTGTGGACGAGCTCATGTGTTGACATTTCTGCGATGCAAGTCACTCCAAGTCCTTTTATTAGGAACACAGGCATATTTGTGTATCACTATCGTTATTATTCTTTTTTATAAAACACACATGTCAGGCTTGGGCGCACACAGCTGTTTCTGCTCAACTCCTTTGTTTGTCTTTACTTAAGAGGTGCTTTTGCACAATGGCGTTCCTCCCTAAATGTCCCTCGACAAAAATTCTTGCCTTTTTCTTCAGTGGACATTCCACCAAAATTGACATTTAAGGTACACGGTGGGCGACCGGTGAGCACGTCACAGAGCCTCACCGTGCAGAGGTCCAGGATTTGAATCCAGGCTGCAGCCTTTCTATGCGCAGTGTTGGTCTTCCCGTTTCCTTTCACATTCCCAAAACATGCACCGGCGGTGATTTGAACCTGGTGAGTGCGAATGGTCGTTTGTTTATGTGTGCCCTGTGACGAGCTGGCAAACAGTTCACAGTGCACCCTGCCAACTGCCCAAAGGCTGCTGGGATTGGGCTCTACATCTCTCTCGCTCTCTCTCTCTCCACAGGTGATTGATGGAGACTGTAATCTCATTGGATTTTGGAAAAAAAATAAAAGTGAAGTAATTGGACAATCTTGTACTCGCGAAAACACATTTAATCAGTTTTGTGATGCTCTTGATGTACGTTGTGAAATGACTGCAAAAAAAAAAAAAAAAAGGCTTTGGCCACAAAATTCCAATCCAATCCTTACAAATTCATTCATACATTCATTCATTCATCTTCCGAACCGCTTGATCCTCACTAGGGTCGCGGGGAGGTGCTGGAGCCTATCCTAGCTGCCTTCGGGCAGGAGGCGGGGGACACCCTGTATCGGTCGCCAGCCAATCGCAGGCCACACAGAGACGAACAACCATCCACGCCCACACTCATACCTAGGGACAATTTTAGAGTGCTCAATCAGCCTGCCATGCATGTCTTTGGAATGTGGGAGGAAACCCGGAGCACCCGGAGAAAACCCACGCAAACCCGGGGAGAACATGCAAACTCCACACAGGGAGGCCGGAGCTGGAATCGAACCCGGTACCTCCGCACTGTGAAGCCGACGTGCTAACCACTGGACTACCGGGCCGCCCTCCTTACAAATTGTCGTGTTTAATGATTTTTTTTTTGTAGTTTTACCACAAAATTCTCTCGAGAACACAGTTGGATGACAGGCTGCTATAGTTCTAATGAAAACAGACAAGACAAGACAGAGATTTCCTAAAAAGTGTGTTTCAACCATGCGACACGGCCATAAATAAGTGTAATCTTTCGCATTGTAGCAGCCATCACGGGTAATATGTAATTATGATTGAATATGCATGTGGAAGAGGAACTGATCGGTCGCACCAATAGAGGGTCAAAGGAATTACTGGTCCGGATCAAAAACAGATTTGAAATAGACACGACTTCCTTTCGGTGTTTGAATTCTACTGGGAAGATTTACGTGTTGTATTTAGGCCGATCATTCATCACACACACACGCGCACACACACACACACACACACACACACACACACACACACACAGTCTTGAGGAGAATGTGGAGACACCAGGCTACTAATAACCTGCTAGTGGAAGCCTGATCAATAGTACGGCTCAGGTTTCTCGGCTACATGAGAGAAAGTGCAGCAGCAGCAGCAGCAGCAGCAGCAGCAGCAGCAGCAGCAGCTGTTTGGAACTGGAAAAGACTTCATAGTTGCATTGTGAGGCTTCACACATGGGTCACTCGGGTTTTTCTTTTTTTTCCTTACATTCCTTTTAGTCATTTTCTTTGGAGAGAACATTTGCTAATCTTGGCAATGAATGTGTGTGACGGAGAAAATCTTGAGTTTTGCAGGAGGGATCTGTGCATGATTTTGAAATAAACCTGTGAGGTTGAAAACAAGCCCACATATGATGTGGGTGAATTTTTTGAGCCAATCTTTCTCACAGGCAGTCGGGCAAAATGGAAATAATCCACCTGTGGATGTCATAAAACCGAAAATAATTGGTCATGCAAAGTTTTAGATCAGATTTTAAAAGGACTTCTTATGACTTTTACATGGTTTGTCAGAAACCTTGCAGGACTCGTTCGTGTCACAGAAGATCATTTCCAGAACCCAAACGGAATACGACATTTCTTTTCTTGTCGTTACCCTGAATTCGTAACCTTCATACATTGCACTCCTAAAATCGTCTGCCGGGTTCGCGTTATCATCTTCACCATAAATGCTTCCAACCACACCAGCGCATGATGTGGCGTCTCGTCTCCCACATCTGACGACCATAGAAGGAGACCAGCAAAAACATTTCTTCCCAAATTCAAACCATACAACTCAAGCTGCGTTCAGAAGCAGAAAACATGATTCACACACTGAGACACGCAGCCGTCTGCTTTTGCAGATCCCTCAAGGCCCATTATGGTCACCCCCCGAGCCCAGAAGAGCCGCACATTCTCCACAGCGTTCTCGTCGGCCAAGCGTCATTTGGAAAACTGCTCCTATTTGTCAAAATCACAGCGCGGCTCATGTGCTACACAGGAAGAGTTCCACTTTGTACTCAGAGCGAGCGAGGAGTTGATGATGGTGTTCGGTTAGCTCAGGATGGCTGAAACGGAGCAGGCTAACTTGACAGCATAGCGGTTCCCTGGTGTCTTATAACATCTTTTGTCAAAATATCATGAGGTTCACGGATTATAATACGCCTAATACCTATTTCTTATGTCCGGTTTCAGGCAAGTGAGCGACTGGTTACCCCGTCCCGTATACTTGAAGAACAACGAGTCGGGCTTTTGTTCCAATGGAGTGCCCATAAAAACAAAACAAACAAAAAACATTGTCGCACATTGATTGCATACAATACCATTGTTCACTTACCTCTTGGCGATCTGTAAATGTGGCACATGAAGCAGAGATATCGGCAATTACAAATATCCTCAACTCAACTCTATTTTTTAGAGCGCTTTAAAACAACCACCGCTGTATACAAAGTGCAAGACATGCCGCAAAAATAATTAATACAACATCAAACGATACATTAATGACAAAGACAGTAGAAAGCACGAAAAATCTAGTCTCATGCTAAGTCAAAAGCCAAAGAATAAAAATAAGATTTAAGATGGGCGGTGAGGGGGCTTGCCGAACCTTCAGTGCGAGGAACCAGCAACAGAAAAGGCTCAATCTCCTCAGAGCCTCCACTTAGTTCTTGGTACCGCTAATAGTGTCTGGTCTGCAGACCTGAGGCACCGGGCAGGTGTGTAGGGGAGGCCGTTTAAAGATTTGAAAACATATATTAGGATCTTAACTCATTCACTCCCAAAGACGTTTTTAAACGTCTTTTCAGACTTGGTCCAGAATTGGCTGGTACTGAATGAGTTAAAAAGAATGAAAAAATATGCATAGGGATCTAGTGAAGGGTTACCAGAGAAGGAATTATGTGCACACTCTTACGACAACCAGCCACGAGGTGAACAGCAGCATTCTGGACCAACTGGAGACGTTTAATGGAAGATTGGCTGACTCCAAAGTAAAATAAATTTCAGTAATCCAGCCAAGATGTGACGAAGGCATGAATAACTGTTTCAAAGTGCTCTTGAGAAAGGAGAGGCTTTACTTTAGCCAGCTGCCAAAGATGAAAGTAGCTGAATTTGACAACAGCACCAATTTGAAGGTCCAATTTAAACTCGCTCTCCAATTTAAGACCCAAGTTCGAGACTGTTGGCTTGACATAAGGAGCCAAGGTGGCCTGATTCAGCAGGATGGGATGTACAAGAGCCACTGGGTTAAACAACATCACTTCTGTTTTTGTTTCATTGAATTTCAAGAAATCCAGTGCCATTCAGGTCTTGATTTCTTCCTCCAATCAGGATAAAAGTGGCCTTTATACTCAGCAGGATATAGATCATACCATGCTTCCTTTAGAGGGAACCCAAAGGGAGCAGATACACTGAGAACAGCAGAAGCTCCAGAATTGAGCCCTGTGGAACACCACACGACAGTGGGGCAGTTCGTGACTCAGAGCAATCAAAGCTAACACAAAAGGTTCCGTCAGCTAAATAGGACCCAAATCACTCAAGGGCGCTACCTCCAATGCCCACCATGTGCTGCAAACAAGCCAACAGAATACTGTGATCCACTGTGTCAAAGGCTGCAGGTAAATCCAATCAAACCTGACACACATATGTAGTCTCCAGTGTCATTTGCCAGGAGAATGTAATTTAAAACTCGAAACAGGACTGACTACGTACCGTCCATACTCTTGACTGGAAGACCTCGGAAATGTTATGTTCATCCAAGAAAGAATTTAACGATGTGCACCACTTTCCCAGAATTTTTTAAACGAAAGGCAGCATGGAAATGGAAAATTTGACAGTACATTTTTATCAAGATCAGGATTCTTGAGCAAGGGTTGCGCCACAGCATGTTTAAACTGTTGAAGAACGATACCAGAAGACAGACTGCCAGTGTACCAATTCTCGGAAGAACCTGCCAAAAAAAGGCAGAGGAACAGTCACAAAGGGAGCTAGATGGCTTAGTTGAGCAAACCATATCCTCTAAAAACGTCACCTACACAGCTTCAAAAGAATTTAACACAGCTGAATGCGGAACATGGACTGAGGGGTCAAATGTGGTATTTGAAACAAGAGTTCTAGCTGTAGAAACATGATCAATGAAGCAATTTGTTGCACATTTCGGGTGAAAAGTCTGAGCAAATAGAGGGAGTTTAAGTATAGAATCAATAGTTTGCTGCTCTTTGATGCATGTCGATTCACGTTGAGCAGAAATGATGGCTGCCAACGATGTTGGACACGCCAAGGAGAGCGCTATGCATCAAGCCAATCTTTTCACCAGAAGAGCTTTTGGTGGTGGTGGTGGTGCTGTTACAAGTGTGGGCAGGGCTGCCCATTCGGTACAGAATACAGATAAGCTAAGATAAGATAACAAAACCTTTATTTGGCCCACAATGGAGACATTTGCAATCCACAACAGCAAAAATGAAGTCATCTGCATGGATGACATCGCTTCAGCTCGTCGAGGTTTTGATGGAGTCAGCCTCATCCATATGGGGCAGTTATCTATTATGAATGAACTCTCGATTAGGGGGCCCACTGGCTTATCAATAATTCATATATGTGATTGGGAACACACTCCCTACTTAATTATCTGACAAGTAAAGAAGCTTTTTAAAGATGGTGTCCTTTCTATTTGGTATATTGACGAAGCCAACCCGGTGGATGACTGAATTAATTGTCTTGGGAACGCTGCAGATGGATGCTGAGTCTTTTGAACAACTTGCAACCCTTCCCCCCCCAACAAGTGGCCTAAAATCTCATAGATTGACTGACTGGTGGGAGCTGCCACGTTTGGAAGAACATTCAACGTGTTCAAGGGAACATGTGGTGGAAAAGAGACGTATTTGCTTGTATCTGCATAGTTGGGTCACAGAGTGCCTGCCCACCCATCAAGTGTGAAATGAAGCAGGTTTACACGACGGATGGGCAGCATTAAATTGCAAATGACGAAGCATTCCATCAGTTTGATCCTTTTGTGGATTTACAACGAAGAGTGTTCATCATTGTTCTCAGCTTTACTATTCAAATGTTTTGAGATTTCCCCCAGTTGCATGTTTCGTTTCCTTCATCTGTGCAAAAACAAAGTCTTGTTCCAATTAGATGTGGCTGTGCGCCGGTTGACTGTTTTTTGGTTGGGTTTTTTTTCCAGAATTTTTCTCTCACAAAGAGGGAAGAGACAACAGATATGTATGGCGAGGTCAGGAAGATGCTCCTGAATAAGTCTTTGGTATACACGTTTCCATTTGAAAATAAGGAAGGGCTGTGGGTTCCACTCCCTTTGGAAGACTTTCTGTAACATTCAAAAATCTTCTTTGTTCATTTTTTGTGTTGAGTTCTTCTACAATAAATTCCTACAAGCCAGATTTTACGATCCTTACTTGGTGCACAACAGCTACAGAAAAGGGAGGCCCCTTAATTGTTTCCATGAAGATGGAAAGATGCAACTGTCTTGAATTTCTTAAAAATGAAGAATTCAGATTTGGGAATAATTTGAAATCTGGCGGTCCAAGTCCTGATTGCTAAATGAAATAATTTGTTTATTACGAACACAAATACAATAACTTCATCAAGTGATCAAGTATGAGGTGCTCATTGTAGGCTAATTCTGTTCATTAACACTCGTTTGTGCAACCCCCACCCCCACAAAAAACCAACAATGCAGATTTGCTTACCTTTAGGCTTTAACATGATAGCAGGGCTGATGTATTCCTGGGTGGGGGTTGCATCATGATGTTTCAGACTGTGGAGTCTGGCCATTGCTGGAATGTGGCTCTGGTGGACTAAGTCAGTGTTACGAAGATTAGAAAGTGCAGAATGACTAGCTCTCAGACACATTTTAAAGTGGTTAAATGTTAACACTTGATGGGTGTTCGGGCATCTTATGTGCTGTCTTTGGTGGGTGGTTACTACACTGAAAAAAAAGGGTGTTGAATGTACTCAATTTTATTTTAAGTACAGAATAGAATTAACTGGATTTAGATACATATTTAAGTGCCGTATTTTCACGACCATTCAGCGCACCGTATTGTAGGGCGCAGTTTCAGTAACGGGTGCTATTTCTGTGTTTTACACATACACAAAACAGACTGTATTATTGGGCGCAGCCAGGCGTGGTAAAACATACGCCTGTCACGTTGCGTGGTGGTGGTGGACCCCAAGAAGCAGGAACGAGGGAGGAGCAAGGTGTACTGACGAATTGTATTTAATAAAACACAGAAAACAAAGTCCAAAACAAAGTCCAAAGTATCAAACAAAACACATGACTGAAGATAAAACTCAATAACAGAAACATGTCCGAAACAAACCTGACAGCAGCAGACAAACGGCAACAAACAAACATGACAGTAGCCAAAAAGCAAACAATGACCCGACACTGAGTGCTCGGGAGGGAGTCCTTTTAAAGCACTAATTGCCAAACGACCAACAGGTGTGCAGCTCAGGGAGAGCCCTGCAGTGCCACCTGTTGGTCCCAAACCGAATCATGACAACGCCAGCTTAAACATACGGCAGCTTAAACATACGGCAGTTTAAACATACGGCATGCATGCACGCACGCTAAAAACACGTTAGCTTGAAGCATAGCGTAGCATGCTAAGACATGCTAAAAACACGTTAGCTTGAAGCATAGCGTAGCATGCTAAGACATGCTAAAAACACTTTAGCTTGAAGCATAGCGTAGCAGCATGCTAAGACATGCTAAAAACACGTTAGCTTGAAGCATAGCATAGCATGCTAAGACATGCTAAAAACACGTTAGCTTGAAGCATAGCGTAGCAGCATGCTAAGACATGCTAAAAACACGTTTTTAAAAAGGCAACGGAAGCAAAACTGAGATCGGTTGTACTTTATTTAGTCATCTTACAATGTACTCACGTTTTTCGATCAATCATCACCCAGAAATCCATCAAAGTCCTCATCTTCTGTATCCCAATTGAACAATTGTGCAAGTACCGGTTGTCCATCAAAAAAGCCGGGTTCCCTCTCGTCAGAGTCACTCTCATTGCCATGTGGCTCCACAGAAATTATGCCGGCTTTGCCAAAAGCTCGAGCAACAGTGCAAGCAGACACGTTTGTCCAAGCAGCCACAATCCATTCGCAAATAGTGGCGTAACTAGCCCGGCGCTGCCTCCCACTCTTCGTAAAGCTGTGTTTGCCATCCATCGCCCACCCTTCACTGATTGGCGGACTTCTTTTTCCAGTATGCCTGTCCTCACTCACTGCCACTTACACGCCCACCCATCACTGATTGGCGGACTGCTTTGCCGCATGCCTGTCCTCACTCACTTCCGCCTTTTCTCTATATAAACAGCGTGTCGGCTCTCAGTCAGGAATTGGAACTCGGCTCATACACTAGACGCTCCGCATTTTAAGGCGTCCTGTCCATTTTGGAGAAAATTTCAGACTTTTAATGGCGCCTTATGGTCGTGAAAATACGGTAGATGTATAGTCTACTTTGAAAACATATCTGGATGCAGAGGATTTTATTTCGTGGCAACCGCTTGACGACAAAAAAGAAAAAAAGGGGTCAAATCAGCTGCATTTTTTTCAGTGTGCCGGGTGTCCACAAAGTCTGGGTACATCGGAGATTGGAGTTGGTCTCCTTGTTCATCAGACCTTTCTCCCGTTGACTTATTTTTTCGAGGGTATGCTAAAAGACAAAGTGCACCAGTATTCAATGAAGATTATTTCTTTCAAGCACATCCAACAACACCAGTCAATGTGCTCACATCAATGACAATGCAGACATTTGAAGTTCACCCGAATTTTGCAGAGTGCATCAAATGATGCATTGAATCACAAGACAAGCTAAACCAAGACACAAACACTTCGTCATCAGTTTTTCAAGAGGACACCGAATTTGAATGACGGTGATAGTCATCAGATAGTCATGAGCATTATCGTGTTGTCATGTCCCTTTCCTTCTCCCGACAATTTCTCTCAGCCCTTTTGGCACTCGGTGGGAGGAGTTTTCACACACTTATCGGTGACAAGACAATGTGCAACAAGGTGAGGCCACCGTGAAAATCCAATGCCTGGAGCGACCAAGCAAACCCAGAGAGGAAATGAACATGCTGCTGCTGCTGCTTCGTTTTTTTCCCCTCCGCTGCCCCCCCCCCCCACGCCTTCACCTGTGGCACAACACTTATTCCCCCCTGCCCCTTCTCACTCTCACTCATTCACTCGCTTGCTCATCCACCCCAGGCATTGCTGGATAATCCCATAAGGTCACAGATGCCCCCCACCCCCCCCCCCACCCCCTCTTCTTTTTTTGTTGTGAAAAAAGGCAAGAAAATGAGAAGCAAAGCCCCGGGGAAGTTTCACTCGTGTACACACAAGCGAGTAAACTGTGGGAGGTAAACAGGTACTTCCCCTTCTTGTTTCAGCCAATTTCATGTATCTGTAAACTGAACTCAAGTTATTGCTTTTAATTTTCAAGTAAGTTAGTTAAAAAGAAATCAAATTTCACTGGAATTTACGTTTGCAGAAATGATTGAGGTTTTGGACATGTTGAGGCCTCAAAAAGGCGACTCATTCATCGGAATGATTCCACGACTCCACGACTTCTCCAGCAGCATCAATCAACACTTTTACTGTCTTGGAAATGACCAGAACTGTTCGTGCTGCGACATGTGATAAGATGAAAATGCCTTTACAATTAGTGAACTGGCATGTGGCTCCTTATGCAAGGTCATATTGCATGCCGTGTCCGTAGTAACTGTCCACAGTTGGATGTTTGTGATCCAGAAACTCCTCAGTCTTTAGAATGCAATATTTCCTTTCTTGAAGGCAGTCAACCAGAGAGCCAATTATTGCTATTTCCAGTGTTCCTTGCAGGAATAATGTCTTTTTGTTCAGTTCAATTCGTGTGGAGTCCCTCAAGGATGACTTCTAGAGCCTGAGCTTTTCAAATTCGAATCACCAGGCCACTCAATGTCTGCCAAATGGGGTATGAACATACTCTTATTTTAGAACATACATTCTTGTGTGTGGTCTTTTCACTCGTAACGCACCCTACACTACAGCGTAATCTCTTAGGATAAGGTTTGAAGGATGTCAGAGAGACTTTTGCTTACCGTATTTTCCGCACAATAAGGCACTTCAGAGTATAAGGCGCACCTTCAATGAATGGCCTATTGTAAAACTGTTTTCATATATACGGTGCACCACATTATAAAGTGCTTAGAATAGAATCTACAATAGTGCCTGTGGTTGCGTGATGCCTCCACGCTAAAGGGAATACAATACAACACAATACGTACAGCTTTATTTATATAGAAGCCTGGCTTTGGTTTCATTATGCCTCCACTAGATGGAGATATGCTAAATGGAATACAGAACAATGCAGCTTTATTTCTACAGAGCCTTCATAACCGCTGCAGCTGTAACAAAGCGCTTTGCAGAACATTTAAAATACTACGTCCAAGAAATCAGAATACTGATCCGTATATATGGCGAATCGGATTATAAAGGGCGCTGTTGGCTTTTGAGAAAACGGAATGCTTTTAGGTGCGCCATATATTGCGGAAAATACGCTACTTTGATCTGAATTGGGGAGATATGCTCCATTCTGACTACAGTATCTTTATTAGTCTACCCATCTTGACTCAGCGGCTTGGTTCTTAATTGAGGTCCATGCTGTCCTTTCTGATTATATTACAAGTGGAGTCCCTCAGGGATGTCTTCCCCTGCCGCTGCTGTTTGGATTGTGACACCAGGCACACAATTCATCCTTACAGTCATTTGTTTGACTCCTGTGCTTTAGACAAATGAGATAAACGAACACGAGTAGCTGTCCTCTTTTGAAACCAAATCTGTGATTTGTCTCCAGCCGTCAAACTGATCTGTATGAGTTTAGCTCTAAAAGCACCTTTTAACTCAGCCAAGTCATCCATTTGCCTTGCTCTCTCTGGCTATCGGCTTACATCACTTCCATTTAAATAATTGATTTCCACAGGTCACTGCTCAAGCTTTGGGTGGGAGGCCTGGGAGTTCAAAGGTCAAGGGCAGTTCGCCCAACCACCCATTTCATTGGGAGCGGGGAGGGGTGACGGGGGGTCGATCGATATGACCGCCACTGAGCAGATGGGTGAACCAGCCGTGGCAATTCATTCTATTGGTTTTTACTAGTTATAATTAAGACATTGGTATTCCTTAATTTTCATCGAAATATTGCAACATGCGGGAGCAAATACAAAATGAAACCAGTTCAAATGTGCATAGTACTTATGTACATCGATTGCAGTAGCAGGTCAAAAGTTTGGGAACACCTTCAAATTAAACTTCGAGAAATTCGAACTATGAACTCTTGCTCATGCACAGCTGTGACATGAAAGTCAGTCTGGGTCATTAAGCATCACCACAACATAAAGCTGATGTCCAAACCGTCCTGTTATCTTGGCAAAAGGTGCCTGCTTTGAAGAATATAAACTATATTACAACATATTCGGTTTTGATGAACATTTTTGGTTTACCAAAGAAATGCCATCAATAGTTCTTCAGCCTCCCTGTGTGGAGTTTGCATGTTCTCCCGGTGCCTGTGTGGGTTTTCTCCGGGTATTCTGGTTTCCTCCCACATTCCAAAAACATGCAGAGCAGGTTAATGGAACACTCTAAATTGTCCCTATCTGGGACTGTGAGTGTGAGTGCGGATGATTGTTCATCTCTTTGTGTGCCCTGCGATTGGCTGGCAACCGGTTGTCCCTCGCCGACTACCCGACAGCTGGGATAGGCTCCAGCAAACAGTGCGACCCTCGTGAGGATAAAGTGGATCGGAAAATAGATGGATGGACAACGCCTTAACTTCACTGAAATTAGATTTGCCGGTATATGTACATGTGTAAGTTACAGTCCCCAAATACACTTACATACGTATAATTCATTCATTCATTCATCTTCCGAACCGCTTGATCCTCACTAGGGTCGAGGGGGGTGCTGGAGCTGATCCCAGCTGTTTCCGGGCAGTAGGCGGGGGACACCCTGAATCGGTTGCCAGCCAATCGCAGGGCACACAGAGATGAACAACCATTTGTGCTCACACTCATACCTAGGGACAATTTGGAGTGTTCAATCAGCCTGCCATGCATGTCTTTGGAATGTGGGAGGAAACCCGGGCCTGCGTGGATTTTCTCCGGGTACTCACCCGGAGAAAACCCACGCAGGCCCGGAAGACCATGCAAACTTCACACAGGGAGTCCGGAGCTGGAATCGAACCCGGTACCTCTGCACTGTGAAGCCGACCTGCTAACCACTGGGCTACCGGGCCGCCCACGTATAATTATGTGTTTTGGAAATTGAAGTCGAAATTCAAGGATGTAGTGTACAGCATACTCCATTTTTAAAAGTATAATATACATTTCAATTCAAATGGACTGGCTGTGGATGGAATTCATTTTCCGGTGAGTTGTGTTGCCTTCGCCTATCAAAAAAAAAAAAAAAAAGGCACAAACTCACAGACTGCACAGTGAAAACTTTTAAAGCCTCTCAGTCATGGGAATGCAGCTCGACATTATGTAGTAATGACCTCATGTGCTCTGAAGATGAGAAAAAAAACGCTTTAGCAGACTTGATCGACACACACGCGCGCGCACACACACAAAAGAAAGTGTAAAAGCGATCCAAATGCAATATCTGTATATGTATGATGAAAGTGCAGCATGTACGCTTATGAGATGTTTGTCATTAAAAGTTGGTTGCTGGCGGGCGCTTAAAAAAAAAGCGGGAATCCCCCTCATCTGATTGCTTCGTACGCTTGCATTACCACAACAGCGGCTTGGAGTGTCTCCTTTCGCCGCAGTGCTGGTGTGATTGCGCTTGAAAAGCCTTGTTTTACATCACATCACTGCAAAGACGACAGACTGGCAATTGAAGAGAAAAAAAAAATGTTTGCATGCGTGACGAAATGTTTGCATGATGCCATGATAAGACGCATGGCGGGGGAACTTCCATAGATGACTTTTGTACACATTAACTACCGTAATTTCCGCACTATAGAGTGCACCTGATTATAAGCCGCACCCACTCCATTTTTAGAGGAAAACCAATTTTGTACATACACATGCCGCACCCGTATATAAGCCGCATGTGCCCACATTAAAACATGTCAACATATTCACAAAGATGGTACACAGAGAGAGTTTTCAAAGTTTTAATCATATAACTTAACAATAATAACAATATAACTTTCTTCCCAAACGGTGCCTGTGACGCGGCAGTAAAACGGTAGCAACATGGTAACAACACGCTAGCAACAGAATAGCAACACAGTATAACAGGTCTGGTAAAAGAACATACCGGTACTTGTAAAAATCACGGTGAGCCGTCGTTTAGGCCAAGTTTACGTGCAGCAGCTCTGTTTCCTTCTTTATCGGACAGCTCGATTGCTTTTAGTTTGAAAGCTGCGCCTACTCGAGCGCCCCCTGGCGGCCGTTAGAAAAATGACACAAATTGGCCGCATCACTGAATAAGCCGCAGGGTTGAAAGTTTGGGAAAAAAGTAGCGGCTTATAGTCCGGAATTTACGGTAGATGTGTCTCTGACATGACGGTGACTCCTGAGGAGGAAAAGGATTATTTTGTATTTGATGGTGCCATTATGAAACACACACAGGAAACAATTTACCCCCCCGCACCCGCCCCCACACACACACATATCGTTAAGCATTAATCAGCAGCATGAAGGAACATCTGACATCTTGCCATGTGAAGTGAGGATGTTGTAAAAAAACAAGAACTTGATTACAATCTGAAAGAAATGGGACCTCACTCATCAAGAAGCCAGTTGGTAACACACAGCACGGAATGGATTGAAATGTTGTGATGCCCGCAAGGTCTCCCTGCTCATGTTGAGGCCTGCCTTAAGTTGGCCACTGATCATCCAAATGACTCAAAAGAAGTCTCGGGAGAAAATTCTGCTGTCAGATGAAATCAAAGATGAACTTTTTGACATCCGGCCGTGTTTGGAGAATGAAAGAGGATGACACGGAGAGAACCGTCCACATGGCCATGGTGTAACTTATATTTTGGGACAGAGGGTGATTTCACCACATTGAGAGCACGTTACGGGGCCACGCACTCAAAGTCTTGGATGAAACCTTCCTTTCCACCACAAGAAGATTTGGAACGGCAGCAATAATACGACCCCTGAGGGGATTTCTAAGATGCATAAGGACATGTTTGCGTGATGCCATGTTGACGAGCATAGGGAGCTTTTATTTTTTTTCCACACGTCGCAAAGCATAATTCATCAGCGTGAATAAACTTGTGACATCCATACAGCACTTCCTGTTCCACACCTCACCAACTAGGCTGCTGTCACCTCACTAACACTTTCCGGTCCCCATTCAGCAGTTAATGAGCCACAGAATCTGCACATTATGAAGTAAAAGGCGGAGAAACCTGCTGAGGAAAAAACACTTTTTACAACCATTAAGAGTGATTGTGGGCATTTTTTTTTTTAAAGCCCGACAGCGACAACGGGTTAATACTCTTCCCCGTCTGTCTTTTCGCAATGGCAAAAAAAAGCGCAAGCCGAGTTGACTGAAAGGTCAACGTGTGAAAATATAATTAGGGGTGATTAATTCTTCTCGCAGGGGAAGTCCTCAGCGTTCTTGCTTGTCAGTCAACAGGTGATGATTGATGTGCGGGTAAATAGTTTTGCGCTGAGTGACATACTAATGCCTCAAATTTGAATCTGAACTTTAATCAGGGACTGCATCTTAAATAGCTCACTTGCTTATAAACTTCCGATTTGTTGGGGATTTTAAAAGTATTTTTTGCAGGAGAAAATAGCAACATTTGCATACTCTTAACTCATTCACTCCCAAAGACGTTTTTAAACGTCTTTTCAGACTTGGTCCAGATTTGGCTGCTACTGAATGAGTTAAGTGCCATACAAATGTCAATTTGTAATCGATATTTGTGACGCTTGCTCATTTGGGTGGATCCCGCCGTTGAGTCGACAACATTTTGATGTCACAATTATTTGTTTTTGCCAATGTGTAAAGTACACGTTCCACATGCATTGATCCGCTCGCACAAACTGACGAGTCCAATTCAGAAGCTTGTGCAGAAGTGCTGCCTCAACATGCGGTTTTATTGTCTTTGTACGTGCTTTTGTTCCCTTCACACTGCGGGCTAATCGCAACAGCGCTAGCTTAAATCATAGTCACAAAGCCGCATTCATGGTTGGGGTTAACAGCGGTTCATTTTCACGTGACAAGACCGCCGCCCCCTCAGAACAGGGTGAGAAAGAAAGCAAAGCAACAGACGTTGGACGACCTGCTGTTGTCAGCTCGGCACTTGTTACTAGCAGCTAGTGGCTAGCTGCCGGCCGCCAACGGTGGAGGCTTGTGCCAAATCATACATCGGCGGCGTAAACAACCTGCGTTTTCTCAGTGTCGAATACTAGCGATTGAATACGATTTCAGGATGGCGATGTGTTGATGTTGCTAGCAACAATATAATGGCAATGCAAACTGTGGTAAGGCAAGCCAAAATGTTCAAGTCAAGCTAGCCATCGCAAAGCTTGCCCCTAATTTTTGGCGGGAAAAACACTAAAAAATAAAGACCCTGAAGGAAAACTGTCCACAGAGTATCGGCATCGCCCAGCCCCGATGCTGCTGGGCCCCCACCAACAAAACATGCTGCATTGTCAACAAAACAATAGCGCTTTGTTGCTGCAAAGGTATTTCAGCCCTGCCCGTGAGTCAGAGAAACCCAATCCTCATGACACACCTCGTCTTTGTCAGCACAAGAGAACGTGGCCGCGTTGTACGCCCCGTTGTATTCTGGCCCGCCGTGGGAACGCGCGAAAAACCCCTCAAGTGAATTCATCTCTCACCTTGGGGAGGTGAGCGGAGGAAACCGAGGGGCTGCAGAGTGTGTTTTGGCGTGTGTGTGTGTTTTGGAGAGCGGCCCCAGTTCCAAGAGGCCGAAATTCTCCCAGGAGCTCATCCATCATGTGAGCGAGGCAGCCCGGCTGAGATTTTTGCTTTATTTTGCATTCAAGAGATGGATGATCAATCACCAGGCCGGCGTGCAAGTGTCAATCACGTGAGCAGTTCTTCAGAATGCTGGAGACAGACAAGAGTTTACACATTTGTCAAAAAAGTAAATACGGGGCAACGTTGGATCATTTCCGAAATGCCAACAAAAGACTTTGTAAAGTTGGTCAAAATCTGTATAACGGGAGAGTGAGCGACGTCATCCTCGTTTTAGCCTGATTGACCATTTAGGGGCAGTGTGGTGTGTTCCAACATTTGTTGAGCCCAAGCACTTATTTTATTTTGGGAGGATCTCACAGCACCAAACAAAAAGTATTTTTTAGGTTACACGGAAATGATTCCCTTGCCCGGACGTGGGTCACCGGGGGCCTCCCTCTGGAGCCAGGGCGGACGTTGTATCGGTCTGTCGTGGTAAAGAAGGAGCTGAGCCAAAGGGCGAAGCTCTCAATTTACCGGTCGATCTACGTCCCAACCCTCACCTATGGTCACGAGCTATGGGTCGTGACCGAAAGAACGAGATCCTGGATACAAGCGGCCGAAATGAGTTTTCTCCGCAGGGTGTCCGGGCTCTCCCTTAGAGATAAGGTGAGAAGCTCGGTCATCCGGGAGGGGCTCAGAGTAGAGCCGCTTCTCCTCCACATCGAGAGGAGCCAGATGAGGTGGCTCGGGCATCTGATTCGGATGCCTCCTGAGCGCCTCCCTAGTGAGGTGTTCCGGGCATGTCCCACCGGGAGGAGACCCCGAGGACGACCCAGGACACGCTGGAGAGACTATGTCACCCAGCTGGCCTGGGAACGCCTCAGAATCCCCCGGGGAGAGCTAGAAGAAGTAGATAGGGAGAGGGAAGTCTGGGCTTCCCTGCTTAAGCTGCTGCTCCCGCGATGGATGGATGGATGGAAATTATTCAGATTCAGATTCAGAAAACGTTATTTATCCCCGTGGGGCAATTTGGGGCAATTATGATGAACTTGTCTCGATTTACTCATTAATAGAGTGACTCTGTGTTGATCTGTGCTTGTTTAGTGAGAACGTGAAGGATATTGGTGTAGAATGATTGGCAATGGGTGCACACACACTTAAAAAGAACTGTTCTGCCTGTCACTATACGCAACTGGCATAGATGGACAAGCAAAGATAAATTGTGGATGAAACGAATGGGGCACCTGCCTTGAGTTCTTCTTGGAATTTAACAATGCGATCTTGAAGCTCACTCGATGAGCATTCTTCCTAAAAATTGAGCTCATTCACAAGCACAGGATTTGGGCAATACTTTATAAACGTCATGGACACTTCGCATCTTCCACACAGCGAGCGTCCCTTCCTCTTAAAAACGCTCATCGGAGATGTCAACAGCATTGTTCAGTCTTCCATCGTGCCCTCATGTGGCACTGGCCTTGTTGGTCGCTTCAAAAGTCGATCTTGGGTCAAAAGGGTTTGGCCACCCCTAAGTTATGGCATTCGGTCTCACAGGTCTGTGGTCGAGAATCACTTCTTTACGGCCACAATCCTGACTCCTTATATTTAACAAACCTGAAAAGAGGGCAAAATCGAGTCTTGATAACTGCCATGACAGTAAATGACTTGGAGGAGAAGACAGGGGAGAAGCGACCGAAGCAAGGTTTTTTTTATTACCTCTGAAATCATTTGAAAAGTGTCACAATTGTTCGCCACTCAGTGGCACAGGGGTTTTTCCGTCCTGGCCCAATGTGTGTTGAGTCACACAGGTACACAGCCACTCTGTACACTGGCAAAGAAAAGGCACACAGAAACTTTAATACCTGCCCCGAGGATGTTCAATTGGATATTTCCGCACCAAACATTCCTTGAAAAGTTGATCGCACCCGTATTGGGCTTCCTGCATAGGGTGAGAAATGTGTCAAGCAGCCGTCCGAAGGCTTTCTCACGGTTCAACAGTGAAACCGTCAGATGACTCGCTCACATTTGCTTTCCTGCAAATGTCAAAACCAAAACTGTGTGAATGGCCGCAAGTGAAAGGATAGTGTTCCTTTTTCACACCTTGTCAATCACAATGTTTCGGAAGTCATCGGTTTGACTCCGACCTCCCTGTGCGGAATCATGCATGATGTTCTCTTTGCGCTTGCATGGGTTTTTCCTCAGGTAATCTATCTTCCTCCTGCATTCCAAAAAAAAATGTCTCCGAGAGGCAGGCGACCAGTCCAGGGTGTACCCTGTCACTTGCCTAAAGTCAGCCGGGACGTTTTCCAGCTCACCCACGGCTTTCAACTCATTCACTGCCGGCCATTTTAGAGCATTTGGACATTTTCAAGACCCACGGGATGTTGTGGTCCCTGATTAGATGTACACCAAACTACAAAATGAAAGAATAGACTCTCTCGTTTCACCAGGGGAAACATGTTTCTGCCTGTTTCCGTTCTTTTAGAATCAACAGCGGAAAAAAGGGCAGATCGCACGAAACGCAGCCTGCCTGTTCTCCAGCGGACTCACAAACTGTGCTGATCTCCGATCTGAAATGGGGCAACAATGTCATCTACTGGTGGCTGTGCATCAAGAAAGTTGTTTCCAAGTTTGACATTTACAGGGGGGAATAGTGTCTGATGCTCGCCCCCATCCCTGTTGAAACATTTTAATGGCCGTGAAAGAGTTTCAATCAGGACTGCCAAAATGTTGCGTCTAATAATGCACAGATAATAATAATAATAATAATAATAAGAATACTAATAAGTGCTCAGCGAATGGCTGGCAGTCAGCTCAGGGTGTCCCCCGCCTACTGCCCGAAGACGGCAGGAATAGGCTCCGGCACCCCCCGCGACCCTAGTGAGGATCAAGCGGATCAGAAAATGGATGGATGGACAATAAGAAGAAGATGAAGAACACTAATGAGAATTTTTTACATTACAGAGGATGTGTGAGACAACACACATCAACATTTATGTCACCGAAAGTGAAACTGATGTCACGTTGCGACAGCGACGCCTGTATATATACACTTCATGGCCGCATGGATGCGAAAAGCGGGCGTAAATTATGAACCTTATCAACAAAATAAATAAAAGCACAAGTGAAATGGAAGCAGTGGCACTGAGAAATGCTTTGGGGGGTTTTGGGGGGGGGCAAAGATTTACATCACGCTAGGATCTGGAACACAAGATGAGACCAACCGGTTTGTTGAAGTTAAACATGCACGGGACAATTACAACGACAATTATCATAACGGACGGTGAGTTTTGTTTTTCATAATAATAATTTTTTTTTTGTTAATGAAAATATTTTTACGTGAAATCTTTGGTGGAAAAACCTGTACTGTGCTTAAAAAATATCAATAACCTGATCGATTAAAGAAAAAGAAATCTCAAACCATTGAACCCCAAGTTGCGACAATGTCATGTCAAATCTGTCGGTCTCGTCTTTTCTCAGTGTGCTCATCATTGACTAAAAGTTCAGGAATTATTTCGGATCCACGATTGGCTAATTGATTTTGACTTTCGTAATCCTTGAACGAGTTGTTTAGTAGCACACAGGACAGAAGTTCCTGTCGCTTTAACTGTTGCCATCCTGCTTTTTAATCCTACGTATTTTGAACCATACCGCACTTTTTTCTGCCGTTTTGCTCGCTGATAACCGGCAATAACCTTTGACAGTTTTTGGAGAGGAAAAAAAACATGTCCAAGAATGAGTGTTGTTCAAAGTCACGGCGTAGAGTCGTTCGGTCTTGCCTCAATGCTGTCAGACAGGGAGTAACTCAACCTGATGTCTGTTTTTTGAGAACAAGAACATTTGATACGGTGGTAAAACGCAGCAATGCGGCGAGGCCGGACAACGAATTGCACAAATAACTTCAATGCGACAAATCTCTGCTGCTGTTTGAATGTTAGCGTTTCCGCCGGTACGCCGACCTGCAGTGTCTTTTACTCCTCGTATTTAACAGACATCTTTGGGACCACTCCCCCTCCTCGGCACTGTGTTGTATCGCTTTAATATACCATAAAGTGGAGAAACATTAGTAATATTAGGCCGTATATCAAAGCGGCGGGGCAGCTCCCGCAGGCTGAGGTTTCACCCGACTGTGTTCCGAGCCCGGAACATCTGTTGTAATTTCTCTCAAATTGAACTTTTATTAGCTGGTCATTAAAGCTGTAGCGATGGTGAAACCAGATGGCTTCTTGCTGACCCTTACAACTGCTTCTTTTCCTCCCCCCCCCCCTTTTTTTTTATGGCTTGGGTGAAAATTGAACCAAAGGAAGCCGTGTGCTTTCGAAAATTAAGGCAATCATTCCCACATTCCTGAGACACAGGGGCATGGAGTGAGTCTGTAATGCGGGCGGCGGGGTAAAGTATGTGTGCAGGTCCACGTTACTGATCTATTTATGTTCCAGAACCAATATGCATGTAAAATATGAAACGAGTATTTCTTGCTTTTGTTCATAATTTGGACTGCGGACTACAATGCATACCATGACCCTCCTCCCTTGCCACTGGCCTTTAGTCATACCGCAGTGGGGAAATCGTTTTTTTCAGCAGCAAGGTAGACAGTAGCAGCACACAGGAACAATAGCAAGGCCCTGATTCAGCCTGAACAACTTTAAAACACCGGTCAGTGAAGATGAGCAGCCAAAAGGCAGTGCTGCCAACCTGCAGCATTTGGGGCAAGTCCTTGGCCAGATCCAGAAGGCGGGTTGGACACTGAATCCCACCAAGTGTCAGTGGGCAAGACAGGAGGCAAGATACGTTAGCGACCGACTTGACAGGTGGACAAAGCGAAAGCCAGATCCAGTCGGCACCTCGTACAAAGAAGGAGGTGAGGTGAGGTCCTTCTTGGGCTTGGCCGACTGGTGCAGGAGGTTCGTTCCACACTTTGCCAGCATCGCTGTACCTCTGACAACCCTGACAGCGAAAGACCAGAGGAATCCTGTGGCCTGGAGTGAGGGATGTGAGACTGCATTCCAAACCCTCAAAGCCAGCCTGTGTTTTTCTCCAGAGCTGAGGAGTCCTGACCTCAGTCAGCGGTTCTTGACGCAGTCCGACGTCTTGGCAGTGGGGCTGGATGCAGTCCTGGCCCGAGGGGCTCCAGGAAAAGAACAACTTGTGCTGTACCTGAATCGCAAGCTGCTGTCATGTGAGACCAGCTACTCCACTGAGGAACTGACCATCAAATGGGCTCTGGAGCCCGTCAAATACTACCTGTTGGGGAGAGAGTTCGACTTGGAGACGGACCATCACGAGCTGACATGTATGAACTCCATGCAGGACCGCAACAGTCATCTCATCCACTGGTTTCTCTACCTGCAGCCGTTCCGGATCCAGATCCGACATCGTGCTGGCAAGTTTAAGGATGTGTCGGATTACCTGCCAAGGTGGCCACACATCGGCAACCTCGTGGTCTCTGTCCTCACTGACTGGCCATCCCGACTCGCATGAGTTTGTTTCAAAAAACATGTGTTGCACAGTCAATTTCGTGGGTAAAAGTATTGTTGAGCCGAGGTGACAACACCACGGTACTTATTTCGAGAGGCGTTTGGGGTTTTCAAGCGTTTGTCTTGACTAACGCTGCGCTAAACAGCATAACATATAACGTTGCATTCACTTCCCCTCGTGTTCATATGCTCTCGCCCTCACTTTACCGAGTCACTGCTGTGCCACTCAACATGCTTCGCCTTAAACCTCTCTCTCGTCTTTACGCACTATAATCGCAAAGCGCACGTGTCTTTGCTCGCAGAACGTACATGACACATCATGTGTCAGCCAAAGCGCCAGCTGCTCGGATGATAGACAGATGGCCGATTGGAGGAAGAGCGAGACAATGGCGGCTTTTATTTCCCCTGCGCACATTCCGTTGTCGGCCTGTGCGCCCCACACCGAGTGTCTGGGTCACAGTACTTCCCCTGATTTGGCGTCATTTTGGACACGACTTCTGGAAAACACGTCAAGTGTGCGAGTCAACACTGTAGCAGGCCAGATTTCCTTTCAAGCGTCACGTCAAAGGTGCTCTTGTGATCATGATGAAATGTTTTTAACTGCAAACACTAGAAAATCTGAATTTGGAGGGACATTTGGAGACTGAAGTTCAGTGGTGAGTCATTGTCCAAGTTGCATCTTCTGTGTGTCTTTCTCATTTTTTCACATAGTAGACTGGATGGCTAAACTAGCGCTTATCCTCCTACCTGAGGGTCGTGGCCGTGCTGAAGCCTCTCCCAGCCGTCTTCGGGGAGTAGAACTACAAGTACTACTGGACTGGCTGCGAACAACCATAGATGAACAACCATTCGCACTCGCAATCACACCTAGGGACAATTTGGAGTGTTCCATTCACCTGCCATGCAAGTTTTTGGAATGTGGGAGGAAACCAGAGCACCCGGAGAAAACCCACACAGACATGGGGAGAACATGCAAACTCTACACAGGGAGGTCGGAGCCGGAATCGAACCCTACACCTCTGCACTGTGATGCCGACGTGCTAACCAGGCGATATCTATTGATATGCATAAACAAGACGCAGCAGCATAATTATTGAAGGTGCAATGCCCAGATGGCGTTCGGCGCCCAAGAAGGAAGGGTGGAAAAAAAAATCCCGATTTCCCACAGACCCCTGATTTTATCAATAGAATAACTTGAGGCGGGTCAGTCACGCTGCGTGCTAATACGGGAGGAGAAAATGATCATTTGTCCAATCAGCTGCCAGTTACAATGAGTCTCAATGACGTGATTTGTGGAGCGCACAAAAAAAGGAAAGGCGAAAATGAGTAAGATCAAGTTCACGTTAAAATGACGACGATATACTCGTTTTGTTTTTTTTTTAAACCAAAGCCAGCCAAAAGCTAGCGCCCTCCTTCTCCGCGCCATCCAAGGAAATTTCCCCGCCACCGCAGCATCAGAGGATGAATTGAAGAAGATGAATAAACTATCTTTCATAATTCATGGTTTTATCTGAGCGTTTATTTATTGCTTTAATTCCCTGAGGTATTTTGCAAAGACAAAAAAAATCTTCGGCAAGATGCCATTTTGTAAACATCGCTGTATGATTGAACCTCTTCCGTTCCAGTGCCGTAGGTGGCAGTGATGAGCATTGAAAAGTACGTGGCGGCTCCAACAACAACAGAAGAACATGTACATTCCGAAAGGACCTGAAAACATGAACTCACCTACAAGGGCCAAATTCAAATGTTAAGCCTAACATATCTCCATTGTCCACTCCATTTTTTTGTGCTGAATCTTACGAAAAGAAAAGGATGATATTTCATGGGGGATTTCCTTATCTCTTGTTTTCTCCCTTTTCCTCTTATTTTCAGCTGAAAGCGACACCCCCTCTCAGGATGTGCTCTTAGATGCCAGACGGTGCCGTGGTTCGGACGCCCCCCACCCCACCCCCACCCCTGCCCCCGGGGGTGCCCTCGTGTCTCCATGTCCGCAGGTGCCGAGATGTTAGCCATCCTGTTGTCCCTTCTGCTTCCTTGCAAGTCCGTGTTGGCAGGTCCAGCACATTGGTGCTCATGTTACAGAATATACAGGCACACCAACAGGCACATGCACTCGTGTTTTCGGACAAACGAGGCCAAGGGGCAGCGACACCCGCACATGGCGCCTTGTCACTCGTGAGGGGGCGAGGGCGATTGTCAAATCTTTGGTTGGTGAGGATTGTGCGTGTGCGACCTGTTATGGTAACCTCCAGTAGTGTTTGACATCCCCCCCCCCCCCCCCCACACACACACACGCGCAGGTGATGGGCTTCAGGCTCTCCCTTTCAATTGAATGCAAATTGGCCAAGCCGTCAATCAATCAAATCAGCATCCAATTATTTGACAACTTTTGACAGCAGTATTGTATGCTCAGCTACTTTACACAGTGAAGCTGAAGTAAACACAAACTCGTATACATGTGAGGCTTTAGGAAAACGTCACTGAGGAAATGCTGTACCACTCCAGCCCTGTAGGGGGGCGTAATGCTCCATATTACCAAGTCTCACGCCCTTCCATCATTTTTATTTTTTTTTATGTGAGGTAAATGTATGTATTTTGGTGTAATCCTGCTGGCATTCATCATGAATATTTTAAATGTATTTCCCGATTTTTTGGGGGGTGGCAAACTTGCAGCTCTTTTGACTGCAAACTATGCCAAATTCAGCACTTTGATAGTTAAGCACAGCATTTCCATGACAACTAGCAACACTTTTAGAGTGAGATATCATATATTTCGAGTGCTCAATTAACCTGCCATGCATGTTTTTTTTTGGGGGGGGAATGTGGGAGGAAACCGGAGTGCCCGGAGAAAACCCACGCAGGCTCGGGGAGAACATGCAAACTCCACACAGCTTGGATTGAACCCAAGACCTCTGCACCGTGAGGTCGACACGCTAACCAACCACTGGGGCACTGTGCCGCTCAGAATTTAATTGTCATTTACGAATGTAAATTCATAGATTTACTATTTCTCAACAAAATTCGAATAAAATATCGTGTTTTCATGAGAAATGACAGCACAGGTATACAATAATATCGAAATCAAAGCAGGTTTGAAGCAAATTATCGCAGATTGCGGTGTGGCAAAATATATTGCTTCCGTGGCAAATGATAGCACTTGCACGCCAACATACAGAAATGTCTGCATTTTCCATCAAACTGTGGCATTTCTGCAGCAAAGCCGCACTTTTATGGAAAAATATCACCCTGAGATGCCAAATAGCACCATCATCGCAAATCATAAAAAGTGCAGCACTTTGCTCAAATACCACATTCCTAAACTGCAGAAAAATGTACAAACTTTTATAGCCCAGTATAGAAACTAACAGCAATTTCATATTTCCATGACACGTGTTGATCAGCATATATAACGAAAATCAATATCAGTGGATTAAAAAGAAATACAAGAGAGCTTTTGATAGGTCATTTTCGCGCACGCACGCACGCGCACGCACATTGCTGGCAGTTACTTCGCACCAACTACCAAATCCTTCTATCTGGCGTGTGGACGGAGAGCTTCTTGCTTGTGTAAACAAGCACGCTGAAGAGCTTTTAGCCAAACAAAAGATCCCAAACAAAGATTTGGAGAAGAAAGAAGAAATCGCAAAAAAAAAGTGTCAGGAGGATGAGAGGAGAGTGCGCGCGCACCGAGAGAGGGAGGAGCGGCGAGATAAGTGCGTGAGTTGACTTAACTTGACTTCGCGGCTTGGGCCAAAGCAAACACGCCGCACGCACGCACGCACGCAGGCAGGCTGCGGATAGAGGGACGGACGGTCGGCTGAGCAGCGCGTGAAAAAGCTGTCACTTTTGCTCTTTACCTCCGCGCGGACACGCCGCCCGCCGCAACCACCGCTGTTGTTTGTTAAAAAAGTGCCTTTTTTTTGTATTTTGTATTTTATTTTTTTTGCACATGGATAATCGGATTTGCTCCCCGACGACCTCCTCGCGCAGCGTGATGGTAAGCAAGCGCCCCAAATCATTTCTTCTTCTTCCACTTTTTTTTCGGAAAGCGTTGATGACATTGTGGGCTATGAAAGGGGGCCACCGCGCGTGTTCCCACTTTGACCTGCGGTCGCACCTCAAATCTGCTTGAAAATGCAATCCGATTATTTGCGGGCGACAATTTCTTCGTGCATTTGACTCACTTTTATGCAAAAACGATGAAAGTATTATTATTATGACCATACATTTAAACAGTGATTAAAAACACACTTTTATGGACGGACTTCTTAATGAAACATTATTCATCTTAATGGGTTCTAACATTCGAAATCTGAATGTTAAAAAAAAGTAGCCCTTGTGAGGATAAACGGATTAGAAAATGCTAAAAAATAGATATGAATTATATCATCCGACTGAGCCGCTCGCACACATAAGCAGTTTACAGAAACTTTTCTATCATCGTAGGCATGAGTGAATTTTCATTTAAATTTTTTTTAATCTACTGTATTCTTCTGTAAAACCACAGTTACTAAATAATAATTCTATAGATGGAAACATTTTGTATTTACATTTTCATGGCATCCTTGAAATGTGCAATATCAATTCCTATTAATTCATGCTCCGCCACGTTTTTGTCATTTCTGCTTAATGACTGTGTTTGGATAAAGCGCCTGCCCACCCACAATAATAATTCAGTCAGTAGCAGCGGTGGGCAATTTCAGGCTCCGAGGCCACATACATCCCACTCAAGCGTTTGATCCAACCTGAAAAATAATTACAACCTCAGTAGAATCCAAAACATTTCACATTTAAAATCACTCCTTTTTTTCAGGGAGGGGGCGTCCGATGTTCTAAAGTCTTGAAAAGTGCAATTGAATCATATTTTGGCCGCCCCTCAGCCTCCGTGCCGGGACCCTCATGAACGCTATTAGGGGGAGCCTCACTTATCATGTTCACATCACAACTCCCCACTAGCTCGCTCACTCTGTTCTCACAACCATTCCAGTATTTATCCATTTTGATTCATTCACGAACGTCATTTAAATCGCTATAATTATTAATAATACATAACGTGCAGGTTGTGGCTTTAAATATCATCTCCGCAGAAATGTTTTCAATGCGGCGTCCGGCACGTTTCTCTTATAATGAGAATAATACTCAGTATAGGATTTGTTTTTTTTATATTTAATAATATTTTCATTCATATGAGGTCTTTTTCACCGGTTTGGGTCATCCTCACGGTGAGACGTTTCTATTTGTGCTTTAATTGCCTTATTTTATGATACGAGAGAGACATTATATTATATGGAATTTTGATTTCATGGGAACTTTATTAGAATTTCTTTCAGTGCGTTTTTCCCACAACAAAACTGTTAGCCTTAAAAGCAATATCTTCTAAATACCACTCCAATATTGTTATTCCATGTTGACTCCTGTCCAACAAAAAAAAGCATGTAGCTCCAAAATGTTTTTTACCCCCACAAAATAAAGAAATGGATATACTGTACATGCAAAAAAAAAAAACCTGAGATGTGTCGATAGTGTAGTGTTGCGTACCTAATGAAAATAGAACTGTTTTAAAAGAGTTTAAAAGCGGAGGAATTACATTGCATTTGACCCTTTGCAGTCTTAGTCATAATAACCTTGGCATACAAATATGCTACTCATTAAGCAAAACTGTACAAATTGACATCTGTACACTTCTCTTGCTACCAATGAAGTACTACTCGTAAAATACTTCATGTCCCTGCTAGCATTTAGCAGCACTCCGTTTTCAATTAGTTCCTAGTTTTGACTCACAAGTTGAATGTAGTCAGTGAATAGAGTGCATTGTGGAAGGCAATACCGGAGAATACTTTACTCGCGATGTTCAGCTGCGCTAAATTGTCTTCCTGCTGAGCGCAACGTATGAACTAGTGCATGGAAATTCAACTAATATAGGGAAAAAAAATTGCGGCCCTCCATCAGCATTTGAAGTATCACATTCATCTAAGTGTGACAGATGCTCAAACATGAACACCCCTTTCACACGTACGCACACACATGATAGTGGTGGATGTGTTTGTCTGGAGGCGGGTGTAAGGTGTGCAAATATTGAAGGTGTTAGTACGTCGGCCGCTGTTTAATTTAGCGCTGTGGTTTGTCTCCTAATAACATCAGACCTGAAGTTTATGGACTCTGCTGCGGGAAGCCCTCCTGCCCCCCCCCCACCCCCACCCCGTCTTTACCAACCACCTCGCCTCCCCTCACCTCACCCCACCACCCTCCGAAACCCTCCATAACCCTTCACGGTTCTTATTACCGCCTCTAATAAATTGTGAATAAGCCCCGAAAAAAGTCTGCTGCTCTGAGAATTCCCCATCCTGTAAGGCATCCCGTCACTCCAGCCACCCCCCACCCCCACAAATTAATTCCAAAGCCAACCCTTTGTGGAATGCTACATCTTTTCACAGGGAGCTCGCTCTTCCTCATCTCTTTTGACATCTCAATACGACTCGCTACATCCAATCGGAGCGACTCGTTGCCGCGCATCACACACTCATTCTTACTCATTCCGTACCCGCTACTAACGATACAGTGGTGCCTTGACTTATGAATGCTCCATCTTGGGAGTTTTTCGAGTTACAAGCGATCACTCGGTTTTTTTTTGTTTGATTTTTGGGGGTTTTCTTTTTTTTTTTTGTTGCTTTTTGTTAGACGTTGAGCTGCAGCTCTGAACAGGCATCAAAAAACCTTCATCCCGAGGCACAAGGGTGAGGCGTGGAAACATTTTGCTTACGACAGTCTGAGCAAGCCTAAAGCTTCTCCAAACTAAGTCTGCAAAGCCCGGCGCAAACATCCTCAACTTGTCTTGAGGGACGAGCGTGGTCATGGAACGATTTGACTCATAAATTAAGGTACCGCTTTATCAGAATTAGGGAGTAGGGCGGGATCCTTCACTCATTCCTGACTCCTGATTTTTATACACATAGAGAGAGAGAATTGTGTCGTTTACTAATAAGTCCAATACAAAAATCCTGTCGTTTTGGAATACTTCTTTTCCATTGAGTGCGCATAGAGAGCAATTCCCAACACAGCCCGTCCGTGGTGTTAGAAAACAGTTCACAGTCGGTCTGACAGCTCCGGCTTGAAGTGTGTGAAACGCATCGTAAAGAGATCACATGTCAGCCACAGTGCACTTTGATTCATGTCTTGTATGAAAGTAAGCAGGGCTGATTCTGTAAAAGTGGTCATTGATACACAGTGAGTGGAGTTAAGATAATATTTGGGGAAAGCGTGATGGTTTCTGCTGGGTTTTTTGTTTTTTTAATTCTATAGCCATTTCTCAGTTGCTGTGTGGATAGCGTCACTATGCGCTTGTTACCTTCCGCCAAAGAGTCCAGCATATAGCTACAAACATGACGCACGTTTGGTTTGACTAATTTGGCTAACATGGGCCATTGCGTGCTTTTTCACGAGTTTATGAGCAGAATTAAAAGCCCACAAGAAATACACAATTTCCACCCAATTTTCAAGGTTCAAGGTTCAAGGACATATTTTGTCATGAAACAAGTGCGAATCCAGTATTTGCACTGTAATTATTATTTAAATATGTTTCATTTACAAGAGGGGATATCCATTAGGGATCAACCTTGTACATGCATGAGCAAAAACACATTTGGAATTGCCCGACACAAACTGCGACACAAGGGCAAAGTCATGACGCAAATACACAGTGGAGGTCAATTCCGCTTTCTACCGTCAATGAAACACATGATATTGATCTCACTCACCACAGTAATACCGGTAACGCAGTTGGTGTCCTCCAAGCTCCAAAAGTGTGCTGCTGTGATGCGTCTTTGAGTTACACCATATTTGTGTATTTTTCGGTGGGTTTTGCGTCAGACACACAAACATAAAGATGTGTTGATACATTGTGGCATTTTCACCCAAGAGATAAAAACGCCACAGAGAAATCAATGGATTCAAGTTGGGCTGACTTAGCGCATGGCAACGTAAGATGGCCGCCGGCGGTTGCCCTCCTCGCTAGCGATGCTCAATGTGGGCATTTGCTGCGGTGGGCCCGAGTAGAAAATCCGGAGCGGTGTCGGGAGTGCCGCTGCTTTGACATCAAACCGTGCATCCAATAGGAGAGGGGTTGGCGGAATGATTTCACAGTGCTAACTATAGCTATGAACAATGAATAAATAAGACACGCGTCATTTAGCTGCCTAGCGACGGCAACGATAAGCTAGTGGGGGCAAAGTGTTGCTGCGCGCCATGTTTGTGGTTGACGCGACAACCAAAACAACAAGGAGCCTCCATTGTGCTGCATACAGTTGCACACAAGCCCGTACAATCACAACAAGGGAACCTTATTTGGATGGGAGTACTTTTTGGGCAGAAAGTTATATTCATATCAAAGTTCTCATATCAAGTTCTGTCAGCAGACAACAGCTGTCCCGCCGATTCATGACGCCACACACATCGCTGCACCGCGTTTGCAAGCAGACCCCCGCCAACCCCTCCCCCCACTACCCCCTCCCACACACATGCACAGATAATAATCTTTACTTTCCACTGAAACGTAATAAGAGGTTGCGGCCGCGGGACTATTTGGTTAGGTGTCTGAATTTTGCTTCAGCAGTTTTCCACCGTTTTCCCCTTCTTGGATTTTATCGTGTCCCCCTTAAGCATGTGTGCATGTGTAATTATCACATGTTGCTCCAGCTGTATGTTTTTTTTTTTTTTCTGGTGATAAATTATTGGTACACTGTTGATATGATATTAAGTGCAAAAAAAAAGTCATTCCGAATTGAATTCTAAATGGGTCAGTAGTTCGCTGGTCTTTTGGGTGGTGCGCTTCAAAGGAACGAGCCTCAATTAGAAGTGTAGAAAAAGAAAAATGACATTTCAAATCTATTTCATATTTTGTCTAATGGATTAACCACACCTCAAATTTGAGATGGGGGTTTCATCAAATTTTGCTGATCAGGGAAATCGATTCACCAATAAATTGGTGATTATGAGTGTGCACTGTACATAACATTCAAAGCTAGATTTTTAGAACCACTCAAGCTGTTCTGTTTTTTTTTTTTAACAGTGGTTTTAAAAGATAAATTAACAATCAATTCAACATCATCGATTGAATTCTTAACGATCGGTCTGTCAAAGAAGAATGTTCTCAAGAACATTTAGGTTGATAGTTACGTCACTATTTTTACACAATGTGCATCTTTATTGTGGAGACTCAAACACACACACACACACACTAACACACTCACGCAAACACAGTAAAATATTCAAATGAGCAGTACACTACATACTTTTCTGATAATATTGTTTTTAAAAAAAAGTTGTATTGAAATATGTTTCAAAGTGATGACGTAATGTACAGGGACTATTTTAAGCCATAAACTTTGAAACAAATGGTTTGCATAAGCACAACTCATTTAAACTTACTGTGACAGTATTGATGAGTTAAAAAATACAAACATGTTTACAAAAAAAAAAAAAAAGAAATTTGCCCTGTTTTCCAAAAACATTCAAAAACGACTTTGGCAAAATTGTGCTGTTGAAATGTTTAGCTTTTTTTTTCCCCATTCCATAATAATTCCGTATTTTCTGAACATTCTATTTTGCGAATATTTCTGTCCAACATATATATTAAAACAAATAACAACACCAACAATTTAAAAAACAGGGTTCACATACATTGACAAGTGTTTAAAAAGTAAGTACCGATACATTACATGTAAATGCATTTGAAGCATGTTACGGTGGGTATTTTTTAAGGCGCTCAAACCAGCCAAAGTAGGTGCATACAAAATGTAAAAAAAAAATATATATATATATATATATATATTTTTTTAATATATATATATATATTAAAATAAAAGAATATATATATATATATATATATATATTTGTATACTGTATCGAACAGTTTTTTGGATTTTGAAGCTGGGTCTTAAAATGATCTCCCACCATGAATGAGGAATCACTGCAATTGGTCTTGAGTTAGTCTGTCAGCGCTGCGTGTTTTTTTTTTTTTTTCACATTATTGGAAGTGGAGCGAAAAGTGCATGTGTGCGCATTCGAGAGAGAGTGCAAGTACGCGTGCGACCCCCGTCTTTATCTAAGGGCACCAGATGTTGTTCACCTGTGAGAGGGACCACCATCTGACTGGGGTCAGCCAACTGTTGCAACTACTCTACTCTGCTGTGGGGCGGTCGCGGTGGGGGTTTCGGAGGGGTGTCTACCAGCTGGTCTGCCACCGCCATCACTGACCCCCTCTCAGTAGTCCTGGAATCATTTCCACCCAAGTGAAACCTGGTCTTTCACCTGGGTGGAAATGATTCCATGCAAAAATGGCCTCTCCTTGCCCAGTTTTGCCCCACTTCACACACAACATAGTGCTTTACAATTTAATTTTACATTTACTGCCCGGAGACAGCTGGGATAGGCTCCAGCACCCCCCGCGACCCTAGTGAGGATCAGGCGGTTCGGAAGATGAATGAATGAATGAATGAATGAATTTATATTTTTATTAATTTATTAAAAAACATTTTTTTTTTCAAAATGGTCAATGGTCTCTGACAAGTCTCGCGTTTTTCTACCTTCAAGCGCTTGAACACAGTCTCCATCATTCACCTACTGCTGATCCAACATCACGAGCTACTGGGGGGGGTCAGGATCTATCGTAGGCGGCCATCACGTGCTTCAATGTAATTGACAACAGGGTCAGGTGGATTCGTACGGCAGATGTCACGCTACAAAACGTCATTGGCGATGGGGGCCGCCAAGCCGTTCGATGGCCCGGAAATAGAGCGGCCGTTCAGCAAAATCAACACATTTTCCTGAAATTCCCAGTGGCCAGCTTCCTCCCCCCTTGATACCGTGACAATGCAGAGTGGAAAAAAAAATGCATTGTTGGTATAAATATGACATAAACAATGTTTACTGATTTCATTTTGCAACCTTTTGGTATTAATGGAGGTCAAGCGCTAAAAAAAAAAATGGCATTATGATGGGCATTATGGGAAAAAAAATGCTACATTTCTCGCGTCATTGGAACATATTTGCAAGTAAGGTCACGCATCCAAAAATCGTACTCCACCATGGCACTTCTACACATCGGCGGCGCTGCACATCGCCTTTAATAGTGAGCAATTTGATGGCCTCGTTTGGAAGGGCACAAAGAGATAAAGCTGCAGCATTGTCTGAAAAAAGACCTTGTCATTAGCGGGTGCGGGCGGCTGCGGGAGTTAGTCAAGTGGAAATGGGGGTGGGGGTGGGGGGGGGAGGCCACCGTGTGTGCGAGGTAAAGTTACAAGGGGTCTGCAGCAGGTTCGCCGCCTCGCCAATGATTTATTGGATCCCACGCTAGTCGGACCGTCCTTCCGAGCGCCTCGGCATCTGTCGTGGCCTTGAAAGGCGTTAGCGAGGCGTGCACCGCCCGCTCGGCTCGCTTGAGGAAAAAAAAAAGCCTCGAGTCAAAAGGATTTGTCGCCTCTCCCGGCTGGATGCTCAAGTTTTCCCCCCCGTTGCGGATTGTTGTCGATAAAGCCGCTAGCTTTCCGCACCGCGACAAAGTTGCTGGCGCGGCGGTCGGGCGTCAATGCAAATATGGAAGAAAAGAACGTCGCACGTGCGTTTGATGGTTCAGTACGATTTTGTACCTACTCTGATTTCTCTGCGATTTGTTCAGAGGTGGCGTCTGCAACAATTCGACGTCATCCAACAGAATTGACAAACAAAAACTCAATTAGCTCATTCAAAATAACTCGCAGCCGCTAACGTCGTTTTTTTGTGTGTGTAATATTTCCAACTCAAATGTAACGCATGCGTTGTTACAACAGGACTCACGTTTTAGTTCCTGCACATGGCTAAAAGTCTGTGGCACTCGCGCGTAGTTTAGTTTGGACTTTTTTTTTCCCCCTCCACCCTGTTTGGGGGCTGATTTGTACCATAATGGTCTTATGAAATCTAGTGCTTGCTTGCTATTTTTTTTTTTCTTGCTTCTTGACATATCTTAAGATGACATTTTTCCTTTTAAATTGAGGTTCAACACAGAAAAAAAAAAACCCTCCTTGGACATATTTTTAATTGGTGCATGAAATTAAAAAGTCAATGATTTTATTAGCCGCGGGACACACTGGAAAACAGTTTCGTTTGTGCGTCGGTTTGTCACCCTTATTTGTAAGAGTTCCTCATAAAACGTGTCGTGCGGCTCACCTTTTTTCTCCTCACACATGTTCAGGGACAACGGCACCGGGAATAGTCTAATAATTGGCGCTGGTGCTTGCTAATTATCGTCTAATCTAATCTTGTTATATCGTCTACTGAAATCTCATAAGAGCACATAATAAATAATCAATTTTGTGCATACATACATTTGACAGACATGTATTAATAATTAATCACAAGGCAAATCATGTAAATGTAGTCAGCTAAATTGTTGAAGAACAATTCATACAGTATGTCGTGCATTTTATTATCTATTTTTTAGGCCTCATGTTATTTCTATTCTTGAATATTAAACTTGTTTCGACTTCCTTACACTTTTTTGATGTTCCACTCCTTGCAAAGAATTCATTTGATTCACATCACTCCAATTTCAAAATATTCCCCACATTCACACCACGGGGCGTACTGATTTTCTCATTCTATTCACAGTTTTTATTCCCCCCCCCCCCCCCAAAAAAAAAGCCCCATTCATTCCCAATAGAACGTTCAGCAATCACAGTTACCAAATATTCAACAATGTCACCAATAAGATATCAGGACAAAAAAAAAAACAACAACAACAAAAATCAGTTTCATGCCGCTCCTATTTGAAACTCAAAATGTTCGGCTCATTCAATTGACATGCCCAACAATCTGATTTGCCAAAAGTCAACATCCCCCCCCATAAAAATTCCAACCAAAAATATATTAAAAAAAAAATTTAAATACACACACACACACACACACATATATATATATATATATATATATATATATTTTTTTGCCTTGGTGCACTGTCAGATGGGTGCTGGAAAACAAAACTGGGCAACGCAACTCTGCGCAGGGGGAATGGGATGCTCACCGTGCTCTTTGTTCTTTGTCTTTTCTTTTATCAGGCAAATAATGAGAGGCTCTGTGCATGCTCGGGAACACACACACACACACACACACAAACACCCTCACAGCCCCGCCCGTAGGGCAGTCTGTCCAAATGGAGGCCTCCAGGTGGGCTTCCATATGGCACAAGCACGGCCCGGCGGGTTCACCTCGTCAGGCCGCTGATGGAGACGCTTCAATAAAAAGGTCAAAGTAGTGGAGGGGTCACTGAGGCGTGGAGCCATTTGGAGAGGAGCTGACTCACACACACGCACACGCGCACACGCGCACACGCACACACAGACAAACATCGGCACTGTAAACACAGTAATGGATGAATAATTGTTCCCTGCAGGAGACTTGGCTGACTAAAATGATTAATTTTTAAGGCTTGGAGCTCAGCAGTGGAACAGTTTAAACATACGTCTGTGATTGACAGGTGATCAGTCCACTAGGAACGGCTCCAGCATATATTAAAAAAAAAAAAAAACATTTTTTTTGGAAGATTTAGGCAACGTTTTCATGGCAGTGGCAAAGTGAGGCGGGTGGTCCTTGAATTTTGTCATATATCAAATCAGTTTTCCACGCTCAAAATGCCACTCATCCGTGCCAGACCGGAAAAAAAACGGCCTCTCCTCACGAGGGTCGTGGGCCGTGCTGGAGCCCATCGCAGCTGACTTGGGGCAGTTGGTGGGGGACACCCGCAACTGGTTGCCAGCCAATCGCGTATGAAATGGTTTTATGAAGTTGAACTAAGATGAAAGTCACACACACACACACACACACACACTCACACACACACACATACGCGCACACACACTCGCACACACACACACACACACATACGCGCGCACACACACACACACACATACAAACACATACTCGCACACACACACACACACACACACACACACACACACACACACACGCACACACACACACACACACACACACAATCAATGTACATATAGTGCAAGTAGCCACCGGGCCACCACGGTGCCTCGAAAGCGCCCCCGTCCACCGCAATCATGTGAAAAAATCCGCTTCCGTGTAGGAATCGGGTGCGCAGGAGCGTGAGACTGAGTTAAAGCATTGCGGGACTTGACCTTGTGGCCCCTCGTGATCCCCTTGACCTCCACTCCACCTCACCGCAGCCCTGCTGGGTTTGTTTTAGCTTCAGTTTCATCCCTCTGCCGTCCACATCTCCGCTCAGCTTCCACTCCTTCTCCCTCCAGTGTCCTGCCATTCCCGTGGTGTTTCGCAGGCCTCGCCCTTAACCAGGAACTGTCTTCGGTATCACATGCCTTTCGGGTGTGAGCGCGCGCGTGTGTGTGTGTGTGTGTGTGTGTGTGTGTGTGTGTGTGTGTGTGTGTGTGTGTGTGTGTGTGTGTATCTATCTATCTATCTATCTATCTATCTATCTATCTATCTATCTATCTATCTATCTATCTATCTATCTATCGATATAGATCTATATCTATAGATCTATAGATATAGATATAGGTATATATCTATAGATATAGATATAGATATAGATCTATCTATCTATCTATCTATCTATCTATCTATCTATCGATATAGATCTATATCGATAGATAGATCGATAGATATACAGTCAAACCTCGGTTTTCGAACGTCTCTGTTCTCGAGCAAATCGTTTTTCGACCAACTCGAAGTTTTTATGCCTCGGAGGACGACCGAATTTCGGTTCTCGAACAAACTGAGCGCACGTGAATGCGTCACTTGACTCCTCTCGCCTTCCTTACACGAGGAAGTGACGATTCCTCGGGTAGATGAGGAAGTGACGTTTTTAAAGAGCGTGGTTACGGTTTTCGAACAAATTGGTATATATATACAAATTGGTATATATATATATATATATATATATATATATATATATATATATATATATATATATATATGTATATGCAGTGCGACTGCAGTCTGCATGATCAGGTCGCACCCACACGCCCTACACTACATCTCATCCAAAGGTGACAAGAGTCACAATTTGTGCGTTAAAATAGAAGGCATGAAAAGCAGTCGTGGAGGAAGGAGCAGAAAACGGTCAAAAAGTTGCTTCGGAGTTGAGACATATATGGGGGTTAAAAAAAACAAATCTGAAATGAGCATCGCGATTTGCAGTGCGAACAAAGTCGAACTTGTGTCAATGAATTACAGTGCTGCCTCGAAATACGAGTGCCTTGACTTACAAGTTTGATACAACTTGTTATATTTCTTTCTTCTTATATATTTCATCAACAAACCGCGAGCTGCCTCAAACCGATTTATCTTCCCTGAAAGGCTATTTGAAACTAATCCCGACTGCAATACAAACCAAGAACGTTACGTTTGTCAAATGTAACAATTTGCTCTGCTTTGCCTCAGTTACAATCGATTCAAAACGGTTTTGAATCGGTTCAAATTCTCATTCATCATCATGAAAAACTGATTTTAAAAAAATGACACATTTCTATCAGCCAAAGCTCTCAGCAACAGCTCATTCCTAACATTTGGAAGTCTGTGTGCAATGAGGCAGTCAAACAAAGTGAACACAAATACACAACGCATGTGAATGGTGGATTTCCAATACCCGTGCTGCTGTTTTGGATATGGATCGGCGGTTTAAATATAGTATGACGCCCTTCCTTTATTTCTCTGAAGTGGCGCAGCTTGTTTTGCCTCCTGCGCACATATTTTGCACCTTCGAGCAACCGTTGAGCACCATGCCAATCAACAGCTCGTGCTCCTCGCGGTGCATTGTGTGAAGACTGCACCGCTGCTACCATTCACGCGAATGGGGTTGCTGACTTACCGCTACTCTACTTTGTCGCCTCTACAGGACAGCTGAGGACGCGACAGTACCTGACGGGATCCGTGCTAACTGCAGAAAAAGTGGACCAGGCTCTTTCAAAACAGGTGAGAGCTCGCTTGGCAAGTGGCAGGTTGCAGGAGACCCTAAATTGTTAACAGAATAACATTTGTTTCATATCCAAAAAGGCCCTTCATTTTTGAATCGGTATTCTTGCAAACCGAAATTATTTTATCCGGCATTCATCATCATACTTAACTCATTCAGTAGCAGCCAATTCTAAACCTAGTCTGAAAAGACGTATAAAAACGTCTTTGGGAGTGGATAAGTTAAGGATGAAATCTTTTTCTAATAATGAATTATTAATTCATTTAATAACAGTTTTTTTTATCTGTTTATTTGTTCTTGTATTTTTTGCCATTCATAGTTTTTTTACTACAATTACCGTAATTTCCGCACTATAGAGCGCACCTGATTATAAGCCGCACCGACTACATTTTTAGAGGAAAACCAATTTTGTACATACACAAGCTGCACCCGTATATAAGCCGCATGTGCCCACATTAAACATATTTACAAAGAAAGACAGTACACAGAGAGAGTTTTCCAAGTTTTAATCATATAACTTAACAATAATAATATAACTTTCTTCCCAAACGGTGCCTGTGACGCGGCAGTAAAACGGTAGCAACATGCTAACAACACGCTAGCAACAGAATAGCAATGCGTCATATGCCTTTCTTTTTGCATTTTCCATGATGAGGGTATGTTGACGCTAATTTAATTTCTGCACAAGACAAGAAGTTGCAGTCTTTCTCCACGCATATATTCCACCGGTCTTAATCTTACCTTTTCTACTCGAGCGCCCCCTGGCGGCCGTTAGAAAAATGACAAATTGGCCACATCACTGAATAAGCCGCAGGGTTGAAAGTTTGGGAAAAAAGTAGCGGCTTAGAGTCCGGAATTTACGGTATAGAAAAATAATGACACTATTCTTGCATTTCGTTTTTCAGTGGTGCCTCGAGAAACAAGTCGTTGACATGCAATCCAGTGGCCGCGTAGTTCATTTTCTCTTATCCGAGTACCGTCACTTTAAGGCGAACCTGCTGTCTTTCGCAGGGCTTCTCATCATCGAGTGGAAACTCCCTCAGACCCTCAACTGGTGAGATTTCTATGACGTTCATATTTTAGATTAAGAGGACAAAGTACATCAGTACGTGGTCATCATAGAATCCCTTTATTTATTATTTTTCAGACTGTATATCGTCTTTTGGGGGGGGGCTTCAATCGTCCAAACAATTCATTCACTCAATTTTTGTGCATAGTTGTTCCTTGGCATAAAAATGTAGCCCCATCATGTGTTTCACAGATGGACAGAAAATGTGGTTGTCATGTCTTTCGGAGCAGGAGACATAAAAAAAAAGTCTCTGTGACCCGTCCGTCCCTGAAAGTGCAGAGGACGTTGAGCATTTTGGTTTGAGGCAGACATTTGGGCACATTCCAGGATCAGGGTCATACTTGAACAAACTTGGACTAGAATTTGCTCCTAATGAGCCCCACTCGGAAGCAGGTATCCTCGTCTGATGGCTGATGTCAAATCACAAAGCTTCCTTTTAAGGCGGGTCGAGCACGGCAGCAAAGTTTGACGGTCATTTTGCGTATTCGACGTCAGAAAGGGGGAAGAAGGAGCCACACGTTCCTTGTCAGCGCAATTACCATCCATGCCTTTCGTCTTCTTGTCCAGGCCGATTTCATGGGGGACGGCGTCATGGCTGCGTACGGACAGACCCAGTACAGCCCCACCCTCCAAGCTGCCGGACCCTACGCCCCTTACACGCATCACCCGCAAGGCTACAGTGTGCCGTCCTACAGTGAGTACACGCACACACACACACACACGACTTCCTATTGATTTCCAGTCAAACAAAATGCCTGCAGCGAGGTTCATACTGTATCTACTCCTTGTCGACTCTCTCAACAGACCACAATTTTTAGCGTAAAACGTTACACGGAGACCATAGATTTTGAACGATGGTAATCCCCCCGCGTCAGAGACGAGCGGGCTTATGTTTCAGACAGGGCTGGAGTGGGGAAAACAAAATTGGACCTGGCATTTTTGGCTTAGACTGGCCCCTCATATTTGGTGGACGCAACAGACGAGTGATTCATGTGTGTCTGTTATTTGCAGGAATTTATTTTAAAAATGACCCGTACGTGTGCGAGACTTGGTAGCGATAGTTACGTTTTCTTGGGGGACCTGGGGTGGGTGAAGTAACATTTCAATAAATAAACAAACAAATAAATACCGTAAATTCCGGACTATAAGCCGCTACTTTTTTCCCAAACTTTCAACCCTGCGGCTTACTCAGTGATGCGGACAATTTATGTCATTTTTCTAATGGCCACCAGGGGCGCTCCAGTAGAAAAGGTAAGATTAAGACCGGTCTTTATGACACTGTTAAATTCCGGAGGAGGAAGATGAAGACGGCTCACCGTGATTTTTACAAGTACTGGTATGTTCTTTTAGCAGACCTGTTATACTGTGTTGCTATTCTGTTGCTAGCGTGTTGTTAGCATGTTGCTACCGTTTTACTGCCGCGTCACAGGCACCGTTTGGGAAGAAAGTTATATTGTTATTATTGTTAAGTTATATGATGAAAACTTTAAAAACTCTCTCTGTGTACCGTCTTTCTTTGTAAATATGTTGACATGTTTTAATGTGGGCACATGCGGCTTATATACGGGTGCGGCTTGTGTATGTACAAAATTGGTTTTCCTCTAAAAATGGAGTGGGTGCGGCTTATAATCAGGTGCGCTCTATAGTGCGAAAATTACGGTACAACTTTTGAAACAATAGAGACACGACAGGGCGGCACTGCGTCATTTTTTTTTCAAAGCGAAACAACCCAAAATCATCAGTTTGTCGATCAGTTGGCCAGGAAAAACCATTTACGTCAGTACTTAGTGCATATTTTTAGGGTCTTCCCATCATTTGTCAATCATCAGAAAAAACGGATCTCTGTCACTGTCGGACTGATGGACCGGGGAGTCAGTCTGATGATTCCGCCGCCGCCGCTGTTTATGACAGTACAAGGATTTGACCAAGCAATTTTGGTGAGAATCCATTCACGTTGGGCGGCACGGTGGATGACTGGTTAGCACGTGCACCTCACCGTGCAGAGGTGACGCGTTCAACTCTGGCTCCGTCCTTCCTGTGTGGAATTGACATTTTCTCCCCATGCCTGCATGGGTTTTCCCTGGGTACTCCGGTTTCCTCCCGCATTCCAAAAACATGCACGGCAGGTTTATGGAACACTCCAAACTGTCCCTAGGTGTGATTGTGAGTGCGAATGGTTGTTCGTCTCTGTGTGTGCCCTGCGATTGGCTGGCAACCGGTTCAGGGTGTCCCCCGCTTACTGCCCGAAGACAGCTGGAATAGGCTCCAGCACCCCCCCGCGACCCTAGTGAGGATAAAAGCGGGTCGGAAAACGATTGACTGATTCTTTTATATCTCTGTCAGTTTAGCCTTGAGCAGAGGCGGACACGTCAGTCATCATTTTGTCTCATTTCAGGCTGGCCCAGTCTGTCGTTGAGAACACGCACAACCATGCAAAAAAAAAAAAAAAAAGAAAACATTAATAAAATAAAAACAGACCCACACGGCAGTTGGTGAAATAAAAACAATATGGGCAAGATCATTGCAGTCTGTGGGACCGAATGTTTTTCAACACACTTGGTAGATTCTGCTTCTGCCGCGCCTGCGGGCGACGTATTGAGCATGTTCCTGACGCCAATCGGCTGTCACAGACAATGACGGGCGGACTGGCCCAGCCTGAAATAATGATGGAAGGATGACTGACAGACCTCTTCTATTAGCCTCGTAAAGAGTCTTTTACTGACGGCCCTGAAATAGCATCATAGATTTTGAAATAGACGGCAATCAAGAGCAGGCGACGCACGGTCCGTAAACCGCAGCTCTGCCTTGGCAGGAACACTGATTTCAACTTAAGTCACCCTGCTCCTCGTTGCTTCGCCAATAGTTTATCATAATTTCGATTTAGTCTTCTTTCCTTTTGACTTAAAATTAAGAGTTAAGAGAATTTGTTCAAATATAATTTGATTTATGGCACCCGCTCGATTTCATGACGGCCTTAGCATCCGCCTAGCTTGCCTTGGGGGCAAGCTAGCCCTGCCAGGAACATAAACCAACATTAGAAGCTAAAACTTGATCAATATGCATCCCAAAAAGTAGTCCCGCACAAGTCCAAGCATTGAGGAGGTCTTCATTGTTTGTTTTTGTTTTGTTTTTTAACAAAGAATGCATGAACATGAAAGACCCTGCGAAGTACATACAAGGATTTCTTTCGAATGACATTCTACATGTTTGAAGATGATCTGTTTCAGCTTTCCGATCATTTATGGGCTGTGGCAAAAAGGTGCTCGGTGACGCACTTCCTCTTTCTCTGCATAAGAACTTTAGCTCCTTTGTTCGTATCCGAGTTACTGACTGTAATTATCATTACCGAGTCAAATTGTCCCACTACAGCGTGCAGTGCGCTAGCTAGCTCTGGCTAGACCACGAATATGCACCTTCCTTGAAAGCCACAATTTATGAAATAGCTTTGTGTCCTTATTTAAATTCCCAAGCTAGGAGGTAACGTCGCGCAAAAGCCTTGGCGCCCTTCCACAGACCGGGTGAGCTCGCGAATTAGCTGCTGGCTAGCGCTGCTCGTCGCAACATGGAAAGCCCGCAAACAACCCAGCCACATATTTTACCACCACCTGAGGTTTGAAGCGCAGCCCAAACACGCAGTGATGGTTGGCCGGAGAGAGTTGTAGCATCCATGTTTCACTTGGGGCCTGGTTTCACGCACGCACATCCACGACCTTTGATTTTTCCGTTTTTTTTTTTCACCACCCTCGTGTTAATGTCCACTGTACTGGAACAAAGTCAAAGGTCATCAAGTTCTCTGTTTTGTGCGTGCCCAGACATCAAGACAGAGGAGGGCCTGAGCCACTCGCCGGGCCAGACGACGCTTTTGGGTTACTCCAACTTCGGCAGCGCTTCGGCCAGTCAGAGCCTCTACGGCTACTCGCACACACATGGTGAGTCCAACCCGACTTAACTGTGAGGGTGTTTGTTGTCATTAGGAGGATTTCGTCAGTGACGGGACTGGCGGACCTTTACGTCGGTACTGATGGACTGCCCACCGATGGTATCGATAAGCTGATCTCTAATCTAATATGCAACCTTCTTTATTGACTGGCTGGCAAATGTCACATGGTTCTAATGTCTTCTAATGAGATGTGTGGTTGCGGCATCAACCAAACTTTGAGGCTGGAAGACCTCACATTGACCAGCTTTGCTTTGGAAAGAGCATCCGTCTCCCTCCTCACCTCTCCTCTCGGTTTGGGTGACCTCCCTCTCCTCCTCCGCCTCGCTCGCGACCCCCCCCCCCCCACACACACACCTGTTCCCCATTAGCTGCGGTCTGGACTCTTGGCGTCAAACGTCTCCGTGTCCCCCCCCCCCCCCCCAGCCCTCCCTAGCCCACCCCCTCCTTTCTCAGGGTCAGCCCGCGCCGCCCCTTTTCCCGCTGAGGCCAACAGCACAACGGGCACGGTGAGGACGGAGGGAAAGTGAGAAAACAGACAGATGGGCGGAAGGAAGGAGTGAGGAAAACAAAAGAGCTGAAAGAGGCTCCGATCACAATGTCGGCAGCACACGTCCTGATCTCGAAGACTTTGAAAGCGGCGTGAAATTGACCTTGGGACTGACGGGGGGGTGAGGTTAAAGTGCGTTTTACAAGGGCCTGAGGTGGTTGAACGACCTCACCGATATGAATGAGTTGCAACAAAAGCGACAAGATTAGATGAAGATGCTTTTAATAAGTGGCCAACTGCTGTAAATGGAAATTTGGTGAGTGGTGAATGGCCAGAAATGCCACGTTGTTGTCACGTGAGCTTGATCGACAAAAAGAACCTCTGCGGCTACCAAGCGACATCAAACTGTACTCATGGAATGTCCACCGAAAATTCTTTTTTAATCCTTAAATGTACCGTATTTTCAGGACCATTCGGCGCACCGTGTTGTTGGGCGCAGTCTCAGTAACGGGTGCTATTTCTGTATTTCACACATCCACAAAACGCAGCGTATTATTGGGCGCAGCCAGGCGTGGTAAAACATACGCCAGCTTAAACATACGGCATGCACGCTAAAAACACGTTAGCTTGAAGCATAGCGTAGCATGCTAAGACATGCTAAAAGCACATTAGCTTGAAGCATAGCGTAGCAGCATGCTAAGACATGCTAAAAACACGTTTTTAAAAAGGCAACGGAAGCAAAACTGAGATCGGTTGTACTTTATTTCGCCATCTTACAATGTACTCACGTTTTTCGATCAATCATCACCCAGAAATCCATCAAAGTCCTCAACTTCTGTATCCGAATTGAACAATTGTGCAAGTACCGGTAATCCATCCAAAACGCCGGGTTCCCTCTCGTTGTCAGAGTCACTCTCATTGCCACGTGGCTCCACAGAAATGATGCCGGCTTTGCCAAAAGCTCGAGCAACAGTGCAAGCAGCCACAATCCATTCGCAAATAGTGGCGTAACTAGCCCGGCGCTGCCTCCCACTCTTCGTAAAGCTGTGTTTGCCATCGCCCACCCTTCACTGATTGGCGGACTGCTTTCCCGCATGCCTGTTCTCACTCACTCCCGCCTTTTCTCTATATAAACAGCGTGTCGGCTCTCAGTCAGGCTTTGGAACTCGGCTCATACACTAGACGCTCCGCATTATAAGGCGTCCTGTCCATTTTGGAGAAAATTGAAGACTTTTAATGGCGCCTTATGGTCGTGAAAATACGGTATTTCGATTACCGTGCAGTATAGAGACCTATGGCTAAAAAGTGCAATGTGGAAAGTTCCTGTCACCGAACTACATGATGGCTTTCATGAAGCGGGATCGAGTCGTCCTGATAAAGTACGAAGAGTATATAATGCATTTTACAGTAGTACCTAACCACATTTCTCATTTGTTTACTGTCTGGAAACTAAAAAACGACACATGGAGACTCCCTGCTGCTGCAATTCAGTCAATGAATGGCACCAACAGCTTCTCAAATATCCATTCTGTCTATTTTATGTCTTTTCTTTGCATTATTATGATCCAGTCATACACGTGTGAAAGAGTGTCATCTTTTTGAATAAGTGTTTCCAAAAAAAAAAGAAAAACAAACACACCACAAAAAGCCAAATAAGCAAAATATACACACAGAATGAACGTTGTGGTCTTTGGTGAGCAAACGTTTTGTTGGCCTTGTTCAAGCCAACCAGGTTTCCTGATCAAATTCAAGATCTGAATCTGTTTCCTTGCCTAATGTATGAAGCTATTGTCAGGAATATTGCAGTTTTGATCGAGATACATGGCATGTTTCACTTGACGTTGCAAGATTGCAAACCGATGCTTTCCAGTCAAGGCAATGGATAAAAATGATTTTTTTTTTTAGAATAATGTGATCAAATGAGCGTCCCGTCCCATCAATGATTACAAGGAGTGTCTCACCAATCAAACTCAATCATCCTTTCATGCAATTTCAGACGACCGTTCTCATGCATCTTCGTTACTTTTGACACGAGGAGTTTTTTTTTTCTATCCGAATTTCACACCGGCAGAATGAAGATCTTTCGTCCATTTTCATTTCCGCGACGTCATATGGCAACATAACACGCGATTCGCCTGCCTTTCTCCTTCAAACTTGTCTTTCCTGTTCTTTTGGAGAGAATACACATGTCAGACATTATGCAGGAATGTCAATGTTGTTGGAAACAAAGACGCGGTGCAAAGCCTGCAATGCATCCACGTTGCCTTCCAAAGCGGCAAGAAGAGACGCAGGACCAAACAAAATTGATGTGTGCAAATATTCCTCAGGTGCCACACAGACCAAATGTTTGCAGGGTATCGGGAGTTGTCCTCATGGGATTCTTTTGTTTTATTTCTTGACGCTTCTTTTGTACTGAATCTATTTTGAAGGATTATTGAATCGCCCGGGGGAGCTTCCAGTGACTCAATCTCTGGTCACAATTCATCAATTATGAAAACGAGAGGCTGGAAATGGACAATGGATGGTAGATCCGTGGGGAAAACAATGCTTACAACAGGCCAGATTATCGGTATGTGAACTTCCCTCTCCAACGGAGATGTTGACAGTCGATTTTCGGGGCTGATGTCCCGGCATGGCTTTGCGCTTGCAAAACAAAGCCAGCTGCCGTCATAAATCCTCACGAGTGGCTCCCTGGTTCCCAAACAAGCTCTCTCTGTGTGAGTTTACACACCTCACAGCACAATACGCCGGGGCTAGGCACTTCGTACACAAACAGGAGCGCGGGCGGTGGAGCGAAAATGTGGGAATTCTTTCCATGTGCAGAGGTGATAAGATTACAGGAGATACAATCCATCAGACAAACGGAACAGAGTTGCGGTAGGAAATTAGCTCGGAGGAAGATGTCCCTGTCTCGACTTGATAGGAGAAGCATCTGCGTTGTTGTTGCGTGTCAAACATAAATCAGAGAAGAAGCTACAACTTCCTCGCCGCTGTTTCCCCACACGCACGATATCTGGAATAAATCACGATTCATGATTGCTGATCACAATCTCCATCTAATGAGGTGATAAATTTGATCTTTGGGCTTCTTGTGGGTTCCCAGGTGCAGGCATTTCCTCGGGGATTTTCCAAGGCGGCCACGCCATCTCCACATCCACGCCGTTCAACCCGACGCAGCAAGTGAGTCTGGCCACCGTACTGTATGTCCTGAAATATACTTTTCCAAACGGAAGGCTTTGATTATGCTAAAAGATGCCACTCACCGTAAAATTCCATGAATAACATACTATTGTATTATTTATTTTTGGGGGGATTATTATTTTTTCAATTAAGTAATATTTTTGGATTGTAATCCTTAAATCCGCCATTCAAGGCAAAACGTCCCACATTTGGCTTCCTGAAATCGATTGACATTATCAAGAGGATTGTGATGTGATTTGAAGGCCATGTTGCGACCTGCTTATCAACAGATTGAATGAATGGGAGGGCTCAAATTGGATGGGAGGAGCCTTCTACAAAAAAACAAAACAAAACAAAAAAAGTTTTACTTCCCCCCTTCAGATTGCGGATACCTTTGCTTACAAAATTTCTTGACGTAGTTAAGTCTATTGATGTAACTCTCTGCCTGTATATCCCTCTTCAAGTATATATAGTGATATTTACAGTATCTACTATATATGTGCAGTATGCAAAGTCTTCAATTTAACTCATTCAGTACCAGCTAATTCTAGACCAAGTCTGAAAAGACGTTTAAAAACGTCTTTGGGAGTGAATGAGTTAATCAAGGGAGACCTAAAAAAAAAATGTTGAATTGGGCTTCTTTAAACCCACAGATGCTCTTGGATCTGCAGGTAACATGATTGCAAAGGTTCTTAGCGCTATATTGTGCTATAATGGTTTTGGCAATATTAGTAACACCTAATTGTCAGAGGTGGGCATTCTGTTGCAACTCCGAGACAAGGAGAGCTGTAGTGTTGTTTTTTTTTTAAACATACACTTTATTAATACTTTATTTAGCATGGTTTGGATAAAAAATATTATTGCCATTTTTTTCCCCAAGTCTACAATATTGTGATCCAAATTTTTAGGCTAGATTGCCCATGGTCAATAATCATATTTATTTATTTTGCCTGCTTTTTGGGGTCCACCACCACCACGCAACGTGACACTGGGAAGTCTTGGATTTAATGGAAGGTTCTTTTAAAAAAAAAGAATGACAAATATTTGAAAAGTCTTCCATTTGGCTTCCTGTTACCTTGATTGGTATTCATTTACTGTTGCAATATTTCTTAAAAATCGAAAATATTGTTATTTTGTCACCCATTCCTGAATCACATTTATTGAATTAGAGGGTTTTTTTTTTTTTAAAAGCCCGCGGAGAAATGTGTCAATTTGTGTGTATGTGGGATCAGCTTGTTAATTCTTGGCAGGAGTTTTCATCGTATTCCAGCTACAGTCAGAGTCAGTACTCGCCGTATTACAACTCGCATCACTACAACAGCCCGTACCTGAGCGGCAGCAACATCAGCCCCGCCTCCATCAGCACCCCGTTAGCCTATCAACATCCAGAGCACCCCATCATGTTACCCAATCACAGCCCAGAGTCTCACACGGGTACGTCTGCTGCTCATGAAGAAGCCACACACATCTGGTGAAATTTCAGAATGAACTTTACCGAAAGTCCAATTAAGTTCACCTGGAAAGGTGATCGTGCTCTTTTTGGTTCATCCTGAAATTTCCCTACAATGCTGCATCCCTCATTTTTGGACGGTGCAGGATATTACAGAGAAAGACACTGATGAGCATGTTTTGTGTCTTAGGAGAGTACCACCCACCACCAAGCCCCCCCACACCGGGTAAAGAGGAGGGGGAGAGGGGCACGTTGTCCATGCGGAGGGGGTCCGATGGGAAGTTGAGGGGGAGGAAAAAAGTCAGTGACCCAGCACTGCCTTTGGATGCGGACATTGAGGTAAACATACAGAAGTAGCCACCAATTTAGCTACCTATCAGTCCATCCATCCATCCATCCATCCATCCATCCATCCATCCATCCATCCAAACACAAACAACTGATTTTGACTGATAGTCAAACCCAGGCAGATGCTAGTTAAACATATTTAAGTGGATTCATTTTTATACGGGCGGCCCAGTAGTCCAGTGGTTAGCACGTCGGCTTCACAGTTCAGAGGTACCGGGTTCGATTCCAGCTCCGGCCTCCCTGTGTTGAGTTTGCATGTTCTCCCCAGGCCTGCGTGGGTTTTCTCCGGGTACTCCAGACTCCTCCCACATACCAAAAACCTGCATGGCAGGATGATTGAACACTCCAAATTGTCCCTCGGTATGAGTGTGAGTGTGGATGGTTGTTCGTCTTTGTGTGTCCTGCGATTGTCTGGCAACCGGTTCAGGGTGTCCCCTGCCTACTGCCTGAAGACAGCTGGGATAGGCTCCAGCACACCCCGCGACCCTTGTAAGGATAAGCGGATCAGAAAATGGATGGCTGAATAGATAATTCATATACTTTAAACTACTGTCAGTTATGTTTTTCAGCATAATTTTGAAACTCTGCTTTGAATCGCACTGTTTTTGAGAACCGGCTTTGTCTGGTGACCAGGGGTGGAACAAGGGCGTTGACAACAACGCTATAGTTTTGCTTCTTAACGTAGCACCTTTTCCAATCCCTTTAGCAACTTTTTGCGTTCTTCGAGACTTCCATAGACCCTGCCACTGTCATCCCTCCATGTCCAGACTGCAAATAGGTGGCACCTGCTCAAATTTAAGCATAACCCAAATCAAACCATATCCGTAAAGCAAGTGCAACTGCATTTTGACTTTTGGAGTAACACTTCACCACCCATTCACCAAGTCCTTTGCCAATTTCTGTGTGGATCCATGCTTGTGGTACATGCAACAGACACACCAGAACAGCTTACTTGGTTGTTTCATATTACATGTCATGGGTGGTCAGGTCCTCCAGACATCCAACTATTTTTTTTTAAATAGTCCATTTTAACATGAAGTTCCTTTCAATGTTCAATCTGGGGATACCTTTTTTTCCTTTGAGGTCCATTGGAGACAATGTTCAATAAATCATGGTTCATTTTTCTGCGTCCGAGCAATAAACTCTATTGATTTTGGATGACCTGTCATTCCAGATGTTTGAGGTACACGTTACATGAAAGCCAGGAGCAGATGCTTTTGTTTTGGCCTTCCCCTGTACAGCACACTCTCTTCTTCTGAGGTTAATGCTACAATGTGTGTTTTTTCACTGCAGCGGGTGTTTATCTGGGACCTGGATGAAACTATCATAATTTTCCACTCGCTCCTCACGGGGACCTTCTCCTCAAGATTTGGCAAGGTACCATCACACCACCCACCTCCTCCCAGAATCCGCCTCTCCTTTTCCAACTTCCCCTTCACTCACATTCATGCATGTCATAATTCAGGTACAGTAAACTGCAAGTATCTGACACCCCCCACAATTTTCAAAAATAATTTTCGATGTAAATAGTTTGAGCCACATTTATACCAATAATTAATATCCCAAAATAGTTTAATATAATTTCAAACTTATTTTACTACTTTACCCTTAAAAATGAATGGCTTCCAAGTGCACTTGTACATGGACCTGTAACAAAGACGTGATTTATTTGAGGGGTCGGGTAATTGTTCTGGTTCATTGCTAGATTTGGATATTTTTGCTTTAACAAGGTTCATGATTGATTTCCACCTTAAAAGACTCTCCGTTACAACCCAGGTTAAACTTAGCTCTTACCTTAAAAAAACTGCAGTCTCGCAATCAAGATGGATGACTCACTCCCACCTGACATCCGAAATATCGACTCTCTTCCCATATTCAAAACTCATCTCAAAACCCACCTATTTAAAATTGCATATACAGTTTAAACTCATCGCTTTTTATTATTTATAATTTTATCTGTGGTTTTATTGCTCTTTTTGATTGTAGTGTCCTTGGGTATTTTGAAAGGCGCTTATAAATAAAATTTATTATTATTATTATTATTATTATTATTATTTAACATACAGTGAAACTCCTCTACAACGAAATCGTGTTTGCGGCAAGAAATTTTTCACAACAGGGGGTTTTTCACTGTAGCAAATTTCATAATGTACATCTTCAGACATGGTTATTCATGTTTATCGTGAGATGATGGGACCAATTTTAACGGCCAGCACAAAACTACAGTAGTGCAAAGCTGAGTCTAACTGTGCGCCATGGGTGGCGTTTTCTATTGGTATTTGAAATGAGCAGAGTTGGAAAGCGGCGTGTGCACACAGCTGACTTGCTTCCCAGCCAATGGAAGCGGTTCCTTCCGTTCCTTTAAATTCTGCGTCGACGAGGCTTTGACGTGATGGAAGCCGAAATTGATCATCATGCATTCAGTGAACTGATTTCTATTTGACAACGACTCAGAGGATTTGATGCACGCCGTTTTCATATTTCTGATTGAAACACGCTGACATTCACCACACACATCAGCAGAACGCAAGGATCTGCCTCCTTGCGCCCTGATCAAAATCATGCGCCGCAACTTGGACCTAAGTTGGTCTAAAATCGAACTTTCAATCACCAAATTATCACAAGCACCGGGGGTATCTCAAAGAAAATCTCCTCAGTCCGCCTGAGGACCCAACATGGCGCAGGGCGGTCTGCCAAATTCCTAAACACGCTCAACTAGCTTTGCCCTGGCACGGAAATCAAGATGTGGCAGTTTTTACACCAGACACGTGCACACCTGTCTACACGAAGAGAGCCCGATAAGTTCAGTTTGTTACTTTGGAGAAAATGGGATTTGTTTACTGTGAACTCAAGAAGGGAACGGTAAACCACTCCATTGTTCTATGCAATATTTTATCCATTGCTCTGTCTCAATACAATAAATGTTCTTAAGATAAGATCAGATAAGATAGGAAAACCTTTATTAGTCTCGCAATGGAGAAATTCCCAATTCACAGCAGCAAAGTTATGAAAGGAAGAAGGAGAACAACAAAATCTAGGAGCTGCTGGAAAGGCAGCCACTCTCGCGGCGCCATCTTGAAGTCCAAAATAACAAAAATAACACAAAACAACACATAGGACGCAGACAGTCGTGCAATCTTCACCACTTTCCTGGTTACACTTTGTTGTCTGAAGCAGTTCTAGATGAAAGAGGAGAGGATCAAAGTGTCCTTTCACCAGTGGATAAGAAACGTCATGCCGAAAACGTGCACATGTCTGCTACAGGCTAAGTTTTGAAAGCAAACACAAAGTTGTGGCGTCCATTGACGAAAAGAGATGAATTCACTTCTCTCGTCCCACGTAATCCGCTTCAACTCCAAGCCGCGACTCCCGGTTCCACATGCGCATTGGCGCTAGCGCTAACGCTCCTTTTTTCTCATCGTCGGCTCCTCAATCCTCATCCTTAAACGTGCTTGTATTATTTTAAAGTGTGTTTAGAGACCTTCCAAAATAAGAAGTGACTTTGAAATTCTATCAAAACACCTCATTAGATCCTCCATCGAGGAATTTACTTATCGCGGGGGTGTTCTGCAGCGCCGGTGACAGAGGGGAGTTTACCGTATCTGAAATTGTGAGCAGCGAACCGCTAATAATCCGGGGTTCACCCGATCAATATTAAAAACCCGGCCGACCGCTCGGAGGAACGGCAGTGGACTTTTGTGAAGCGTTTCACACGCTCAAATGTTTTTCCCGCTCTGCCCCGCGCTGTTTCTTTTCTTAACACGGACGGCATGCTTAGCTACGCTGGCTTCCTGCGGAATGATTGACATCCAGCGGGATGTTTTACATAACACGGGAGCAACAGAGGGGGGTGCGGACAGTGGTGCGTTTCTTGCCTTTGGCCGGGAATGTAGTGTTTTGAATTCTCACGGTCCCCCTGCGGCTCGACGCAAGGCTGACGGGGTTTTGAGAGTGGGGTCGGCGATGGCCTCATGCTGCATGCTGTTATTCTTCTTTTTTTTTTTTTCTACCTTCCGTTATTTTTCCAAACTTTCGACGGCTCAGAAGAACAACAAAAAAAAAATGACTCTCGCAAAGTGTTGAAATGTGACTCATACGCCAAAAATTTCTCATTAATTCCCAAAGACTCTCTGCTGGAACCGAGAAAGCTCACTTGGACTCAGCTCAAAACTTGAACGGGAATGTCACTCAGTTGAGCCAAGCCCCCCCCCTCCCCAACCCCCACCCCAAAAAATATCCATCCGCTTACTTGTCAATTATTTCTTTTCCATCTAAATTAAAAAAGAATCACAACACAATAAATGTTTGCTTGATGACTCAATGCTGTTTTCATTCCCAAAAACAAAAGTCATATTGAGGCTAATTTGGATGTATTTTTTGGACTCTCTCCACTTTCTAATAATTACCGTATTTTCCGCACTAAAAGCCTCCCATATTCTTCAAAGCTCACAGCGCGCCTTAACATCCGATGCACTTGTGTATGCTCTCAACTCATAATAGTACAGCCCGCTCATCGTAAGTGGACTCCAATGAAACAGCGACCGAGACCTGCCGTGAATCGTGAAAACACACGAGTAAATGAGATCCATCCGAAACATCAAATAAATGCCCGCCGTCACCATTCAATTGCTTCACATCGGACAAACGATGAGCCCAAAACACACTTTCATCTCATTTCGAATGAATCTTCATCATTTCCTTCAAATAAAATGCCTCACAAATGCTTTAATTTGGACAAAATGCACTCAAAGTGCACATGCCCGCCCGTGCATGTACATGTGCACACCCGCTTTCTTTCTTGGCCATTCCACCTTCCCTGTACACGAAACAAAGGTTCGACCGGACCACCAAATGTGTACGCTCGCTGAGCCACAAACCCCCTTTGTGTGAGCCGAGAACATCGTGATGCTTTCAAATCTTTCTTCCTCTGGATTATCCGAGAAAGGCGTTTGCATGTTGGAAACGGTGATTATGGATAATTATTATAATTGTGAGAGAAGAAGAACAATCCTTTCGTAATCCTTTAACTCCGCCTCATTCATTCTTTCATGAATCTCTTCTTTTTCTGCCGTGCGATGCTCCTCCCTCGACATTATTTCCATCATTGCCTCTTCATTTGTACATACAAAAGGGCTTATTTTCCAATTGTGTCATTATTCACCAGCCAGCCGGAGACTTGGCTCGTCAATGTGAATGTGCTAATCTGGCGTTCACCTTTGGCTAGCATCCTGTTGCCTCTCCCAACTAGCGCGCCGCCGGCGGATCCGACAACGCTCTAAACAATGCGGCGCACATTTGCGCTCACAACTGCTTTTGTCATTTCGGGTGACTGAGCACCCGCGCAGCTTCGCGGCCTGCATTTTGCTGGGGCACAAAGTAAAAATGCAAGCCCACATTTTTACTACACTTTGCAAAACTTCGAATTATTGTATGTACACTGCACTCATTTTAATTTGTCCGGAGCAAATGAGTTTGAAGGGAGATCGGCAAGTTGCACAGGATATTATTCAATTATGCAAATTTTCGCTGATTGACTGGTGATTATTTTATATTTAGTGGTCAAAGTGGCGTTTCTTGGTATGTTGACCGTTGATTGTCACCACACAACAAAAGTTAATTGGCGAAGGTTCCTTCAGGCCGTTCGACCAGCCCGGAAATAGACCGGCTGTTCGGGAAAATCAACGCAATTTGACGAAAGGCGAGCACGTACTTGTAGCCCACTGTAGTTCTCAGTGACTCAAGTCATCACCACGCAATCATGTGATGAAGGCTAAATAAGTACCAGTCAATTGGTGGTACAGTGAAACTCCTCTACAACGAAATCATGTTTGCAGCAAGAACTTTTTCACAACAGGGGGCTTTTCACTGTAGCAAATTTGATCTCAGACGTAAACACACACACACACACACACACACACACACACACACACACACATACACAATGAATGTGTACCTGTACTCTATTTTTATTTCAATACGTAGTGCATAAATATGAGCATATCCTTATTTGACACTTCATATGGCCAGCGTAGAAAGAAAAAAAAACTGGGAAAGACATTGCAAAATTTACGATCCGCATTCACTCTCACTTACATCAATTCCTTGCATGTCTTTTACTTTGCTTCCTCCATCTTTCATTTTTATTACTTTTATCCTGTCTTCAAGCGTGAATGTTTTTCTTTTCTTAACTCCTTGGTCTGCAAAGGTCCGTTTCATAGCCATTTTAGCAATGCAACGTTCGTGCTGCTTCTGAAATGAATAACAAATACTTTCTGTACTACTGCGCATGTGTAAATCAATGTGGTGGTTGCTGTTGCCATTTCCGAACGAAGCAGTGGAGGTCGCTGTGGCATGCTGAGGTTGGATTAGACTTTTGCGGAAGGCTTGTTTTCCTTGTAGTGAATCTCATTGTGAGACAAGAGCAGAGAAAAATATTTCGTATAACAGAACAGGGCGACTTTTCATCGTAGAGGGAGCAGAACAATGGGAATGGCTTTCATGCATGAACATTTTTTCACACTAGGGGGTATTTTCGCCCATGTAGGTTTTGTTGTAGAGGAATTTTACTGTATGTCAAAAGCTATATGTGGATTACAATGCAGAAATACATGTATTAATTTTCACATTTATTATTGGAAAGTAACATGATTATCATTTGCTTTGGCTACTGAAAACCTCTATTTGGTCAGGAAAAAAAATATTTTGGATGAATGAAAATGTGAAAATATTCATGTTTATGAGCTAGACACATTAAAAAAGTGTTCTCACAAAAAGTGTCCGTGTGTAAATGAAACGATCCAAATGTGCCCAGATACTGATAAGAATCAGAGAAGTGTTGAAGCAGATTCACACTTGCCTGCCCTGAAACGTGATTGACGTTCTGCGAGTGAACAGCGGAAGCGACAAGATTCCCACTCGGAGCAGGCAGCCTGCACTGACAAAGCCAAGAACATTTCTCAAGATGAATGATTGTTCCCCAAATCAGATTCACACGATAGCGTCGGAATACCGCACAGGCTGTCAATCCTGCATTTCTTATCTTTCATTAAGTATTTTACAGTGCAGGTTGTTCTGGATTCTTATTTATTTTTATTTTTTTGCATTTGTGAATCCTCTTCTTAGTTGAGCTGCTGTTGAGTTCTGATCTTTTTGCAGGATTCATCCAAAGCGGTTTCACTGGGTTTGTGGATGGAGGAGATGATCTTCAATCTGGCCGATTCACGACTCTTCTTCAATGATTTGGAGGTAAATTGGGGAAGCTTTTGCTTTTCTAAATAATAACACAAAATACATAAATCAAGTTAAGTCTTGTCTAAATGATCATTGACGCAAACTTTACCAATCACTTTAGTCGTAAAATGTGCTGTGTTAAATAATACCAACATAAAAATGGTCACAATATGAATTAGAACTGCATGTGAATAAAATATTGAATACTAATGAGAATACAAATTATAAAAATTGCTCAAAACAAAAAACAAACAAAAAAAAACCAACTGGAGAGAAAAATGTGGAGCAGTACTTGTGGTACAAGTACCAGTGGTAGCATGTTGGCTCCCTCTAGTGGTACATGATAGAATCACTGAATCAAATATTAAAACTGCATAATTTTACCGTGGCTTGTAATAATAATAATAAATGTACTTTTTTGAGAGTAAAACCTATGCCTCATTTTTGATGAACACTTTGGCCTACTACATGCTGTATTTTAATATTGGGCAAGATGCTGGTTTTTAGAAGACCAAGTATTTTTGGTGGTGGGACTTGGGGTCAAAACTTTAGGAGCCACTGATGTATTGTGTGTTTAAAAAAAATATAATCATTTATGCCATAATTTGGCCTGACAATTTTCATTTTGTGTATAATTAGATATTTTACACCCTTAAAATGCAATAATATTATGTAATAATATTAATATTTAAAATAAATATGGTGAATACTGCCCGATGACAGCTGGGAAAGGCTTCGGCATGCCCCGCGACCCTTGTGAGGATAAGTGGATCAGAAAACGGATGGATGGATGGAGTGTTGAATCAAATCAATTCTGTCATTTGACTTTATTGTTTTTAGATTTGACATACTTAGTATTATGCCTCCATTGTGAGTTTGTTTTCTACTACTGTAGTACTGCAGTTCTTCTTTTGGTTCACTTATTGAACAAAATTTGGAAAAAAAAGAAAGGGGGAATAAAAGATCAGATTGAGTGGAAGTAAAAGTGACCATAAAAAAAAAAAACAGGTCACCTTATTCATTTATTTATTTATTATTTTGTTAGTTTACTCGTTTTGGATTTTCAGAGGTCTTTATTCTTTTTTCAAATATTAATATGCATTGTTGGGCAGCCTGGGCCGGTCAGAATCGAAAGAAGAGCCCTTCGTGTATCACTTTATAAGCACTTGAAATCAACATTGTTCGAGTGAATATCGCTGTGACTTCGTCAAACAAAACAATGAGAAGTTTTTTTTATTCTACTGGCATTAGCAGCTAAGCTTTTAACTGTAAAATAATGAATTACTTCATGCACAATAATCTCGTCTATGATGAATGATGTGTGTGCACTTTTCAAACAAATAAGAAAGAGATTTTGTGTGCATGTGTGTGTGTGTGTGTGTGTGTGTGTGCGTGTGCGTGTGTGTGAGACAGGAACATTAGTGGAGTGGGCGTAGGAGTGAATGAAGCCAACAGAACCCGTTTTTCTTTTTTTGTCATTGTTTTCGGGCTTCACGTAAATCTCTTAAGCAGGAACAGCATGTGTCTGACAACTGCTGCTAAGTCTTAAGGTGCAATTACCTCATCTGTGCCGTGTCACCACTCACGGGCTCATATTAAGGCTGTCAAGGGCGTCGTCACCTGCTTTGTCTTCACACGAAAAGCCTCACATTACACTTTACTACGTGAGCAACCTGGAATTTGACTTAAAACCTGAAGGAAAATTAGCTGTCGATAACCCTGGAATTTCAACTACATGAAAGAAAACAGGCTGCGTGGTGGACAACTTGCTTTCACGTCTGCCTCACAGCAATCAGGGTTCGATTCCGATGCCTGCGTGGGTTTTCTCTGGGTACTCTGGTCCTCTCACATCCCAAAAACATGCATGGTAGGCTGATTGAACACTTAAAATTGTCCCTCGGTATGAGTGTGAGTGTGGATGGTTGTTCGTCTTTGTGTGCCCTGCGATTGGCTGGCAACCAGTTCAGGGTGTCCCCCCGCCTGCTGCCCGAAGACAGCTGTAAATATAAGTACATTTTAGAATGGAACCACTTACTACCGTAATTTCCGCACTATAGAGCGCACCTGATTATAATCCGCACCCACGACATTTTTAGAGGAAAACCAATTTTGTACATACACAAGCCGCACCTGTATATAAGCCGCATGTGCCCACATTAAAACATGTCAACATATTTACAAAGAAAGACGGTACACAGAGAGCGTTTTCAAAGTTTTCATAATATAACTTAACAATAATAATAATATAACTTTCTTCCCAAACGGTGCCTGTGACGCGGCAGTAAAACGCTAGCAACATGGTAACAACACGCTAGCAATAGAATAGCAATGCGTCATATGCCTTTCTTTTTGCATTTTCCATGATGAGAGTATGTTCAAGCTAATTTAATTGATGCACAAGACAAGAAGTTGCAGTCTTCCTCGACGCATATATTCCACCGGTCTTAATCTTACCTTTTCTACTCGAGCGCCCCCTGGTGGCCGTTAGAAAAATGACATAAATTGGCCACATCACTGAATAAGCCGCAGGGTTGAAAGTTTGGGAAAAAAGTAGCGGCTTATAGTCCGGCATTTACGGTATATACACTGTGTGTACTTGCACTACGATGACTATGACAGTATCTATGAAATAAAATACTTGTAAAATATAGTTCGCTTTTCAGGTACTCAGCATTTTTTTTTATTGCGGAATTCAGTGACATCAGATGAGTCAAATTAGGAAAAAGCACCGTGCTGAAGAAAAATAAAATAAACATTCATTGGCAGTTGTGCGGGTGACAACTGGAGTGACAAGAAATTTAGTGAGGGTAGCAGCTGCCACCCCTTGCCACACTGTACATGCTGAAACTTTGAAGAAAAAGACACAACTTTGAACTTCAGCCCAAACTTCTGAATTTTGGACCAACTTGGAATTTCGCCAAGAATTTAAATGTGTCAAGAATAAAGTATTCACATGTCCTTGATAGCGTCTGCTGTGTTGGGTCTGTCTCAGTGACAGACTGACGCTGCTGTTGTCTTCTTCTCTGGTCAAAACGGTGCGTTCCCGAGCAGACACCACATGAATTGCACCTTATTACCAATATTCATTCCGTGTCTTTTATGCATTTCTTCACTTTTGAATTATCCTGCGGGCCTGATTGAACTTCCTTGGGGGCCGGTTCCGGCCCGCAGGCCGTATGTTTGACACTGGTGATTATTTTCGAACATCCATCCGTTTAAATGGATCAGAAAGGATGTAACCTGACCGGTGTCATAAACAGATCCCCCCCTCAGCCCCCCATCGCGTGACGTTGATTATTTGTTATGTGCTGCAGCAATGTCCTCATCTGACACAGAGTCAGCCAGTGAAGGATTCCCTCAATTTGACTCTGGAAAATTGAGAGAATGACTCAAAACCCATCCGAAATTCGACCAAGAAAAAGCCGCGTTAAATTGGGGAGACGGACGGCTGCGCCACGATGGCTTTTAACGCGTTTATGTCACTTGCAGGCAAATATGAATGCGCGCATGGCGTTTTCAACAAATGGGTTTACTTTAATTAAAAAAAAAAAAACATGCCTGGATGCAGTTTTTCTGGATAAATCATTTCTATTTTTCTTTCTGGCCCGTGCGTGCATATAAAAGAAAGTTTGATTTCACCTTCAATGAAAAAGAAAAAAAAGATGCTGTCTGTCTTCTTGGACTTTCACGGAAAAATAAGAAAGCAAATACTGTCTATTCAATCAATATAACATTGTGCTTATGCAGAAATAATCGCGCTTCCATTTTTAATTTGCAGCTTTGTGCCTTTTTGCTTTGCCTTTTTGTTAGGAATGCGACCAGGTTCATATTGATGACGTGGCGTCGGATGACAACGGTCAAGACCTGAGGTAGAAAGCCGTGCATCATGCTTTTGAAGTGCCTTAAATGTAATTCTTCACCACATTCATTCTTTATAATTGCCTTTATATGACATGTATTTTTGTGATCTTCCGTCCTATGTTCGTTCCCATTCGATCTCACAGCGGGAATTGTGTGGGTTTTTTTTTTTTTGTTTATCTCCAGTACATGTGGCCGATGTGTGGTCCTTCTTGTCCCTTTACCTCCCCGAGCATGAAATCAGCTCTTCTTTTGCGCCCCCATGTGGAAACATGAAGAAATAGCAGTTAGAAAAACAACTTTTTAAGACCATTTGATTGAGTCTCACTGACAATATGCAGTGAGGAAAGCAACTGACGATGATGATGAATTACAATTGTGGTGTTTGTGTCATTTGTATTCAGTCGCTTTTTTTTTTTTTTTTTTTTGTATCGCAGCACATACAATTTCACAACGGACGGCTTCCAGAGCCCGGCGGAGCCGCTCCTGTGCTTAGCTCGGGGTCCACGGCGGGGTGGACTGGATGAGAAAGCTGGCGTTCCGATACCGGCGGGTCAAAGAGATTTACAACACATACAAGAATAATGTTGGAGGTAATGTGTTCGTTCACTCGGGTTTTTTTAATCAAATGAATTCACTTCGCTGTAGTTTGGATTGACATGACACATGGTTTCATGACAGCTTTGTTCCCTTGTTGCTGTTTTTGTTTTTACTTTTAAAAACTGAAAATGTCATTTTCAAAAAAAAAAAAAAAAAATAATCGTTATTGTGCAACTTGGAAATTCACCTTGACTGTCCAAAAATATGAAATGTTGCCTCCCTCCTATTTACAGGAAGACATCTGAACCACTGTCAATTTGGTTTGCCACTAAACGAAATATACTGTCTAAAAATGCACAATTTCACTTCATTTGTGAAGAAAACCACATGAGCAATTTGGAATGTCACCTAAAATGAAGCTTGAAATTTCTTTGCATGTTTAAAGGAAACTGCTTTCAAACAACCTGGAATTTCACCAAGTATTTAAAAAAAAAACACCCGTGTTGTCTGAAAACCCGATTGCCTAAAAACGTCAATTCATTTCCACTTTGGTGAACAATATGGTAACTCTTTGGAAATTCATCTTCAATTGAAGGAAAATTACAATATCGAACAACTTGGAATTCCGCCTAAAGTGTCAACTAATAAGGAATCGAATGTGTTACATTAGATGATAGCAGATTAAGTTGACCCTCGATGAAAATAATTTGATGTGACGCAACATCCAATTTGACAAAGATTGAAAAAAACTATTATTCCTGAATATTTCTTTGACTTTCAACCACTCGACATGTTCAGTGGCATCAGCACGATACGTACATATATCGTTCTGATTTTTTACTTTGTTTTTTTTGCCCTCTATGGACAATAAAAGCGGTGCGGTGCTATGACCAAAACTTACAATAGATTGATATATATTTAAAACATGAATTGGAATATTTCATATCACACCATTTTGATGCTTTGTCTTTGATTTAAAGATGATAACACCCCAAAATCTACAAAAATTGTAGAAATTGTAAACACAAGGGTTTTAAATACAATTGCAAGAAGCTCTTAGACACTATATTTTTTCTGGAAATGTCAAATACATTTCAAAGAAAATGGACAACTTGGAATGCCACGTTAAAAAAAAGAAAAATACACTCTCGGACGCCTTACCGTTTCATTTAATGATAAAAAGGGGGAAAATGGAGTGGAACTGCTTGGATTTTGGCTTGCAATTTAAGGAAAACTGCACTTTCGAACAACATTAAATGTCACCTAAACGAAAGTTAGACTGTTGAACAACTTGTAATTTCACCTGCCCAACAATGTCGACGTTCAGAGTGAGGACAACGAATGAAAACCTGTTTTACAGTGACATGAGCAAAAACGGCAATGGACTCTAATTACAGATGAAGTGTCGTTTAAAAAAAAAAAATGTGCAAAATTGATTTGCAAAGATTTGTGTGTGTGTGTTGTTCATGTACTTTGACTTTGTGAGGAACGGCATGAGTTTTTAACCAACAGAGTGAGGACATTTTGTGTGTGTGTGTGTGTGTGTGAGTGTGTGTGTGTGTGTGTTCTTGTACTTCTGACATTGTGAGGCCCGGCATGAGTTTTTAACCAACAGAGTGAGGACATTTTGACGGGAATGTGTGTGTGTGTGTGTGTTCTTGTACTTCTGACTTTGTGAGGACCGGCATGAGTTTTTAACCAACAGAGTGAGGACATTTTGACGGAATGTGTGTGTGTGTGTGTGTGTGTGTGTGTGTGTGTGTGTGTGTGTGTGTGTGTGTCTTGTACTTCTGACTTTGTGAGGACCGGCATGAGTTTTTAACCAACAGAGTGAGGACATTTTGACGGAATGTGTGTGTGTGTGTGTGTGTGTGTGTGTGTGTGTGTGTGTGTGTTGTACTTCTGACATTGTGAGGACCGGCATGAGTTTTTAACCAACAGAGTGAGGACATTTTGACAGGAATGTGTGTGTGTGTGTGTGTGTTCTTGTACTTCTGACATTGTGAGGACCGGCATGAGTTTTTAACCAACAGAGTGAGGACATTTTGACGGGAATGTGTGTGTGTGTGTGTGTGTGTGTGTGTGTGTGTGTGTTTTCTTGTACTTCTGACTTTGTGAGGACCGGCATGAGTTTTTAACCAACAGAGTGAGGACATTTTGACGGGAATGTGTGTGTGTGTGTGTGTGTGTGTGTGTGTGTGTGTGTGTGTGTGTGTGTGTGTGTGTGTGTGTGTGTGTGTGTGTGTGTGTGTGTGTGTGTTCTTGTACTTCTGACTTTGTGAGGACCGGCATGAGTTTTTAACCAACAGAGTGAGGACATTTTGACGGGAATGTGTGTGTGTGTGTGTGTGTGTTCTTGTACTTCTGACATTGTGAGGACCGGCATGAGTTTTTAACCAACAGAGTGAGGACATTTTGACGGAATGTGTGTGTGTGTGTGTGTGTGTGTGTGTGTGTGTGTGTGTGTGTGTGTGTGTGTTCACTTCTGACATTGTGAGGACCGGCATGGGTTTTTAACCAACAGAGTGAGGACATTTTGACGGGAATGTGTGTGTGTGTGTGTGTGTGTGTGTGTGTGTGTGTGTGTGTGTGTGTGTGTGTGTGTGTCTCTGTCTCGCGTTCTCATGTTGCCGCTTGTGCCGCCCCCTGGTGGTCAGGTTTGCTGGGCAGCCCCAAGCGGGAGGAGTGGCTGCAGCTGAGGCGGGAGATGGAGGTCCTCACTGACCTGTGGCTCACCCAAGCCCTCAAGGCTCTGGCGCTCATCAGCACCAGGTCACTTCGCTTGAATTTGCCTTTTTCTTTGGCTTTTGGGGCACCTTTGGCAATGCTCTTTTTCTGAGATGTGAGAACTTGTCGAGAACACCTACACACTGTCAAGTAAACAAACAAACAAAAAAAGACATGCAACTTGTTTTTGGGCGGGGGGCGGGGGGGACTAAAACAGCGGGTGAAATTGGAGCGTCTTTCAAAGAAAGAAGTCGTTGACATTTGACATTGACAACAAAGAAAGCGACAGGGGTGTGTAGACTTTCCGCATCCACTCCCCAACCTACATGATGACCGTTGAACGCTTGATAGCTGACTCGTGTGTGCCGTGTGATCGATCTCAGGCCCAACTGCGTGAACGTGCTGGTGACCACCACCCAGCTAGTCCCGGCCCTCTCCAAAGTGCTCCTGTATGGTTTGGGAGCAGCCTTTCCCATAGAGAACATCTACAGTGCCACCAAGATCGGTGAGTGAGGAAGGTGGGGGGCGCGGGAAGGGGGGGGAAGGGGGGAGAAAAGCGTGCATACTCAATCTTTGAAATCTTTTCAAATGACGCTGTGTGATTGTTGCCTGCGGCAGGTAAAGAGAGCTGCTTTGATCGCATCTCTCAGAGGTTTGGCAGGAGAGCCGTCTACGTGGTGGTCGGAGACGGAACCGAAGAGGAGACGGTGGCCAAGAAGGTGAGGCTCACTTTCAAACTGCAAACGTGTCGCAGCCAGGGCTTCAACGACTAAAGGTTTTTTTCTCGTCAACTAGCACGTCATCAAAGTGAATTCGTCACCGTTGTACAGCAGTCCCCAACCTTTTTTTATTTTTTTTGCCTAAAGACGTATTCTAAGGGTGGCCTGGTGGTCGAGTGGTTAGCGTGTCGACCTCACAGTGCAGAGGGACCAGGTTCGATTCCGGCTCCGGCCTTCCTGTGTGGAGTTTGCATGTTCTCCCCGGGCTTGCGTGGGTTTTCTGCGGGTACTCCGGTTTCCTCCCACATTCCAAAAACATGCATGGCAGGTTAACGGAACACTCAAAATTGTCCCTCGGTGTGAGTGTGAGCATGCATGGTTGTTCTTCTGTGTGTGCCCTGCGATTGGCTGGCAACCGATTCAGGGTCCCCCCCCCCCCCACCAACTGCCCGAAGACAGCTAGGAGAAGCTCCATTTTCGAATGAAAATCACATGTTGAAATGTTTTTGGTGCGCCAATTGTGACAATAGCTGTCGTGATTTTCCTTGTGCTCATCATGAATATGACGTTTTGTTTTGTCACGTCCTGAATTCATCGAAAGGTGTCCTTTTGTGCGTCCTTTCAGAAAAACATGCCATTTTGGAGGGTGTCCTGCCGGGCTGACCTGGAGGCTCTGAGCCACGCACTGGAGCTGGACTACCTGTAAAAGGGCGTCAAGACCCCTCACGCCCCTCCTCCTTCGCAACGCACGCAGACATACACACACACACACACATACACACACCACCTTCACCGGGAATTCTTGAACAAACTAAGACTGATGATTCCCAGTCAGTGTTGCTGAGTCAAGTCTGCGGGACGTTTGATTGTTGAAAATGACCAAAACGAGCGGCTAGAGGACCAAAGCTTCAGCGCCTATCCCAGGGAACTTCTTTGTCCATTTTTTTTTTCTTCCTTGGCTATTTAATTCAATTCATCTCACTTTAAAGAATGGCATCTCTTGATTTGATTCTTGATTTCAAGTCCTCAAATAATGACATTTGTTATAGGGGAGGGTGGGGGGTTGAGAAATACTACCAGTTTAAATGTAAGCTATTTATTGTCAGTCATGGAATTGCATCCACAGAAAAGAAAAAAAAAATGGAAGAGATCAAAAGTTTCTTGTGCTTCCGCTTTCTTGTTTTGGGATGTTAATGTTGGTGCGCTTTTGTGCTTTTTTTTTTTTTTTTTTTAACCCTCCTTTTCTTTTCTGTCCCTAATCGCCTCTTGTGTAAATTAGACGGACTGTTAGCGCATGTGCCTGTCAGCTTAGCTACGATGATGTGTATATAATGCTTTCTGCTCCATTTGTTTTGACGCACGGTTCAAATAGACAAATAAATAAGTTAATTGCACCGTATGGGGGACTCTTTTCTTTGCACACCTTAGCTCAGGGATGCGCAACTTAAATGCTGGATTGGGGGTGACAATTTTTCATCAGTGCTACTGCAATTGGCTGTCAACCAATTCATGGTGTAGCTCGCCGACTGCCCAAAGTCAGCTGGGATAGGCTCACCTTTGACCTTTGTGAGGATCAGCGACCCGGATAATGGATGGATGAATACATTGTTTCATGAATTAGGTTAAAACATTGAATTCTCAGAGTTTTGTAATTTAGCATTTCATTTCACACAAAGATGAAATCACCAAAATACTATTCTAAAAACATGTTCACAAAAATATGCAATATTAATTCAAAGGTAAGTACAGTACATTTTTTTCTATTTTGACGTTCCATTTTTTGACTAATTTATCATTCTTTTAAAGGACATACGTTAACAGGTCAAGATTAAATGATTTGTTTCGTTATCATTTTCAGTAGCGGTCATCGGGCTTCCATAGACGGTGAAGTAGTACGCATGTCACACAACATTAAATAGGAATAAAAATAATTTATGTCACAGCTTGGTCATTTAAAAAAAAAAACACACACACAAAAAAAGCTAAATCACAAGCGTACAAGACGGCATTCACACTTGACTGTTCATTAAACCTCCACATCGAGAGGAGCCAGATGAGGTGGCTCGGGCATCTGATTCGGATGCCTCCTGAGCGCCTCCCTAGTGAGGTGTTCCGGGCATGTCCCACCGGGAGGAGACCCCGGGGACGACCCAGGACACGCTGGAGAGACTATGTCTCCCAGCTGGCTTGGGAAGGCCTCGGGATCCGCCAGGAAGAGCTCGAAGAAGTGGCTGGGGAGAGGGAAGTCTGGGCTTCCCTCCTAAAGCTGCTGCCCCCGCGACCCGACCCCGGATAAGCGGTAGAAAATGGATGGATGGATGGATGTTCATTAAACACCATATTGGTCTAGAGAGGCTGGATGGAGACCATTTGGAATCCTCTGACAGTGGACTTGTTTGAGAGGGTCAGCGAGGCCTGAAGCATCTTAGTTCCCGTCATCCTGGGGACAAAGGTGATGCGTTGCTTTCCGCTTCCTCCTGGACGCAGCGGGAACATCCTGGGAAGAAAAAAAAACAACAACAAGAAAAATATCTCTTTTAAATATATCAATAATGTACTGCTCACTTCAAATTGTACTTTTCGGCTCCATCATTGCCTTTTTTAGTCCAATTGAAACTCGAGACGTTGGTTACCATTTTTTTTTTTTTTTTGGACAGATACGGAGTACGGATATGCAACGCCGCTTAGCTTCTTCCGTGGGAAAAACTTCCACAGTCTTATCATGTTCACCGTGTTAAAAGAAGGAGGAGGAGATGGTGACTTACTTGAAGTTGGCGTGGCCTTGGAGGAGGCCGGCGCCGGACACACTTAGCACGCCGCTTACGGGGTGCGAGAAAGGGTTAGTAAAGGTCACGCTGGCGCTGTGCTCCCGATTCAGGGCCAATTTGTCTTCGTCTTCAATCTGAAGGGAGAAGCAGCATAAAAATCCCAAAAAATTAGGGACACCCGAAGAGTCCATCAGTCCATCCATTAATTAACCCTTGTGCGTCATCCCATTTTTCGAGCACAGTGGAAAAAACGTTCCATTGTGGCATCTTGGCTTTAAAGTGTAATATCAATATATATATATATATATATATATATATATATATATATATATATATATATATATATATATATATATATATATAGATAGATAGATAGATAGATAGATAGATAGATAGATAGATAGATAGATAGATAGATAGATAGATAGATAGATAGATAGATAGATAAAAAACATTCCATTTGGAATATTCAGTATGGACAAGTTAGAGCCTTCAACATGTTAATAAATCATGAAGAAATATAGCGCCATCTGCTGTATTATTGCATGATTACTCTCAAGTCCCCCAAAATTGTTTTCACAGGACGAATTTGCCACAAGGGTTTTTAAAGGGAAACTACAGGCAATAAAAAAAAAATTAAAAATGTTGGGCAATATGTGCCCGCACTCGTCCAAACAAAGTATTTTGGAGAATACTGCACTCATGGAGTAAGAAGTAGGCAGATTTTTCCATTTGTTTTCATCCATTTGAAGTGGCTGTTTTTTGTGGGCCAAAACTGCTCTCTGCCGTCGACCAAAACTGCTGTGAAAATGCCTTTGGGCTCCAACTGTGAACGGCAAGGCTTTTCTGAGTTCGGTCTCGGGACGATTTGCTTTTAGTTCGGCATTGAGAACAGATTAATCAGGATAATCGAGATTCTGCTGTAAATCACAGGCATGAGGAAAAAAAATAGCCACATGTACTGACTTAGCTAAATTGAGCGTGTTTTGTCAGTTGTTGATTGGCGGCTGTATTCTGTCTGCCCGCCTTGCTGATTCACTTCGGTGTTTTCCCAGCCCTGTACTCAATGTCATGTGAATTGGCGAATTGGCATCCTGACATTGATCTGCACCGCAGTTCCAAAACAGAGGCGGAGCCAGCCAAGGTATACAAAAGAAGAAACACAACCAGGAAGGAAATTATGCTACCCACGTTCGTTTTGAACCACAAACAAAGGAATGAAAAAGTCACCAATGCAGAAGTGCTGAAACAATGTCAATGCACGGTTACGATATGCTCATGATGCAGGACCATTTAAACACATGACGAGTCTATTTTTTTTGTAGAGACACCTTTATTTCAGCGCTGAAACAGGCTACAATATTTTTGTTATTCATTTATGCTGTTCTCTCAGTATATTATAGCCGTACTGATGTAAAAGTGCATTTAAAGACCTTTTGAAGCGCAATATATGCTGTAACAACATATGGTGCATTCCTATATTGTGAATGGCACTTATTATGGGGTGTTCTGCAATGGAGTCGTGTGAATTTGTATTTGTTTGCCAAGAACATTTGTTCTCGATTTTGACATTTCAAAACTGGTCAACTTGAAGGGGAGGAGTAACAGTGCTACTGCAGTACTACTGCAGTACTACTGTATGTACAGCACCTTGCGAATCGGATTACACTGACCGGTAAAGTCATGGAAAATTCACTCACTTAGTAACTCATAATTGGATACCAATTACTTAAACTCTCGATATAATTGAACAATATTTGCAAAATAAATACGTGAAAATGTGTTTTTGTATCCCAAACTGGTATTCATTTTCCATTCATTTATTATGAAGTGTGAAAATCCGGGTATGTTTATTTTTGTTGCTGAAACGTCACAACAGAAGACTTTGCTTATGTGCAACTTATGTACATAAATAAGGTCGTAATAGTAAACGTGGTTACATAAACACACGAAAACTGAGCATTATTATTGCTGTGAAGGCAGTATTTTTTTTTTATGAAAGTGGGGGCAGCAAGTGTGACTGGGTTTTGTGTGTGTGCGTGTGTGTGTGTGTGTGTGTGTGTGTGTGAGCGTGTGAGCGTGTGCGTACCTGAATGACAAGTTCTGGAGTGGTCACATTGAACTCCTCGAAGGCCAGCACACGCTCATGTGTGGCCATGTCCTCCAGCACCGCCGCCAGGTTGACCAGGTCATCCCCGACCGCGTCTTCGTACTGGGCCGGATGGATTTGCTGCTTCAGGACCTTCACTGCGCCCACGCAAACAAGGACATTTCACCATTTTTTGAACAATCACTTTATTTCATTCATTTTGATTTCGATATGATTTCCCTCTATGTCGTCTTTTTATGTATTTCATTCTTTCATGGACTGAGATTAAAGATGGAACTTTTAACAAACACTGTCATCATACAAATGACAAAAGTCATTCATAATAATAAAGTGAATTGAAAATACCGGTAGTAAAATATAAAAATGAAAAATAAATCAATGGTCCAACAGATTACAGTAGAATATGACTAAAAAGATGTAAATCCAATATATAAGAAGCTAATCACAGTATAAATTATTCTTAGATAAAATGTGTTGCTTAATATAATTATATATATACGGTATATACTGTATAAGGCGCTTATAAATAAAATGTATTATTATTATTATTATTATATACACTGTATATATGTGTGTGTGTGTGTGTGTGTGTGTGTGTATACATATTATAATATGACATTATTAATCAAATACGTATTACATGAATTATCCAATGAATGAAGTCATATTCAATTTGAATGATTTTAATAGAAGAGTTTCTTACTTGAGCAAGCTACTGTAGTTGACATTAAATCACTCTTACCGTGTTCCGTTTTGCATCATTTTCTTCCCATTTCAATCCCCAATCGAGAAAATGAATACAGTGGTAAGTTTTTCAAGGAATGAGATGTGGCCTGGCTGTTTTATTATTATTTTTTTTTTCTGGAGTCGCAAGTACAACTCAGTGAGGAGCGTTACATGCTAGCTGCTAGCTATTTGGCGGCAAACTTTGCAACAAGAAGCAGATAGTAACAAGTCTTTTAAAAAAAGTTCTTTTCTGAAGAGGTTTATGGCAACTCCCATTTGAAGTTTGTTGTAAACACCCCCAAAAAAACTAACTGAAAAAAAAAAGCTCAAAATCACATAACTTTGCCTTACAAAAGTCAGCTAACACGAAGTAGAAAAAGCCATACACGGGCGGGCTGGCAAAAGTGACATCAGGTTCGTTCTAAATCTTTCAATCTTTGCTGAAAAAGGCGATCATGATTGCTGGCCTTCTTCTATTTCAGCATCAAATTGACGTGTAGCATTTCTGGATATTTGTTATTACCGCCCCCTGCTGGCCATGTTGCACACACCAAAAAAGAGTAGCACAATGAAGCATCAAATCATGATGCACAACTCCTTAACATTCTATTTCATTGTGTTTGTTTTGTTTTTTTTCCATGTAGAATATTCTCGAATGCTATTCATCTCATTTTTGTCGGGGTTTTTGGAGGGCTTCTCCAGATCAATGTCATTCTCATTTACTCCAAAGGGGAGACATGATTTAAGATGAGTGTTTTGAGCTACAAGCGTGTTCATGGAACCAATTAGACTCGCAACTCAAGACACCGCAGCAATTCCACATCACCTCCTCAGTGACTCCGCCCCTCCTGTATCTACACACAGCGGCCTACCTTCCAGAGGGCCCAGTTGTATCGTACTGTGGTTTTCCCAGAAAGTCTCCGCAGGGCTGTGGTTGTATTCTTTGATCTGCGCGTTGACGTGGACCTTCATCACCTTGGCCACGCGCTGCCTGTTGATGACCTTCAAGCTGATGTGGATGACCGTACCCGCCACGGGGGTTTTATCCAGCGTCAGAATGGCAGCCAGCTTGCCTGTTTGAAAAGAAATCATTGAACTCAGACTGGTGGTGTTTTTTTTAAAGGCCGCGGACTTCTTTTGGATGGCGGTTCTTACTTGTGCCCCGCCTTAGCGTGGAGCTCTCTGAGCGGGAGGAACTGTTTGATGAGAGTGTTGAAAAGCGGCCTAGTTTTGGGGAGAAAACGACAGTTGGCCTTCAAAACACAACGGCTGGTAACATTGGGGAAGATATGAAATCATTTTCAGGAGAAAAGGAAAAATGGAGGTAAATCTGCTTTTTGCATCTTACTTTTGATATTTTTATAATCCCCGGTGATGTTGGACAGCCTGGGGAAACCCACGGATTTGGTGCAGATGAGCGGCCCCACTCTCTCCGTGTCCACGCTGCGGCTGACCACGCGGCCCCGGCTCACCACGCACGTGTGGACGTCGGCGTTCACCTCGGCGTACACAAAGGGGATGTCGTAGAAGAGGTCGATACGGCGCTCCTTGATGGCCTTGACGGGGGCCGGGCCGCAGCAGAACACGCCTGGTGAAGACAAAACAAACAAACAAAAAAAGACAGTTTGGATTTAAAGAAGACGTATTGCGACAGCACAGTGCACTAGTGGTTGGTGTGTCTGCTTTACACTTTTGAGGTAATGGGTTCAAGTCCCTGCTTTGCTGTGTTTAGCTGACCTCTGCTCCTGTGCTGCGGGGTGGGATCCAGAGCCTGCCAGCCATCCGCGTCGCTGCCCAAATCCGGCCGAGTCATCCAACACTCGACCCATACGTGGAAGTTCCTGTTTGGGGATGGGCAATGTCACAATGGAAATATGTTTTTTTTCATCAGAAATCACATTGACATGCTCTATTCAGGAACAGTATTGTACTTTTATAGAAACACGTCGATGTACAAACAGAAGCAAATACAGAGTCAACACTTTCATGCTTTAATGACCACCGATATCTTGCTGCGCCATCTGGTGCGCATGTGTTGGCCGCTGAAGGACAGTGCAGGTCTCTTCTGAACTCAACCAGCTGCAACAATATTTGCCGTTTTTGACAGAGGATAAGGAATATACGCGTGTGAGTTGGTCTGGATGATTACGGCAAAAAATAATCATCATGATTATTTTGACTGAGATTCAAATCAAAGTTGCTGCTTATTCTGATTTTGGCATTTATTTCAATGCTGGAGCCGTCTTCGGGCAGTCGGCGGGGACACCCTGAACCGATTGCCAGCCAATCGCAGGGCACACAGAGACGAACAAACCACGCCCACACTCACACCGTGGGACAATTCAGAGTGTTCAATCAGCCCGCCATGCATGTTTTTGGGGATGTGGGAGGAAACCGGAGCACCCGGAGAAAACCCACGCAAGCCCGGAGAGAACATGCAAACTCCACACAGGGAGGCCGCAGCTGGAACCTGTTGCCAATGCACTGTGAGGTCGATTTCTCAGCCTACCATGCATTTTTGGGGAATGTGGGAGGAAACCGGAGTACCCGGAGAAAACCCACGCAAGCCCGGGGAGAACATGCAAACTCTGCACAGGGAGGCCGGAGCTGGAATCGAACCCGGTACCTCTGCACTGTGAGGTCGACGCGCTAACCACTAGGCCACCAGGCCGCCCTATCCAGTCCATAAGGCCCCGGAAATATCCGATGACATTCAAGCCTTGAGCATCTTCATTCTGCTCCATCCACACCTTAGATGTTAACCGTCTGTGCATAAGTTGAAGCCTTGAATAAGCATTACCCTTAACTATTTATCAGTTATTGTCACAAATCTTTGGACTTACCTTGGGGGATTGTATTTCTTGCCATGCCGTTTTGAAATATGTGTGTTTGGTATGACAAAAAGAAAAGCCTTTGAATCTTTGTGTGCTTGAATTTTTAGGATAGAACAATTCCTTGAATCTCACTTGACTATCCATCCATCCATTATCTGAGCAGCCAGCTAAGAGTTTAGTTAGACTGTGTTTCTACTTGTGTTGCTGCACCGTTTCTGTTCACACAGTTTACGACCACAAAGTTGATGATATTTTTGTTAGCCCATCAATGGTGTTTTGCCTCGAGTGTTAGCATTACGCTACCAGACTTCAGTTAAGCGTTTGTTTGTTTTTTTTTTGTAAATGATGAATACCAAAAGGAAAACGCTGCTGAACGGGGGCGGCTTCCATTCCACTACGAAATTTGCCATTTTTCCCTGTCTGAAACAGGCCGCCGGGAATTTGCTGACCAGATTGAGTCTTTGGTGCTCTTCAGCTTCTTTCCCATCTCGCTGTAGAACTCCTCAATGACCAGGTTGCCGTTGGTGTCGTGAGCCGAGTTGAAGTTTGTGACGACGCGGCAAGGAATGCCAAGGACGCGCATGACTGAAAAGACAATGTTGCAACACGGGGCGACATGACAATCCCTCTTCTTTTTTTTTTTTTTTCTTCTCCAAAAGATGACAAAAGGCTCTTGGCTTCCGTCACCGACTGCCTGACGGATTACCTGTGCACATGACGGCAGCAAACACCCAGCACTGGCCATACTTGACCGGCCGGTACCCGGACTGAGCCCAGCTTCTCAGGATGTCTCCGCTGCCGGTCCACGTGGATGCGTGGACCCCGCCGCTGAAATCGCCTGACCAGTTGCCTTTGAGCACGCCGCGGTCATCTTCGCAGTTGATCTACGTTGATCACAAGTCAAACGAAGTCAAACATTGGGCTGCCTCAGGTCAGGGTGAGGCGTCAAAAAGTGGCCCTATCAAGATCATGGGAGGAGTGTCTTTTATTTTCGAGGAAGATTTTCCAAAGAGCAGCCAATTAGCGTAGCAGGTTTTGCCTTTTTTATGTTATTCTAGCTGCTCGGTCTACCCTCGTGATTCTTTTGAATTCCTCATCCTTTATTTCGTGCCTCCTTTTCTCAAAGGTTTTCCAACGTCAATATATTTCTTTTTTAAATACATGCAAGTTAGCTGACCTCATTAAAAAGGTATTGGTCAGATTTTTTTTGCTCAAGCTGCTGAACCTCCCTTCACGTCACATGTTCAGTCATTCCTTATTAATTTTTTTAATGAGTTGATCTCTTTTTTCTAGATTTTTGTACCGTCAATCAAATGAATTCTTTTTTTTTCAAATGTTTTTTTTTATTAAACATTGCTGACGTAAGCATCTTTCAAGATGTGTGCATTATTTTTCCCACGCAACTGCAACTTTCCTACTGGCATACGTAACGTATATTATTTATTAAGCCTTCATCTTCTTTCAGGAGTTATCCTGTCTACTCTCAAAAGTTGATCTGAAGTTATAGTAGGTTTAAAATTATGTTTCTTTATTTTTTCTCATACCTGTCATACACTCTGCAAGGAAGGAAAACCTCATTATTAACTCACTCACTCCCAAAGACGTTTTTAAACGTCTTTTCAGACTTGGTCTGGAATTGGCTGCTACTGAATGAGTTCATCATCTTGTTATTATTTTGCGTTGCTGTGGCATTTCACACTCGTCCTAAACGTTTTCGCCCGGCGGGTTTCTCCAGCATACATTGTTCATCCCAAGCAGACAGCGTTCCTGCTTTATGAGCTTACGGCGACGCCGATGTCGTCACCGGCGGTGAGTCAGAGGGCATACCCGGCCGGCTCCGCTGGGTGATTAATTGCGTTCTCACCATGGCTGAAACTACACGGCTGATGTAGACCGGGTTGTTGCGGTACAGGTAGTCCATCCTCTTATTACGTTGGTGTTGAGGGCTGACATTGAGCAAGTTGAGACACACCTCCAGGATGCCTGGCTCAAACTTTGCAGGCATGGAGACAAAGAGTGACAAATGATTCATTTGGCTTACACACGCACTGTATGATGTAGAAAATGCACTTTTTGCGTGTCATACCTGGTCCAAGGACCATGGTCTGGACACAACGTTGGTAGCCGTCCCCATGAAGAGCAAACTGGAGTCATTCTGGACGTATTCCTCCCTTTGGTCCTCGAAGGGAATGTAGACACTGTCAGCTGTGAATACGGAAAGAGTTGTCTTGACAATTCATTTACATTTGTTGTGTTGATATTTTATTGATAGTCGACTGCAATGGATGTAGGCGGCCTGGTGGTCCGGTGGTTAGCGCGCCGACCTCACAGTGCAGAGGTTCAATTCCGGCTCCGGTCTGCCTCTGTGGAGTTTGCATGGGTTTTCTCGGGCCTGCGTGGGTTTTCTCCGGGTGCTCCGGTTTCCTCCCACATACCAAAAACATGCATGGCGGGCTGATGGAACACTTAAAATTGTCCCGAGGTGTGAGTGTGAGCGCGGATGGTTGTTCGTCTCAGTGTGCCCTGCGATTGGCTGGCAACCGGTTCAGGCTGTCCCCCCCCGCCTACGGCTGGGATAGGCTCCAGCACCCTCCGCGACCCTTGTGAGGATAAAGCGGTCGGAAAATGGATGGTATGTAATGCTTTGCACTTTCATGTAGCTGAAACTGTAACAGGACTTTGAATTGTCTAGAGTACAAAACATGTTCTACAAATGAATTTGCTGCCTTGCCCCGCCAAAATAAGACACTTATGAAGTGGCAGAAAGTCACTGTAACAAAGGGATTTGGGTGGGGCGGTCTTGGAGTGTCTTCTTCATGCCACAGGTGTACGATGTCGAGACGCTATTGCATCACTAGCACAAAGCATTTAAAGGCTTGATTGGACATGAATGAAGTCAGCTATGAGCACTCCCACGGCAGTGTCGCCTTCCCTCCAGAAGAACCTCTGACCTGCACTTGTGATTCAAATGACCAACATTGGGTTTAACAGACCTTCAAATATGGATATTTGATATTTGAGGAGTAGCTCAGATTTGCCCTGGTAGAGATTAGCTGCGCATTTTCAATTTCACACCTACTCACTGATGATTATTTTGAGAATTGACTCATTCATGAATTTCATCTTTAAAAAAAAAGTACTCTATCCAAATTGAACCCCTTGATTATGCAAAAACAAATACAAGACATAATTTCCGATTGACAGTGCAGAAAATGCACAAACAATGATTGATTAGTGTTGAGTGACTGGCTTGGTCTGTAACATGCACACGAACAAGCAAAGGAAGAGTCAATGCAACACTTGTACACATGCTGGTCCCGAGTTGGCCGCAGGCTGCAAAAGTACAAGCCGCGAGTGAGGGAATGACGAACCGACATGTCAAACGGTTGCATACTTTTCCATGCAAATCTCTTCATCACGATCAATGGCCAATCGATCGGAAATGGGTCTCAAACTATTTTTGGAGGTCCAGTGATGAGACTGTTTGGTTTTTTTTTCCAGAATCGTACAGTATTACGAGAGAACTTCAATAAAACCAAGTAAGTGTGACCCACCATGACACCAGGGGTTGCAGAGTAGGATGAATTTGCCCGAGGCGCGAAACTTCAGCTTGTCTTGAGCGAATGCCGACACCTTAAAACTGTAGCAGCCCACCGAGGCCGAAGACGGGGGGCATATGTACACCGACGGGTTGGTCACATCCAGATTTTTGGGGTCCATAAAGGCGCTCCAACGGGATGAAGGAGAGTTTTCAGACAACGTGACGGGCATGGTCACGTACAGGCGGCCTGAAGAGAGGGAGGGGGCCAAATTTGAGACATTTTCAATCTAACAAAAACACATTCAATATTGGGTTTAAGAATCAATATTCATATATACATTACAGTGTGTTTTTCGTGACCTAAATACATGAATATAAATATCTATATACATATATATTAAACTCCCTTTTCGTGTCAATGAACCATAATTTATAACTTAAGTTGGAAAATGCGTCGCCGTCATCGGCATCATTAGGCCTATTTTAGGGAGGCTTCAGCCTCCCTAAAAAATGTCTTTAGCTCCCCTAAATAATTTCATTGCATTATTTTTCAAAAAGTATTATTTATTTTTCCTTTACTTTTGCTAATATATTGCATCAAATTCAATGTCATGTGGCCATTTTCAATTACATTTCGATAACCTGCCATTATTGTAATGTTAAATCTCCCAGGTTTCCTTAACGCAACAACTGACAGTTCATTGCCGAAAGTCAGGTTGAGTCGACAGGATGGATATTCGACAGTTTTTTTTAGAAAGGTAAAAATTAAGTATTCAATTCAATTTTCCTGAAAGTGGAAAGGCAATTTATTTATTCTAGATAGCTGTAAGTTAATTATTTTATTGCCCACTACATTCAACTGTACTGTGTTGACACAATAATGATACTTGATTGATACAACAGCAAAATCACGGCAGACACCTCCAAATACATAGTCTTCTGGGGGCTAAGCATATATGAATACATTTTGGTCAAGAGGAATATAGGCCTACTGTCATATAGGTAATGTGATCGGGCATCCTTCTAATTCACTTGAACAACTAAGATTGAACTTTTGAACTCTTTATCATTTCTATTATCTAGTCCAGTTAAAGTCCAGGGGAGGAAGCCCCATCAGAGTAAAGAGGATACTAATGTGATGTGTGTAGTTCTTCATAGCCTCTTCATTTTTCTCTCAAAGGGCACGCAATTGATGGATTTTTCATAGAATGTAGAAAAAAATTCTGTGTTCCCTTGGGGCTAAGCCCCCCTTGTTCTTGAAACCTAGTGACGCCCCTGGTCGCCGTCAGTTTTTTTGTTTTTTTTGGTCTTAACTTCCTAATTGAAATAAATAAAACAATAACGAACAAAAAGTCCTACCGAGCATAACTTTGACCCTCAGCGTGTCCTCGCTGGGGTCAAAGGGGCTGTCTCTCACGGGCAGGCTGACCCTGAACGGCGCCCCTCTTCGCACCACCACAACTTTGGAGTGGCTGAAGCCGGCCGTCCGGTGGCGCTGCAGGTTCTCCTCAATTTCCAACTCGACTTGTCGCATGCTGAAATCTGCCGGGAGACAATGAAAAGGAAAAGAAACGCTTCCGCTTTTTAGAAAAAAGGGAGACTGGCGGCTGGAGTTGAGCGTTCGGTTCTTCTCGAGTGGGCAATGTGCACACGCGCGCTTGCGTGACATGACAGCGATTGCAGCTTTTAAATGCCTTCGCTACACCCACCTCCAGAATTCCATTCGGCGAAATTGCAACCCGTTGACGTTTCCAACGACAACACACGCAGGCGTTGTGCACACGCCCCTAAATTGCTGGAGGGCAACGCCGACACTCACTGGCATGTGCTCCAAATCTTACTCACCCAACCGACCGTTGTCAGATTTCGAGTGAATCAAAATGTGGCGACAGCAAACAAGACTTTCCAGCTGCTTTTGGAGCACACGCTTAATTATCGAAACTAATCTGATCTCGTCACACGCTATTATAGTGACAGAAAGAAGCCATTTGATGACAATCAGATGAAACATAATCTTACACTCGGTTACTTTTGAAATTTTTTTTTTTTTGGGGGGGGGGGGGTCCAACTTGTATTTGAATTGTATTTTGCACCATCGAATGTTTTGGCAGTTTGTTAAGAGACGGTATTTTATATCCTCATTTCTGTAAGATATTCTTTCCGATTGAAATGTGTCATTGGGACATAATACTTGTTTATTTTGAAGGGATCTGGCAACCCAAGATACTACGCCATATCCGGTCTGTACTACCGGGCCGCACGGAGGTCATCCATCCATCTCCTAACCCGTTTATCCTCACAAGGGTCATGGGAAGTTCTGGAGCCTATCCCAGTTGTCTTCGGGCAGTAGGCGGGGCCCTGAATCGGTTGCCAGCCAATCGCAGGGCACACACACAGACGAGCAACCGTCCACGCACACTCTCACACCTAGGGACAATTTGGAGTGTTCAATGCATGTTTTTGGAATTTGAGAGGAAATCAGAGCACCCGGAGAAAACCCACACATGCACGGGGAGAACATGCAAAATCCACACAGAACCAGAATGGAACCCTGCACCTCTGCAACGTGAGTCCAACGCGCTAATCATCTCGACCATCGGTCCGCCCTCGGTTGAAGATGATTTGCAGATGGTTCTATTCTGTTTTTACATAGGTTTAAAACATCCCAACTTCATCGGAATTGGGTATGGACTGCGAGAGACAAGTGTTATTGTTTTGGGTGGGTATTAAAAACGGTTGCAGCTGCTTCAGAGGAAGCCAGGAGGCAACAAAAGACCAGTTCAGTCTTTTAATTGTGTGATGACAGCAAATAAATTATGTACACTTTAAATTAACAAATGGAACACCGTCCTGGGGTGGATCATGTCCTGCCCACTACTCAAGACGAGTAAGTGGTCCACCACCAAAAAGCTTCATTTACGAACAGCAGTCCTGGGTTTGTTATAGACCAGGAAGTCGGAGATGTCGTGCCACACATTGCTGTCGTGGTAGAGGTAGTTCATGGACGACTGCAGCGAGGGTTGTAGCGTGTGCGGGTGGTACTCGAAGAGCCACAAGACCAGTCCCCACACCAGAGTGGCGAAAAGCGGGAAGGGGTCTCGCTTAGGCTGTGGGACCACTCCTTTCTCCACCGCCAGCCGCGACAAGGCAAACAGGATCCGGGACAGCAAGTACATGTTGATCTGGAACCACGGCAGACCGGTGGAGGTGATGCCAGATGTCAGCAAATCTCGCAACATTTCTGATTGCGCATCAGATAAAACACAAATGATGCAAATATGGTTCCCTTTTGGCGTTTATGTGACCCCGGTCAAGTGACTTCAAAGGAAGTTTTATTTCAGCTTTATTTTTCAGTGAAAGGATACGTCATATTACTTCATTTTAGTTTTACGATGGAAGTCAAAGGAAGAAGTGGTTTGACTTTATTTTTATATTACTATACAGTAACAAAGGGCGAGTCGTTTTCCTTTCCTATCTGTTAGGGCTGCAACTAACAATTATTTTAACAATAGATTCATCGGTTGATGATTTTGTCAATGAATCAAATTTTTAAAAATGATTTCAAATTGACAGAGTAGGAATTGGACAAACAGTGAATCATTTTGACTCGACACAAAGAATGGGTCTGCCCTCATGGAGGTAATTAGACAATATTTACTATTGACAAACTAAAATTCTGTCCATATGGACAAATTTAATTTAAAACAGTATCTCGACGATTAACCGATTATGAAAAATAAGGATCGATTAATTCGATAATCGATGAATCAATTAACTGTTGCAGTTTTATTTTAGTTGTGTTATACAGTCATGTGTTGGTAGTTTGACTTTATTTTCATTCAAATAAGTACTGTACTTTTACTTGAGATTTTACTTTAAAAGTTGAATGTTGAATAGTTTTACTTTATTTTAGTTTTATTCTATAGTCAACAGTCGCTTCGTATTGTGACAGGAATGTTTCGATATTACTTTAAACATCACCTCTGGACAGTTAACTCATTCACTCCCAAAGACGTTTTTAAACATCTTTTCAGACTTGGTCCAGAGTTGGCTGCTACTGAATGAGTTAATAAAGGCATTATGACGGCTACAGTGTGAATGTGGAACCGATTAATTCACTTTACATGATCTCCTTTGGGACGCTCTTGCAGAACAGATTCAGGGCAAATTTTTCTGTAATATAATATTCTGAAAACAATAAAGAGGAAGAAAAAAAGAGCCTGTCATACCTGACTGTTGATGTTGTTGTTGTCACCAAACACCAACCATCCTCCGACGCAGGCGGCCAGGAAGGAGTGAGACTGCAAACTGCGGCCCTGAAGTTTCTCTTGCAGGGCCTGCAATCCCTTGTAGGTGAACACGAAGCATGCCAGGTTGCGCGAGTGTGTGTAGGTGGCCTTTAAAATGGCTCGGAGTTTTTCTTCCAAACTTTTAGAGGAGAGAAAGAATCACTTTAACTCCAAGAAGAAGAAAAAAAAAGGCAAATGCCTCAGAAGTGGGACCGGGGGCGGGACATGGTCAGACTAAAACCAAAAACACTTTGTGTGTGTCATTACAAATAGTGATCGGTGCACTATTTTGAAGCAAAACCGAGCAAGAGCAATGCAAGTGGAAAGCAGCATCAATCAAGTCAAGAAATTGTCTGCTTTTGTCATCTCCATTCTAATTCCATTCCAAATGTGTTCGTTCACTGAAATGCTTCAATACCTCACACACTAAAGCAAACATCTGAATGAATGATTATTCAATCCACCTGATTCAGTTGTTCATGATCGTTTCAGGCCTCTAGGGAACTTGCTGCTGAGCTGATCATTTGAATCAGATGTGTTGAAGTAGAGAGAAAGATCTAAAACGGGCACGATATGGCTGTCGAGGAACCGGAGTTCCCTACCCTTGGATTAATCGCCACGGTAACAAATGGTCATTAAATGTACAACTTGCAATTGACAACTGCAGGATCAGTCCCGAAGAGAAGGAATATTCGTGACATCTTACCTTCCGCTTCGGAATAAAAAAGTCATGACAAATGCATGTGGTGCTCTGATTTTAGCTCCATATCTGCACACAGAAAATGGCGGCACATTAAGGACAAGTATACTCAAAGTTCTTATCAAACGGACATAAAAACACCTAAGATTGTCTCATCAGTAACACCTTGAATTTAATTACATTGACTCAAATTGAATTATTTCACTCACACAGCACCATTTCGAAAGCCTTTGAAAATAGCCAGAGCTGCTTTGAATTTTTCTTGTTGTAAAAGGTGATTGACAGTATAAAGTAAAGTTTTAAGCGTCTCTGACACCGCCATGACTTTTGAAAGTCTCGATGAGGGGGGACAGCAATTCGCGTGACGCACGACAAACAGGGTGTCACTCTGAAATGGTGCCGTCATGAAACAAAAACAAAAAATGTTTCCCTTCTCTAGAAACAGTCGTCCAAAGGAGGTCAAATCAAATGCCACATGACATCAAGTAAAATAACACGACGCCGAAACGGTCGTAATAATAGTGCTTAATATTATATGACTATCACAAGTATTATGAATGAAAACACCGTTTCCCCCCCCCCCTACGCACTCTGTGTGAGCTTTAATATAATGAGTCATGTCAGGTGCGACTGCAAGAGGACAGCTATGCTTGCGTGGTGTTTTTTTTTAGTTACATCATTTGGACAAACATTATTTAGTTCGTTGTATTTGCATCATACAATACTCATTGTTACTTCTACGTAATAAAGCTTTTCTTTTTAATTTTTTTCATAGAAAAGAATCTCCTATTATCAAGTGAAGTAGATGTAGATCGATCATATCATATAGATCATTTTATTGAGGCGCAACTGTTTGAGTGACAAAACAATTTCCCCCCGAATCACAGATAATCATGCCCCTTTAGAGAGGTTTGTGAAATTATGTTTATGTAGTACAGTATGAGTGAGTACAAACCCAGCAGCCAAAACAAAGTACACCTTAACATCCTAGGCAAATTTTATATATACAGTATATATATTTTATGCCCTTTTGATTGACATGCCACAGTTGACTAATGATTGCAATAGTGTGCTCTATAAAGATATTCCATCATGCTACTGCCATTCCTGCTATAATTAACGTGAAGGTGGGCAAAATCTCTTCTCAAAGAGGTGCAGGTATACCTCACGTTGTGGCATCACACACAGTCACTGGGATTTATGCGGGTGAAGTTTTGAGGTACGAAACTTCTGATAGTTACTAAGGGTTTGTGTTTTTTTGTGTATATTCTAAATACGGCTGACTCGCAAATTGCATGTAAGGTTGATCCTCGATGGGGAAACAACCCAATAACGATACCCGTTGCCCTATAAAACTAGAGCCGCTCGTGTTATACTTTCAAACCACAATCACAAAAACAATCACGACTCGTGTGAATTATATGTATTTAGATATTAAACAAGTGTATTTCAACTGCGTTAGTCACTGAACACATTAAATACTCATGATTCTGTTTCTTGGTTATCTATCTAGGACTATTTTATAGACTTACACCAAAGACTTTGCCATCACTCAGTGGGAATAGGACACTTATTTTACAAATCGGATCACACAGGATTGTTCCCACTTCATCATCAGTAATTTTTGTTTGTTTTAGGCCAAGTATTTGCTATGTATCCACAGATTACAAAACGACGCCTCAAGGTCCAACATATTACATAGGAGGTGTCCCTTTTTGAGCAAAGTTTGGTCCTATGAAATAAAAACAAACTAAACACACCTAAAATTATTCAGAGTCAAATTGGCACATCAAACTTGAAACTTAGCTTGTAAAGTGATCAGGATGATTGTTGGTAGAGATACAAAACTATTGCACTTTAAAAATAAACTCTCTCCAGGACAATCACACGGTCTTTGCCGCTCACAGTTCATGTGCAAACCATATTCAAGAAAACAGGGAAATGAAAAGTGAGTTATTTAAAAAAAAAAACAAAGACAGAAGGAACGTCCTGTGCTACATCTTAAAATCAGTCCCATCAGAACACTTTCGTTGAAATTAAAGAATAAATCAAATCTGAAAATAAAATCTGAGTGCATAGTCTTGACGAAGAACCTCGCCTGCTGTTTTGCACTCGCACGGCATAACGTTATGACTTCAGAGCCGATGCAGAGAGTAGCTTGAGAATCGTCTTATTTGGTCTCAAATAAGCTTTTGAAGCAACTGCGATTGTATACGGACGATGTGATTTTGGAATCAAAGTAGCCCCCCGGCTGTCGAGACGTGAGGAAAAAGGTGCAGCGTGCTGTGGTTACTCCTGCCCGAAACCTTCTGTCTCCTCGATGGCAAACATGAGTTTCTCCTTGAGCTGCTCGTAGCTCTTGTACGGTGGCAAGTCCAGGCGATTAAAGCTTGGCGGGACAACACAGAAACAAAAACAACTTGATTATCCGAAATGGTAATTAGTGTGAATGAGGTCACACGGTACATAACTTCCCGAAAGGCAGAAAAAAACCTTGAACTGGTTGCCACTACGAAGCAGGGCACACCCACAACAATCGCTAAAATAAAAAGAAAAACCCAACCCCCAAAGATTTGTGTGTCTATGTGCGCATTATTCATATGATATATTTTTGTGTTCATGCGCACTGCATCCTGAGCATCCTATCAGTCTCACTTTCACAAAAAGTATTTCCAAAATAAAACATCATTAAAAAAAAAAAGCAGGTCACCTTTAACCTACGGTGGCCCGTGACCTGCATCACCGGAGGTCGTTAGCTGTCAGCAGTCTGCAAGTGCAGCTTTTATTGTCGTTATTGTCATTCAGAGTTTGTTTCGTGTAAAAGTCACTGTGAGGGTACTGGCGAAGAACGGCAATCTGCAGGGCCGAGATAAGCAGTTTCAAACGCTACACGTACGTACGACAGCTTCTGCACTTAACACGCTGCAGAATTATGTCCCGTGCCTCCGCGTCAGGTCTCCCACGAAGCGATTTCCTTTTCATAAACTCACAAACTCTTGTTTACTTTATTTTTTCTGTTTCGTTCATCTTAGGAGCCGTTATGGCTGTTGCTCATCCGGGCACGCGTGCCTAAGTGCGGTAACGAGGCGATCGCGGGAGGTTGGTTGATCGAAAAGTAGATCTTTGGTCAAAAAAAGGTTGGGCACCCCTGATCTAAAGCTTTTATAACTTTTTTTTTTTAACGTGATACACCCTGCAAAAAAATGTCACGTATGATGTGTGGTTCACGGTGTGGTGTACAAGAGATGATCCACAGAGCATATCGTATACATCACATAGCAATCTCCACGCCAGGACTTAGACAGATGATCGGTATGTAAGTAAATAAGAAGTAAGTTGGACGTACCACGTGTGGCTTCGCGGAAGCCAGTTCTCTTTGCCCACCTTCTCGATGCAGAACTTCTGCGGGCCATTGCTTCCTTCATTGAAAAATAGGTGGGAAATGTAAATTAAGCAAACCAATAAAAATAATTAAAAAAAAAACTAAGAGAACGTGACAAAGTACCCATGAGGTCAGCGAAGCCGCCGACGGGTAGGCGACATGTTCCCGTCACAAACTGCAGCAGTCGCATCCTCTTCTCATTGTCCATCTCCTTTGCAAACTGTAAACAAACACATTGGAACTTATTTCCAAGGGTGTATTATCTTAATTTCATTTGTGCGAGTCTTGGCTGCACAGCTTCCAGTCATTTGTGGGTTCATTTAATTGTATTTATATCGAATCAGATTCTGGTTGCCACTTGCCATATGAATGTAATCGCCCAAGGCCGAGTGCTGGCCTCGCACGCACGCACAGCACTCTAATTTCTAACCAATCAGACATGGGCATTTTTCTCAAGATGTATTTTTATGTCTTTTTAAGAGTCCAGACATTTAACCCCAAGCACTGATTCAAATTTGTATTTTTCAAGTGTTGGGATAAAGGACTGTCTGAAAACGGCTGGCATTTTTCTTCAGATAAATATGTGCACCAAAGATTGATTCACAAGCGAGGCCGATGTCGAATATGATAAAAAATTCGTTTTTGAGGTCCATTTTTAAAGAAAAAAAAAATGGACATTGTGAGGCTAGGTCAACCACCGCTGTTGCTGGCTGCCTTTGATGAAGCCAGAACAAGATTTTGGGGGGGCATTGTCAGAACAGCTTTGTATGCAAGAGTGCTATTTGGTGGCTTACACAGCGGACAAACGGGAGCAAAGAAAGGAGCGCAAATGCTTGTTTGGCTTGGTGTGCCCGGCAAGTGGCTGGCAACCAGAGTGGTTCCAATGAAAACGATTTTCAGAATTATTTTGGAGGCGCTATTAAAGCACCGGCTGAGTGGGGCCATTTCGTCACTGTCTTTGGGATGGCCGACGGCAATGCAACAATGAACTCCGCCGCACACGCCGATTTCTTGGTTTGACAGAATTGCCCGCCGGTCGTCAATAAAGTCATTAAAATACGCTCGATAGAATAAACTGTGTGAAGAAAAAGAAGCGGCTCTTTGAGGACATACGCTTCAGTACATGTCTATCAGCAGAGCACAATACTGACCTGCCAGAACCAATAAATTTGCTTGCTGGTCCGAGCGTAATGCCTGTAGATGGTGTTCTTCTGCCAGTCCACAAGGTCGATCTCCTGCATTCCGCAAAGCATCACCTAAAGACGGCAAGCGAAGCGGACAAAGTGAGCGAAACCTAAGTGGAGTTAAGACTTCACAACTCGTACGCGCCGATATTCCAAAGTACCTCTAGTTCCTTAGCGTCAAAGTACTGAAGGTACTGTTGCGGCAGAACTTCGTTGAAGCCCTCAAAGAAGGCTTGGGTCTGCTCCTCCACACCCCTGGACAGCCTCCACTCGGCCACCAACCTGGCGTCAGCACGCAAAATAAGAATGTGCTGCCACCTTGACCTTAGCGTCAGGTTTCACGGTGTATGCCTGGAGTGTGATAATGGCACCTGATGTACTCCTCCTTGTTCTCCTCAGTCACTTGAACATTCCCGCCATCGGGTTTGAGCTCGTGCGTGGTGACCTCGCCCAAGATCTCTTTGTCGACGGAGAAGAACATCTCCAGACCGCACTCTTCTATGTTGTTATCCCTTGGAAACCCACGCTTCAGAACATTAGCTCGTTTATAATGTTCTAACGACACAATCCAATAAGTCATACAAGAATACCGTAAATTCCGGACTATAAGCCGCTACTTTTTCCCCAAACTTTCAACCCTGCGGCTTATTCAGCGATGCGGCCAATTGGTGTAATCTTTCTAACGGCCGCCAGGGGGCGCTCGAGTAGAAAAGGTAAGATTAAGACCGGTGGAATATATGCGTAGAGGAAGACTGCAACTTCTTGTCTTGTGCATCAATTAAATTAGCGTGAACATACCCTCATCATGGAAAATGCTAAAAGAAAGGCATATGACGCATTGCTATTCTGTTGCTAGCGTGTTGTTACCATGTTGCTACCGTTTTACTGCCACGTCACAGGCACCGTTTGGGAAGAAAGTTATATTATTATTATTATTGTTAAGTTATATTATTAAAACTTTGAAAACTCTCTCTGTGTACCGTCTTTCTTTGTAAATATGTTGACATGTTTTAATGTGGGCACATGCGGCTTATATACGGGTGCGGCTTGTGTATGTACAACATTGGTTTTCCTCTAAAAAATGTAGTGGGTGCGGCTTATAATCAAGTGCGCTCTATAGTGCGGAAATTACGGTAGTTCACATCAATTCAAAGAGTGTAAGTACAATTATGGAGGCAAACTAAATAATTAAAGACTGTTGAATATTCCATGCATTTCCATCCGCTGTCAAACCACCCATCGCTAGGCATTCAAAATTAGAGACCCCCGCACCCGAACCTACTTGATCCAGATGAGAGAGTTGTAAAATTCGGGGTCCACGGACTCCAGGTCTTTGAGGGCCAGAGGCTTGTTCAGGATGCGCTTGTAGAAGGGCAGCGAGAAACCCGTGTCGATGAACTTGCCATGGAACAAAGCCTAAGATGGCAACAGATGGGGGGGGGAGAAGCAAGCTGGTTGGTTTCTTACATGGGCTAATACATTGAAACGACCAATTTAATGGCTTTACTATGAATCAAAAGAAATATGAAAAATGGACATTACGTGCCCTGTTTTCATGTAGCCTAACGTGTGCATAGGCGATGGTTTTTTTTTCCCTTCTTTTGATGATTTCATCGACCAGCTCCGGTTAGAAAGAGGCATTTGCGCCATTGTTGCCGTGAACACAGCTGACATGGAAGCACGAACATCTCCAATTGCAGATGATCTCAAGTTGGCCGCTGTGAAGTGGGCACTTGGAGACCGCCGACCACATGCGGTTGTGTGTCCCATGTGTGCCCCCCACACCGCACACGCACACATTGCTGCACCAGGGGAGTGCTTTCAAAAATCTTTTAAAGTTGATAATTTCATTATTTAATTGTTTTCAACGATTCCGAAGGTGTGATGCACACTGTTGTCATACAGTATTTCTGAATTATGTATGATGACACGTCCACGGAACTCAGAATCTATCTGGCTCCACCTCCAATCCACCGAAATCATAGTATATTTTCTGCATCACAACTTACACCTGCTTTTACTTCGTCTAACATTGAGTCTACTTCCCTGTCACCAAATTGTCAGGTATGCCTGAAGTGTGTGAAAGGGGAAAAAAAAAATTAAGTCTGCCAGAAAGTCGCAGTGCGGTCTGCCAAATTCCCAAACACGCTAAACCAGACGTGGCCTGGCACAAAGTTGAAGCTCTGCCGAGAACACGTGTGCCGTCGCCAAAAATAGAGCCCTACTTGTATAAAAAATTAGGCAGGAACAGTCGATTGCAACAGTTTCAACGAGCAGATTAATATTGCTTATAAAAAGGTCCATAGGGGCATGGAATAATCTATTTTTGAGCATTAAGATTTAGATTTTTGTGAACCACACAAACCTCACTTTTGTGCGTTAAGAGTCATTTATAGTACAATTATGCTGTACTAATGTAAAGGCATCATAAACACAATTTGGCACATCTGGCTCACAGTTCTGAAGTTCGGTGTATGAATCTGGGGTCCGGCCTTGCAGTGCGGACTTGGGGTTCTCTCTGATTCCAAAACATGTAGGTTAGGGTCATTGAAGACTGGAAATTGACCACAGGTGTGAATGTGACAGTGAATGGTTGTTTGTCGATACAGTATGTACACTGGAATTGGCTCGTGACCAGTCCGGGGCATCGCAATAGTTTCTCAATCACCCTCAACCCTAATAAAGTAAGCCATTTCAAAAATGGATGAATGGATACTATGCTCGCTAAAAAGGCTGTCCAAAACAATGTCCAAGACCTTGTAACATTTTTTCTTAACAACAAATACATGCAGTGGAATATTAAATGCCTTCTAAATTTGGCAGATGGTGTTTTCAGCTTGGTGACTGACCATCCAAAGCTGCTTGTTGATTTTTTTTTTTGTCAGCACGTTACAGTTTCATTACTTTAGTACAATTTTTTTACTAAAATTTCATTCGGAACCGTTTTAGCCCTGAGCTTTAGGCTGTTTCAGTCCTGGCTTGCTCTTCTGCCGTGTACTGGGGTTCATGCTTATTTAACATTTTCGATCCAATTCAGACATTTTTTCCCTCCCCTTTTCAGTTTTCTCTGCCATCTAATATCAATAAAATCCCAAAAAAATCCCAAATGTATGTTTTTGTTTTTCTTTTCATCAACTACTGCCTGTCCCTACTTCAGAGTGATGGAACACTGAGCTGCAGTTACCATGGCGATGAAGCGCCCGATGAACTTGAAGTACTTGAGGTGGTCAGGGTTGATATAGGAGGCGGGGTTGATCTGCAGACAGTAGTTGTCCTTGCCGGCATATTCGAACAAGCAGTACATGGGGTTGAGCACTTCGTGAGAGAGCAAGAAGAACCATTCCCTGGATGTGGAGACACAACGGACAAATAAATCCTACAGAGTGCAATCGTGCTCACCCTGCTCACTGATGCAAGACACCAAGTGGAAATTACCTGGCTACGCCGCCATAGTCCAAACCTTCCTCCCCGGGGAAAATGATCCACAATCTCCTTCTCAGATCTTGAGGATGGAAGCTCATGATCTTTGAAAGAAACAGCCCATTTAGAAGAAGAAGTGCTGAAGGATTATTTTCATTTAATACCTGTTGGAATGAGTCCTCAAACAAGGTTTTCCTGGAGACAGAAATCTTAATGTGCTGTGGCATTGACAGTTGCTGAGGGAAGAAAAACAGAAAAATAGGAATTAGGTTCTACTTGGAAGCAAGCACTTACTTTGTGGCAGTTTACGTGTTACCTTTGTGTCAAATGCGTCAGAACACCAATGTTCGTTATCACAGTTATGCAAAAGACACACAGCCACCAAAGGACAGCTCAATTAATGTGTTGTTCTCAAATGGAGAGCAGGGGTGCCCGGCCATTCCCGTCCTCGTGGGCCAGTGTCCTGAAGGTTTTAGATGTCTCAACTGCCAACAACTGGATGAACCAACATTTCCTTGAGCTAAACTAAAACAAAAAATGTAACTGTTTCCGGCAATAAAGAAAAGATGATTGCTGTTAGACAACACCTGGAGTCGCTGTCTTTTGAAATCAAAGACCAAGTCCGAAATCTCGGGGTGCTGACAGACGTGGACTTGACTTTCATTACCACCAAAACAGCCTTTCATCAGCTAAAAAACATATTCTGACTGAAGGGTGGCATACTCCTGAACAGACCAGGAGAAACCTATCCATGCTTTTATCTCCAGTAGACTTGATTATTGTAACGGTCTTCAGACTGCACTCCCTCAAAAGCGTATCAAACAGCTGCAGGTTTGGTTCTGACCAGAACTAAGAGATCAAACCATTACTCCTGTCCTTTTGACTCTGCACGGGCTGCCAGTTAGCTATAGAATCGATTTTAAAATTCTGCTGCTGGTCTAGAAATCACTGAATGGTCTGGGGGCTGAATACATTAAAAAAAAAAATGCTGATTGAATATAAACCCAGTTGGGCTCAAAGGTCTGCAGACTGGGGTCCATTACTGGTACCCAGAGTTCAAATCAAACATGGTGAAGCTACATTTAGCTGTTTTGCTGCACGCGAACGGAAAAAGTTACCAACAAAAATAAAGTCAGCCCCAAGTGTAAATGCTTTTAAATACAGTTTAAACATTTTGTTTTTTCCCATTTTCAAACCTTTTTTTTTTTGCCGTTCGTAATTTTCAAAATGTACTTTTATTTATATCCTTTACTTTTAAATGTGTCTTTTGTTAATGTGTTTGAATATTCTCTGAGTGATTTTGGAAAGCCATTTTTGTTTTCTCTGCTTTACTTCTGAAATTCATTAGCAGCGATGTTTCTAAATGTTTCTTGGGGCTGTGTCTTTGCTTGAGTGAAACGTATCGAGTTGCCTTGTATCTGAAGTATGCTAGATAAAATTGTCTTGCCTTGACTTGCCGAATGAGTTGCCTTTCTTACCTGACACCAGAACCTGAAGTATTGCACTTTGGCCTTAAAGTCCCTGACGTAGGTAATCTGCGGTCCGTTTTCACTGTTGGGGAATAACAGTAGAACTATTTTAGCCTGAGAAAGACATCAAAGGTCTACGACTGCTTAACAGACGACTCACAGCGAGGATTTGCCTGTGCGAGGGTCAATGTAGGTGGTGGTTCGCCTGTTGTGATCCACAAAGTAAGGGATGCCATCCACGGTGAACCTCATCTCCCAGCCCTCGGGCAGAGGCTTGTCATTCAGCAGCCTACAAAGTAGCAGCACACCAATGTTAAAATTGCGCCCAATGGTTTACGTTCTATCATTGACTTTACATCGTGTGGAAGTAGTTTAGGCATACCAACAAAACCCAAGAAGGAATAGCGCATGACATTTAAAAATGTTCAAACATTGCCGAGACTAAATATGGAGGATTCGGTAACTGTTCAGGCATGCCAATGAGGAGAAAAGTGGAACATAACCTCGAAATGCCAATGCTGTCTAAGTTGTTTTTTTTTTTTAAATGCAAGGACCCACACTGTACTCTATTTTTTTATTGAACTGAGAATAACATGGCACTATTGTCGAGGAACAAGCAGACCCACCCTTGTGTCCTGGGGTCTTCCCACTGAGTCGTCCGAGTCGGGTGATGGACAAAATACACTCTGCCATTTGTGTCTGTCCTCTTTTCTGTGACAAAAAATAAAAATAAAAATAAACACACATTTCCAAATATATTGCAAGTGATGAAGACATGAGAAACTAATGCGACAAGAAATGACTAGTATTTACCCCAGCCATGTGGCAGAGGGCCCATTGGATCAAACTCTTTGTTGGACGTCGCCGCCAATTGGTCTTGGAGCTGAAAGAAAAACAAAACACACACGCGCACAAAATGGTTCAACATCTCAACTCCTTCAATTTGAGCTTTTGATTTTTAAGGGTCCGCCTCTTCTCACCCCGTAGATGAATCTCTGGTTGAACTGCTGCATGGCTCCCTGCAGCTGGCTGCGCTGGTGCTGCCACTCCTCGTAGTTGCGCACCGACTCCTGCGTGGGGCGCTGCCATGTGGTGGTCCTGGTGATGTGATCCACGAAGTACACACGGCCCATGGGGTCTACCCTGCGCTCCCACCTGTGCACACATTAGGTTTAATCATATGACTGGCCACAATTTCTTGAAGAAAAGTGCGACAACTAGAATACACCTCCAGTGTGGTGTATACAGTCCCTGTACCTGCACAATTTTTTCCCATCTCTACATAAGTGTCCTTTTTTTTAACATAGGACACATGCAAGTTTGAATAAAGGAGATTGCATAGTGTGTAAATGAGTACTTTCAACCTTATTTATGACCACGTGACTGACAATTTCGCTTGCTTTACCATGTGAATTGACCTACTGTGGGTCAAATAAGGGATACTCTTATTTTATCTTAAAGGGGAAGTAAACACAGAAATGTTCTGAACAAAAATATGTTCTCTGCAGCCCCCACTAGTCTCAACACGGCATTCTGATTAATATTGTGTCTGTACAATATGAGCTAAGTAGTTAACTGTCAACTGAAAATGCCATCACAGTCGGCACTTTTCCACCGCGCTTGTGCCAGTGCTAGTTGCAGGCTAGTGCCCAGGTTAGCACCAGTTCTTTCTTTTTCCACCACTATCTACAATGATGAAGGAAGATACAAGCGTTTGCTGATTGCATGTCCCTGCCTGTTATATACTGCATTCAAGTATAATTGATACTATGCTAAAGGCGCGTTCCCACGTTGCAATTTGTGGCATGCAACACATTGCAACGTGTGAACCCCGACGTTGGACAGACTTTTGTGGCATGCAACGTGTTGGATGCGTGTTGCATGAAATAAGACATGCTCTATTTTCTTGCAACGTGTTGCATGTGTGCATGAACCCGACCAATCAGAACGCGTTGCGTTGAGTTTTTGTTTTTTTTGCGAGGTGGAAAAGGAGATGCACAGGGATCAGGTAATCACAATCATGGCATAGCTTCACAAAACAGATCACGTTTTTTTTTTTTGTTAACCGCACAGTCACTTATAGTATCTGATGGACCAAACCCAGGACGATGCGTCACTTGTCGACTTTAGTTTCACGTGTTGGGTGCAAGTCTTACCCTGTCGGCAGCGACTCGGGTCGTTCCCAGGTTGTCCTCTTCTCGATGTGATCTACAAAGTACATGCGTCCATTCTGGTCCACTCGTTGCTCCCAACTGCACTGAACAAAATGAAACACGTCAGTGACTGAATGTCACGCCCAAGGCAGAACAGAACATGCGTTACCCCACAAAAAGTCGTGAAACATTGAACTGTTGCATTCAAAAGTTAGGAGTCATTAAAATTCAGTTCGCTTGCAAAGGTTATATTACGTTTACCCAGGTATTTCCCCCCCAAAACGGAATATCCTTCATTTTTCGGGAATAGTGTAAGTGAGAGATGTCTGTACCCTTGTGGCAAGGGGCCGCTGCTAATGGGCGAGACTCTGGGAGCAACTGTGGCAGGTGTTGACAGGGCGGCTGGCTTTGCGCCACTCGCCGTAGAAGGCCTCGCTATAGCGCCCGCTGCCACTCGCGCTGCCCCTGAGTCAATGTGCTGATCCGAACCCGCGCTGATGGATGCCTGGGAGGAAGCGTCAGTTGCTGGGCCCTCGCTTAGCTCGCTTGGAGAGGAACTGCTGGAGGAAACTGGGAAGGATCGGCCGCAAACAATTAAGAGCTGCTTTAAACTTTGAAAAAATGTTGAAACAAAAGTCAAAGCTTCATCGCGTGATCGTAATACTTGGTGAGACGGCAGGTTTACCAGGAGCGGAAGAAGGCCGGGCCGATCGAGAGCGGCGAGAGCCACCGGCGCCCCCTGGAGAATGGGAAGGGGAGCTCGCGCCATTGACGGTGCGAGCATCGGGTACGATGACCCACTCGTCCAAGTCACTGGAGGGTGATGCGTCTCTGCTTGCCCTAAAATATTTGCATATTAAGTTGTGATGAGTGATGGGTTTTTTAAATTGATTTTATACCTGAATGCCTGCTACCCAAAAAGTATTTCGTTTAAAAAAAGACAAATCCCCACCTGTTGCCAGTATTTCCATTTGGTCTCGCGCCATCTTTTAGGAGAGACGCTGCAATGGAAAGAAAGAAAGAAACTTTTTCTTCAACTACCGTATTTTCATTCATCACCCAGAAATCCATCAAAGTCCTCATCTTCTGTATCCGAATTGAACAATTGTGCAAGTACCGGTAACCCATCAAAAACGCCGGGTTCCCTCTCGTTGTCAGAGTCACTCTCATTGCCTCACTCACGGCCACTTACACGCCCACCCTTCACTGATTGGCGGACTGCTTTCCCGCATGCCTGTTCTCACTCACTTCCGTCTTTTCTCTATATAAACAGCGTGTCGGCTCTCAGTCAGGATTTGGAACTCGGCTCATACATTATAAGGCGTCCTGTCCATTTTGGAGAAAATTTAAGACTTTTAATGGCGCCTTATGGTCGTGAAAATACGGTACTTATTGAGGCTTTTTGTTTGCAGTGGCTTAAAATTGGACTGCATTACACTGAGCGTGTTTCGAACATTCTGGTCAATGAGTGCGGAGGAAGCACGGCCTGCCACAGGAGGTGCTACGAAGCACGGCCTGCCACAGGAGGTGCTACGCCAGTTCTACACAGTCATCGATTCAATCCTGTGTTCTTCCATCACGATTTGGTTTAGGGCCGCCACAAAAAAGGACAAAATCCGACTTCAACGGAGAGTTAGGACGGCGGAAAAAAACGTTGGCACCGCCCGACACACTGTGGAGGACTTGCACACTGCAAGAATCAAGACAAGGGCACGGAAAATCCTCTTGGACACCCTGCCCACCACCTTTTCCAGCTACTCCCCTCAGGCAGGCACTACCGATCCATGCGCACCAAATCCAGCAGACACTTAAACAGTTTCTTCCCTCTAGCCATTAACTCCCTAAACAGTAACCCAAATCTACCTGTATAGTGGCTCTTTGCAATTTTGCACAACCCTGTGGAAGAGCATTACCGCTATAATGACTGTAGCTCCAGCTCTGTGCTTCCTTGAACCACTGTCACTGATGTATACTCCACTGCACCACTTTTGCACACTTGTACTACAAATACTGCTACTGATCACTTTAGCTCTGCTTGATACTTTGCACATTGTCTCACAGTTGTCACTGGGTGGCACCAGCGCACTGCGGTTCACTTACATTACGGAATGTCCTTCCATACTTATTTGTCATGTCCTTGTTTATGATGATACGAATGCAGTGTGTTATACCGGAGACAAATTCCTTGTGTGTTCTACATACTTGGCCAATAAAGATGATTCTGATTCATAATATTCCACTCTAGTCCTATAGGTGGCAGCAATGAACTTTACAAAGCAGTGGACAACCGGCTATGAACATGAAAGAAAAATGGACCGTTGTCTGCTCTATTTTGGAGTTGGGAGTAGAAGAATCTTTTCACCGTGGTCTCTCTCTGCTGCGGAAAAGGCTTCCGGGTCCACTTGCATGCCGTCCAGGCAGACAGACAGGTCGCCGACGATATCCCGGGAATCTCTGTCAGAGCACAGCTGCAATGTCTGGACCACCTCGCACACTGAGGACCACACAACCACAGACCAATGGGACGCAATCTTATATTGGGGGGGGGGGGCTCATCGAGCAATGAGTGAATGATAAAGTGCTGATAGATAGCCATTGTCAAGAAACAGGTCCACACTTGATACAATAGATCCTGTATCAGATAAGCCTGAGCTCCCCCTTCATAGATCAATTCCTTTGCGCAGATAAATAGCAAGCACTCACATTTCAGCTCGTTGGCCTTCAAGGTGTCGCAGATCTCTAGCGTGGCCATTCCCAACAAGATGTCCGCCTTAAGCGTCTGGTGGCTCCACACGCGGAATATCAGCTTGCTGAGAGGTGTCACGATTCTATAAGCAAAGGAAAGACATGTTAAGACAAGGCGGAAGGTTTGAACAATGAAGAGTCGACCGTGCTAAAAAGACAGGTGTTAAAATTTGTTTTTAAATACTTACACAGTGAGAGCTTGCTTCCATTTTGGACTGTGTGTATTGTTGCACTTCTCTGTCCGCTTTGATTGGCCGTCCACAGCTACCTCTACGTACGGACTGGGACCAAACCAGTTCTTTTTGTTTTCCTTGAGTTTGGCAGAAAGAACTGGGAAGGGATACCAAACATCACCTTGTAATCAGCGTTCAAAATAGCTGAAATAAAAGCTTATTATTCATAGTTTGAATCTTCAAGGGCCTAGACAGGGTTCCCACTCTTCCACTTGCTTTTTATTTATGGACCTTTTAACTCATTCAGTAGCAGCCAATTCTGGACCGAGTCTGAAAAGACGTTTAATTAAAAACGTCTTTGGGAGTGAATGAGTTAAGGACTTTTGAGGGCTAATTGAGCCATTTTTTTAGGACTTTTTCTCCATTCAGCAGGGGATTCACGGTGGATTTAATGCCCGCTCAGCAATATGCGGGCTGAACAGAAAGCCACATATCACTGAGCTAGTTTTCAAATCATTGCTGCCAAAGGGAGGGCACGTCTTTATTTTTAAGGGGCAATCAGCTAACCCTTTATTTGACATACTGTATATCAATTTTTCATGTTCCGACCTGTATTACAGGTAGGAAAATGTCAACTGGTTAGCGGCCTCACAGTGCAAGAGGTGCAGGGTTCGATTCCGGCCTTCCTGTGTGGAGTTTGCATGTTCTCCCCGTACCTGCGTGGGTTTTATCCGGGTACTCCGGTTTCCTCCCCCATTTCCAAAAACATGCATGTCAGGCTGATTGAACACTCAAAATTGTCCCTAGGTGTGAGTGTGAGCGTGGATGGTTGTTCATCTATGTCTGCCCTGCAATTGGCTAGCAACCGTTTCAGGGTGTACCCCGCCTACTGCCCGAAGTCAGCTGGGAGAGTCTCCAGCATCCCTTCGAAACCCTTGTGAGGATAAGCAGATCAGAAAATGCATGGATGGATGGATGAATATTTCATGACTATCTTGGCCATATCTCTGCCTGCGTACCTCTTTCCCGGAGTCTATACTATTATATTGAAATAAGACGGACAGCGTGTGTGTGTGAGAGCGAAAGAGAGAGAGAGAGAGAGAGAGAGACACACCCCAAAAAGATGCATACAGCCTACTCGGTTCATAGTAGTGTCAACAACATAAATGTTTTTGGGGCGGGGCAGCATCATGAACCACGATGACCCCTTTACACTTAATAAATAAAAAGAAACCATGAATATAAAAAGCTTTTGTGACTACCACCAAACTTGGGGATAAACCCTCAATTTGACGTTTGAGTGCAGAGAGCTGATCCGTGAGCTAAATGTAATGGCCCAAAAAACAACAAAAACGTGAAAGAAAAAAGCAAAATACTAATACCTGTGACTTGCAATTGGGCCTTCATAGTTCATCCATAACACTGCCAAGAACCAGCAACTGTAACATGAGATGGAAATGCAGCATTATTACAAGCAATTGAAGTATGTCTTATGACCGTATTTAGTCATGCCTGCATAAACTTTCTCATGCACGCAGTGAAACTTTGCGTCTTTGAAGCACTCATCGGTTAACTTTGATACGCTTCTTACTGGAGACTTTGTGGAGAACTCATTGGTGCGCGGAATATTCTGCGAATAAAAGCTTCGAAGAAACTTCATCTCCAGCCTGCATTCAGATAACCAACGTCCTCACTACCCGAAATGAAACGAACACGCGGAACATGTAATACAGGTCGGAACATGAAAAATTTATATACAGTATGTCAAATAAAGGGTTAGCTGATTGCCCCTTAAAAATAAAGACGTGCCCTCCCTTTGGCAGCAATGATTTGAAAACCATCTCCCTCCCAACACGACCAACTTAAAAAAGTGATTGGGGTGCTCGCCACCTGCGCGTACTGCCATACACTCCGCACTTGAAAGTAGTGATGGGACGGACAACACTGGTGCGTCAGCACTGTGCCCAGTGTGCAAGTGTAAAACGCTGTATTGATGCTTGTGTTGCTTTAGCTCTAAAAATAATAATAATAATAATAATAATAATAATAATAATAATAATCTGACCAATACAGGAAGTGTGTCATTTGGATGTGCCGCGCCAAATTGTGTTTGGATGAAAACAAACTGTATCGAATGTTATGGCTGGATGGAGATTATACCTGTACGGTACCTATGTCATTGCCAGACCTTTGACAACTGGCACTGAATGAGTGTCTTCTAAGGCAGGGGAACTGGTGTCCAAGAGGAGAAATTGCCTTCGAGCAGACACTTAAAAAACTGCGTTCCTCAATAAAAATGTATGAATTAATCAAGTTTTGTGTTGATTGAAGACTTTGGTACACAAAACCCCATACAAAAATACAACTTTTTAACGACAAATATTATTACAGAGAAATGTGCTATATTTTGCATGCCAACAAATTTGCGCATTTACACAAATAAGCAAATGTTGAACCCTTCATAAACAACTTAACTTTCTTAACAAATGGGGCTAGTGAAACTATACAAAACTATACACAGCTAAAAAAGTCATTAATCACCAGTATATAACAGTGCCTCAACCCTTCAGTGAGCTCTTATTATAACGTGAAGGTTATTATTCGCATCTTAACTTTTCACCGAGGTGCCTTAAATGTTGACATTTATACATGACTTAAAAATATTCAAAATCGATCAGTTTTGGTGTCTTAATAACAATAAGGAGACTACAGTCAACGAAACCAGCGCATCGTTAAATTACGCATGAAAAATGTGTGATCCGGCTCTCGTATTGAATGTCATCAAAGTGTGAAAGGAGTGTACCTCATGTGGTGTCCAGTATATTCAACAACAAACCCTCCGCTCATGACACTGCCTTCACGACAGGTTATGCAATGACGCGGTGGGTTAATCTTGGCTATTTCGAGGAGTGACGGAGTCGCTTGCGCTGCATAGAAAAGCTAGCATGCTAATCTTTCTCCCAGAAGAGTCGATTTTGATAAAGATCATATGAGAGCGACGGTGATTAACGACAAGGATGTAACATTTCGCCCCTTTAGACTTGCTGCCTATTCCCCAAATTGATTAGCCTGTTTAAATTAGAGACGCATACGTTGACATCAATAACAACAAAAATCATTGCTATTATTTATATTATTATTATTAATATGATTGCTTTTGTCACGACGGGTGTTGAAATATGTGAAAAACTACCTAAACATGCAACAACAACAAAAAGTTCCAACGCTGGCCCATGAATGTGCCGTTCTCCACAAAGTTGCCATTAAACAATCATTGAACGCAACATTTGTGCTAACGTCGACCGGCGATTCGGGCTTTCCGTCGATGAAACTGGGAGCCCCAAGCTGCATCATAGCATACCTGACATTGGCACGCGATAAAGGGGCACGGGCCTGGTTCCTCCTAATGTCGTTTCGAGCTTATAATCGTCACCTTAGGGTTGCCGTCTGTTTGCCATTACTGTATTGCGTAGAGCGGCTAGAGCCTGAGGTTCGCATCGCTAGCAAGATCCAATGAGACTATCCGGTGGGAAGATTTTCACAATGAATGTAAGTAAGTGATTGTACGTATTACATTGGTTTGCGTGGATCCAAGTGTCGGTAGATTGTAATCTTGAACATATGGAAAGACGTTTTATCACATTGACGTTGATCCAATGATCGCTCAAACGTGGAAGACCGTTCGTGTGTAATGCAGAAAATTTATTTTGAAGGGGTTTCTGGTTTGACCTCATCTCGCTAAAGACGAATATAAAACAAAACCGCAGACGCATATATGTATTCTCTATCATTTTGCGGTCTATTAAATTGTATATATGATTGTTTTTTTTTAATCATAATAAAGTGACATTCCTCTCTGGGCCAACGCGGAAGTGCTCTCTTGTGACGTCATCGCAATGGTCTCGTGACTGCTTGTCAGCTGTTGGCATCCTGCACACTCTTGCCTATGTTTGGTAATCGTTGTTGCAAACTTGGAAAATAATTCCAGTTGAATGAAGATGCTGTCCCGTTTGCTGAAGGAGCACCAGGCGAAGCAAAACGAGCGGAAGGAGCTGCAGGGTGAGCAGAGCCATCCTGACCGGTCATTTTTGAGCAGATTGACCACTATGCTAAGTGATTCTAAAAACGAAAAAGTGAATGCAAAATATTTCTGTACTACAAAAAAAGAAAAAAATATCCATCAAGATAGTCCAAAACACCTCGTTCTAACCTCACCACTAACAGTTATACGTTTTCACATGTTTTGCGTTAAACTGTTCCTTTCGCAGAACGACGTAGACGTGAAGCTATTTCTGCAGCCACCTGCCTTACGGAAGCTCTGGTAGACCATCTCAACGTCGGGTAGGGACGTCCTTTATGTTTTGCGGCGTTAAATACTTTAACTTTGATATATATAGAAGCAGTAACTACAACACTATATGAGGTGCTTTCGTATGATGGCTTTAGATTGGGTTGACATTTTCGGACATAAGAGGAACAATATGATTAAGTGTTGAGAAACAGACACAGTATAATCACTTTACACACTAAGATTATTGTCGTGCAGATGCTTCGTGATACGTTAGGCATCTCAATCAATACAGGTGTTCTAAAACATTTAAAATAAACGTTCATTCACTGGCCAGCCAACTTTCTGACAGCTGACACTCTTAACTGTGATATATAAGTGTAGCAAAAGAAGTTAACCAACATATATTGCATGCAGAGGAAGTTTGCTGCTTGTCCCTGGCAGGCCAGTCACCTTACATTATGGCCACATGCAGATAACTGCAGTGTACATTCAAATTCCTAGAGTATATTATCATAAAATATAAAAAGGTACATCAAGTCTCCAGATGAACTCCTTTTTACGAGGAGCACGGTGGCCTCTAACCTGACATTTTAGAGGTGCAAGTAGACGATTTAGGGACACACATGGTAAGCTGACTTTCGAAGTGAATATCCATGCCACTCCTTTTTACTTTATTCGTAATAAATGGGCTGAAGTGTGGATTCAGAGCAGAAGTTTGTCACCAACAAAAACATCAACAACAAAAAATATAGGAATATTATATATATTTTTTAAATCTGCAAATGTACTGGAGTCCTGTACATAATATTTGCAAAACAATATGCAAAATACAAATGAGACATAACAATACAAAACTGAGCTGGTGTGCAGAGATGTGAATACAATTGAAAAATATGAGCTAGAAAATAGACATAACTTGTCTTATTACACTGAGTGGAAATATAATACAATTAAGTTGCAAAGTTATGTATGAGGTGTCCAAATCGTGTCATGTGGCATTTTATCATTCATGTTTACCAAACCTTGAAGGTGCTTCTCGTTTTCAGCGTGGCCCAGGCGTATGTCAACCAGCGCAAGCTCGACCATGAGGTGAAAACACTCCAAGTGCAGGCCGGTCAGTTTTCCAAACAGACTGCACAGTGGATCAGCATGGTGGAAGGCTTCAATCAGGCCCTGAAGGTAACCTGGCCAAACAGATGTGACTAGAACTAATTAAGTGGAATTTAGAGATGTAACCCTTAAGAACAAAAGAGTCTCAAAGTGGCTTCAGAAGCCCACAGTTCACAGAGATTCGAAGAGAACAGTTTGAAGAGATTACGCTACGAAAACAGGCCCAAAGCCAGCGATCCTATTTTCATGCCCAGCACAAGTCTAGCACAAAGGGTGGTGTAAAGCTACATTCATTCATTATTTAGACATGTTAACAAGCCGGCAGCTCCGTGGTCGACACCGTCCAACCCCACAGTGCAGAGGCGCAGGGTTCGATTCCGCCCTTTGGCCTTCCTGTGTGAAGTTTGCATGTTCTCCAGATACTCTGGTTTCCTCTCACATTCAAAAACATGCAAGGTATGTAGATATAGCAATATAGCATAGAAATTAATGTTGTCATGGATGGAAACTATTCAGTACCAGACTGCATAAAATACCTCGATACTGGTATGGAACAACACAATGACAAAAGCTTTAAAACATCAGTAAAAAGCAGTGAAATGATATCTGACGGCTAATCAACTGAAAATGTGTTTTTTATTCATTCTAAAACGCCATTCTTTATACCGTAATTTCCGGACTATAGAGCGCACCTGATTATAAGCCGCACCCACTACATTTTTAGAGGAAAACCAATTTTGTACATACACAAGCCGCACCTGTATATAAGCCGCATGTGCCCACATTAAACATATTTACAAAGAAAGACGGTACACAGAGAGAGTTTTCAAAGTTTTCATCATATAACTTAACAATAATAATAATATAACTTTCTTCCCAAACGGTGCCTGTGACGCGGTAGTAAAACGGTAGCAACACGGTAACAACACGCTAGCAACAGAATAGCAACACAGTATAACAGGTCTGCTAAAAGAACATACCGGTACTTGTAAAAATCACGGTGAGCCGTCGTTTATGCCAAGTTTACGTGCAGCAGCTCTGTTTCCTTCTTTATCGGACAGCTCGATTGCTTTTAGTTTGAAAGCTGCGTCATATGCCTTTCTTTTTGCATTTTCCATGATGAGGGTATGTTCACGCTAATTTAATTTATGCACAAGACAAGAAGTTGCAGTCTTCCTCGATGCATATATTCCACCGGTCTTAATCTTACCTTTTCTACTCGAGCGCCCCCTGGTGGCCGTTAGAAAAATGACACACATTGGCCGCATCACTGAATAAGCCGCAGGGTTGAAAGTTTGGGGAAAGAGTAGCGGTTTATAGTCCGGAGTTTACGGTACTGAAAATTGGGCCAGATTACCCCCCCCCCCCACCCCCATCCCCACCCCGCCCTCTTTACGATCAAAGCCTGATTGTTGTATTTCTCTCGAAGATTATCCTGAGTGAGTGATTACCCCGTGGTGTGGGGTATACTATATTAGGAGTGATCTGGTTGGCTTTCGATCGGGGGGGCCAGCAAATGCAAATGTTAAACCTGTTCAGTGTTTACGATGACTGATCTGACACTGAACTGGGCCAGTCCAGTGGCATCTTCCTCTGCTGATTTTAACTTTCTCCTTCGAAAAAGTTTCCCCAGTCCAAATAGAAACCTTTCTATTGTGAACTGCAACCACAGTTTGAGGAAATGAACACTCTTGTTTTGAAAACAGGAAATTGGCGATGTGGAGAACTGGGCCCGCAGCATCGAGATGGACATGAGGACCATCGCCACAGCTCTGGAGTACGTACACAAGGGTCATCTTCAGTCAGCTCCCTCATAGGTGCTTCCGCAGAGGTGTAGGGATGCGACCAAGAACTATAAAATAACGGAAAAAAAAAAGCCTTTTTATGTCATAAAATGTGAAGCCTGGCAGCTTACTTGTAGATTTTTGTCGCAATACAAAATCTGTCAGCTCACAAGGACGTTGTCTTATTTATAAAGTTGCACGACCAGGTGATTAATTTCCATCAGAGCGTAAAGAGGAAGAACATGTTTGTCCCTTTTTGTAAAACAGCTTCAGCTCTGGTATGTCGGTATCAACGTGTATTATCCGTGTACGATACGTGTTGAGTTTGATTTTTTTTTTTTTTTTTAAATAAAGATAAAAGTTAAACTGTATTCATGTCATTGACAATATAGTTGCCGCTACCTTTTCATGACGTTTCCCCAAAGCTGTTTGCTGGGCGCAGCACCCATGAAACCGTAATGAACAGTTGTTATTACTTGGCACGCGAGTCCCACACACACCACACACCCCTCGGAGCTCATTGTCATTCATGAGGCCACCCCTCCGAGTTCACAGCTCGTTGACTTCACTCTGCAGTGTCCAAAGCCTGTCAGCGGCTGCCTTCAGCCGCCATCCCCGAGGTGATAGCCACAACCGTTGAACCGGCGAAGCACCGGTACTCTGCTCTGGCAGTTGGAGACCTCTCATTCAAGCGAATGGGACCCAGTGCATGAAAGGAGCCACTCGTCCCCAATTCCAGTGCAACAATGAAAAAGTGGGCTGCAGGGGTGGGAAGGGAGTGGGCTCCTCACTTTTGGCCATTTTACATCGCGCTTGTGCCAGTGCCAGTTCTGGCCCAATGCCCGGGTTAGCACCAGTTCTTTCTTCCACCACCGAAATTGACTCTGGCTCGAGCTCTGGTGCTTAAATGGTGGCCCCAATTATTTGTTGGGCCAGGCTCTGGCACCAACTACATCAGGGTGTGTGTGTGTGGGGGGGGGGAGCAGAGTTCTTATGACAATCGCAGATGTAGAGGAATGACTCTCTGGACACAACGAAAACTGTTGAGCGGTGAACTCTGGCACAGTTGTGTCCATTTGGAATATTCAGTATGGACAAGTTCAACATGTTAATAAATCATGAAGAAATATAGCGCCATCTGCTGTATTATTGCATGATTACTCTCAAGTCCCCAAAAATTGTTTTCACATGTAGTTCGACCGCTTGTGAAGAGATTCAGCGCGAAATTGCGAAAAATGCATGGTCAAACATCCGGGGTACAGTGCATCAAGAAGACGTGGAAAAGTCGCATTTAGAATGGGTGTGTGTGGGGAAAACACGGCCCGTTATTGGACTGTTTTTCCTCCTGGCCATTTTCAAATGTAAATCAATAAATCATTCTGAAAAACATTTTGACTTTTTTTTTTTAACTTGAAAACTAATTTTCACCTGTTTTTGGACAAGTTAGACCAATTTGAGCGATTTCAATGACGTTTTCATAACGTTGCCTTTGATCTATTTTTGGAGCGTTTGTCAACAGTCCCAAAATGGGACGAATTTGCCACAAGGGTTAAATGAACTGAATGAAGGCTAAATCGTCCATCGCTAGGAATGCTTGTTTGTCTTTAAATGTGCGGCAACCAGTCGGCCGTGTACTCTCACTTTTGCCACCCAAAGTGAACTCGGGTAGACTCCTCACATGAATGTTCGGTTTAATTAGAGATTTTATGAATAAACGTGAATGCCTGTTTGTCTCCGTTCGCCCATGGACTGATTGGCGACCAGTCCAGGTTGGTTCTCTCGCCCTAAAGTCAGATGGGATAGATTCTACCTCACCCGTGAACCGAATGACGCCATAGAAAATGAATGAACAGATAGTTTTCCAGTTGTCACAAATAAACGTTAACATTTCGCACACAAACGCGCCTCCTTTACATCGGGCACATGTTTAAAAATGTTCGCGCGTGGGATTACTTGAACTAACACGCTTAAATAAAAGCCTTATTGTGTTTGCGCACATGAAAAGAACACTTTACTGATCCCAAAGTCATGAAATGCTCTACAGCAATGAGAAGTTGGATAATCTAAACGACTTGAATAAAATTGTTCGATTTTGCTGTATTTCTCCTCAAAGTGCACAAAGCAAAATGCCTTAATGGATTTGGGATTAGCAATGGCGGACTTGTCTTAAGGGATAAAGCAGCAGCAGCAGCAGCAGCACGAGTGAAAGCCTCCCTTCGAGCGGCCTCCTTGAGTTGGGACGTGAGCATAAACACGGGAACAAGGGTAACTTTGACACGTCCGTCACTTCTTGAAGCCAGGAAAAAGGTAGGAGGGAAGTATTTTGGGATGATTGTATAAGCGGTATATTATTTCTTTCAGTTTTTCCCGTATAAATAATCCCCTTAGGTTCACAGACACCTGGTACGACCATTGTTGCAGGAAATTGCCCAATTTCTCCTCAATGGTCCGAATGTTTTGACTGACTGCAAATAACATACAATATCGTTGTTCATTTCTCTATTTTGAAAGGCGCTTATAAATAAAATGTATTATTATTATAATAATTATTATTATTATGCTAGTGACAAGTAAAATCATTTCGTTCTTTTCCACTAGATGGCAGAAGGTACGGAATTATTGTGTATTGACTTTTTACGATGTTGTTGGTGGTGTGCCAAGATATGAAAGTTGAAAAATATTTGTTCTGGCTATAAATGTATCTGTCATGTTTGATATACAGTATTACAATTCAATGAATTATTGTTCTTATTTTGCCATTGAATTGTTCATTCAAATGCTATTCATTCGGCCATGGTTAAATCATACAAAAGAAACTCTTATAAATAAGATTTCAGATTTATAAGAAAAAAATTATAAATAAGAACACATGTATTGAATATCTCGTATGTATTTAGAATCAATGAGCAAATGACTTTATATATGTTAAATTTAGGGCAGCACAGTGGAAAACTGGTAAGGACATCACAGCATCACGATGCAGTGGTCGTGGGTTCAAATCTGGGCTCTGGTCTTCCAATGTGGCACTTTGCATGTTCTTGCCATGTTTGTGTGGGTTTTCTCCAGGTACTCCGGTTTCCTCCCACATTACAAAAACATGCGTTTTAGGTTGTTTGGACACAACACTTTAAATAGTTCCTACGTGTGACTGTGAATGGTTGTTCGTTTGTGTATACACTACCCTGTCATTGGGATTGAAGACCGTTGGGGTAGGTTCAGATAACGGATGGACCTTTTCTTTTCACAACATTCAACATTTATACCCGCACACTTTTACTACAAAGAGTCCCCAATTTCCAAATAATGTCCAAAAATGTGAAATGTTGACCCGTCAGACCACAGAACACTTTTACACTTGGCATCTGTCTATTTCAGGGGAGCTTGGACCCAGCGACGTTCATGGGTGTTGTTGAGAAATGGTTTTTGCTTTGCATAGTGGAGGTTTAAATTGCACCTGCGGACGTCGCACCAAACTGTATTGACTGAAATTGGAAAATAAAGTTTTCCCGAGCCCACATGGCGATATCCTTTACGCATCGGTTTTTGATGCAGAGGGATCAAAGGTCACGGGCATTCAATGTTGGTTTTTGGCCTTGCTGCTTTGATGCAGTGATTGCTCCAGAATCTCTTCATTGTCATTTTTGCCACCTGTCCCATCTTTTTTGGGAGAATAGTGCAGGCATAAAATTCGATGTCAATGATTGTTTCTGAAAAATGTGTATTAAAAATGTGTAGGCCTGGGGGGGGGGGCAATTTTACTATATACCTCATGATATCTCCGACTGTATTTCAATGAATCCGAAATAGTCCACATACTGTCATGTTAATGCCTGATTCATATCATTTTGCAAGACAACTTTGACTGTACCTTAATTAGTGCCGAATATTTGATTAATTTTAAACGTGTGCATATGATTGTGCGTAAGTCCCAGGGGAGTGCAATGTATTGATATACTTTTTATACTTTTATATTTTTAGATTTCACGACACTTTGGGGGTGGAGGCTCCCGCAAAATTTCATTGTAACAAGTGCGCAATGACAATAAAGTAATAAAGTATAAAGTATTGTTTCCCAAAAATACGTTTATCAGTTTGAACATCAAATATTTACTGTAAGCAGTGTATTAAATTAAATATAGTTTGAAAATGATTTCCGAATCATTGTATTATTTTATTTTATTTATGTTTAGCACAACGTGCCAACTTCATTGGAATAGAGTTTGACAATTAATATCGAATTATGCATTTTTGCCCAGTAATAAGCCTGGAAAGCAATTGGTTACTAGCAGCCTCTAAGCAGCTCTGTCACGGGCATTACGTGTCCACTTCCAAACAATGCAGTCCCACTCCACCACCCCACCACCCCTCACAAATGCCTTTCTGTCCTTCATAAGAGCATTAAGCAAAGATTTCTCATGTGGCACCAAGCGGCAATAGACTAAGCGTAGTGTACGGGGAGACGGAAAGAAGTCAGGCTTTGCACAGTTATGATTGAATTGAATCATTTGTCTGATTGAAGAGTTTCACTTTCACGTAACATTGTACTGTTTTTCCGATGATTGTCCTCCAGGTCAGCGCAACGCCACTTCGGAGGCGAGAGGCAGAGTAAGCATGGAGTTTGTTTACGAGCTTTTAGGGTAAGAAGCGTTTAAGCTGTCCTGTATTGGTCTGTTTTGGGACAAATTTCAAGTTTTTTTTAAATATGTTGCTTTTCCCGTTTGAAACTTTTGGTAAAACAATTGGAAAGATCAGTTAATAATGAGGTAGACAGTTTTGGATGGTTAAAAGGTTTTAACCATCCAAAACGTACATTTTTACCTTAAAAATGACCCAGGTCGAATTGATCCAAGAGCATAATTTGATGTTTCTGAGAAACAACACAATGGTTTTGCAGTTTAGGGAACCACACCCAGCAGATCGCACTGGTGCAAAAATTGTTTTTCATTTTTACAAATCTCTTGTTTAGCTTGAATACAGATCCGTAATGCTAAAGGTGAGTCTTACTGTCTCATCCTTTCTTTTATGTGTTGCTGCAGCAGCAGTCTCCGGACCAAATTCTCAAGACATTAGCATGAACCCTGAATGAAAAAATAACTCATAAAAAGTAGTTTTTATTTATTTTTATCAGAGCTGGCCATTCTGACTCACATCCCTTAATTGCACAAGCCAACAAAATAATACAATAAAAACAACAGGCACACACTCACACGTGCAGCGTGTTGATTAGTGAAATAAAACCAATACGAGACACATTTCGTTGACGTCTTTGGGACTGAAAGGTGTACAACAATGTTTTCGTTTTGCTGCGTTTGGCTGCATGTCAGGTGTGCAGCACCTGCATGTGACGTATACCCGTCGTACCGGTACGGCCGTTCTCGTCGGAATTTGGCTGTCGCTGACGACTCGGAGGGCCTGAAACACTGACGGCAGCTCACTGATGGGCTGACGTGACTGACGATGCCCAGCTTTGATTTCCACACAACTGTTTAATCTAAAAATGTTGCATGAACTTAATTTTGGGGGTGGGATGCGCCCTGAGAATTCTGCCCAGCAACAACTAAACAAGATGAAGAGTCGATGCAAATCTACTTTTCTGCCTTCTTTGATTTTATTTTATTTTTTTGCAATGAGTCATAATATTTCTCACATAGGCTACATCCTCACTGTCTGCAGGGACAATGCTTGGCTGTACCTAAGCGCCACCTTTGCCGTGTTGTGGATCGCCGCGTGGTTGTACAGAGACAGCCTGGAGATCGAAGACGTGTCCAACAAATACGTCTTTGTGAGCGGCTGTGACTCAGGCTTTGGAAACCTTCTGTGCAAGAAGCTAGAACGAAAGGGCTTCCGCGTGCTGGCTGGCTGCCTGACCGAAAAAGGAGCCGAGGAGCTGAAGAAGATGACGGGGCCCTACTTGAAGACGGTACAACTGGATGTGACCAGTCAGGACAGCATCCAGAAAGCCATGGAGTGGACCAAGAAGGAGGTTGGCGATAGTGGTGAGCGATTTGTTAATTCATACAGTAAGTCCGTGGCGTCGAGCGGGGGTGTCAAAGTCATTTTTGTCGCGGGTCACTTTGGAGTTACGTCATCCCTTGAAGAACCTTGACAACAGTGAAAATGTCGAATCATCAAATTGTATAACTACTTGTACACAACAAATTGATGGATTACTAGTTTGTTCAATTTGTTGTTCAATTATTGTTCAAGTGAGTGTGAACAGGGTGACACATTTCTTGCAAAATCTCAACCAGTTTGCACGTAACCGTTTGACATTTACAGATGGACAGGTCCACATTTTAGCAAGGATAATTCAAGCTGACGTGCATGATTTGCTTTTGCGGTCCACATAAAACAACATGGCGGGCCGGATATGGCCCCGAGGCCTTGAGTTTGACACCTGTGATACAAAGATACTCTATTGAACCCTTTCACATGCACCCTGTAACCTGATAAGCTGAGAAGCTGTCCACTGTAGTAAAATGGCAACGGTGAACCTTACAGCCAATAACAATATTCCCAGTAATATTTATCCATCCATCCATTTTCTGATCCGCTTTATCCTCATAAGAGTCGCGGGGGGTGCTGGAGCCTATCCCAGTCGTCTTCGGGCAGGAGACCTGGGACACCCGGAACCGGTTGCCAGCCAATCGCAAGGCACACAGAGACAAACAACCATGCATGCTCACACTCACACCTAGGCACAATTTCGAGCGTTCAATCAGCCCGCCACGCATGTTTTAGGAATGTGGGAGGAAACCGGAACACCCGGAGAAAACCCACGCAAGCCTGGGGAGAACATGCAAACTCCACACAGGAGACTTAAAGTGATCAATCAACCTGCCATGCATGTTTTGGGAATGTGGGAGGAAACCGGAGTACCCGGAAAAAACCCCACACAGGCACAGAGAGAACATGCAAACTCCACACAGGAAGGCCGGAGCTGGAATTGAACCCAGTACCTCGGCATATTTATCATTTGCAAAAATATGAAAGACATCACTGCAGTTTACTGAGCAGTTTGACCATCTTATTTGTTTATATATGTATTCATGTGGGCGGCCCGGTAGTCCAGTGGTTAGTACGTGGGCTTCACAGTGCAGAGGGACCGGGTTCGATTCCAGCTCCGGCCTCCCTGTGTGGAGTTTGCATGTTTTCCCCGGGCCTGCGTGGGTTTTCTCTGGGTACTCCGGTTTCCTCCCACATTCCAAAACATGCATGGCAGGTTAATGGAGCACTCTAAATCGTCCCTAGGTATGAGTGTGAGCGTGGCTGGTTGTTTGTCTCTGTGTGCCCTGCGATTGGCTGGCAACTGATTCAGGGTGTCCCCCGCCTACTGCCCGGAGACAGCTGGGATAGGCTCCAGCACCCCCCGCAACCCTAGTGAGGATCAAGCGGTTCGGAAGATGAATGAAGGAATGTAATGTATTCATGTCCCTCTTCTCTTTCATCCCCCCCCGAAGGGCTCTGGGGCATTGTGAACAACGCCGGCCGCTCCCTGCCCATGGGTCCCACCGAGTGGATGAAAGTGGAAGACTTCCACAGCACGCTCAAGGTCAACGTGAACGGTGTGATCGGCATGACCGTGACTTTCCTTCCCTTGGTCAAGAAAGCCCGAGGGCGCGTGGTCAACGTGGCATCTGTACTGGGCCGGGTGGCGGCAAACGGTGGCGGCTACTGCATCTCCAAGTTTGCCGTGGAGTCTTTCTCCGACTGTCTCAGGTGAGGAGGTCTTTGTTGTGTCCATTTTCAATCCGCAATGGAAAAAACAAAAGATTAAAAGGTGAACAAGTTATTTTTTTATGAGGCTGATGTATGATTTTCTAATGCTTACTGAGAAACTCCAGTGCAATTTGGTCATGTCGTTTATATTTTGTTTTGTATTTTCATCTGACTAATTCAGATATGAAACAAATGTTTATAATTAGGCTTTTTTTCTGCTGTGATGCGGACGCTGTATCGGTCTGTCGTGGTGAAGAAGGAGCTGAGCCAAAGGGCGAAGCTCTCAATTTACCGGTCGATCTACGTCCCAACCCTCATCTATGGTCACGAGCTATGGGTCGTGACCGAAAGAACGAGATCCCGGATACAAGCGACCGAAATGAGTTTTCTCCGCAGGGTGTCTGGGCTCTCCCTTAGAGATGAGGTGAGAAGCTCGGTCATCCGGGAGGGGCTCAGAGTTGAGCCGCTTCTCCTCCGCGTAGGGGAGGAGCCAGATGAGGTGGCTCGGGCATCTGATTCGGATGCCTCCTGAGCGCCTCCCTAGTGAGGTGTTCCGGGCATGTCCCACCGGGAGGAGACCCCGAGGACGACCCAGGACACGCTGGAGAGACTATGTTACCCAGCTGGCCTGGGAATGCCTCGGGATCCCCCGGGGAGAGCTAGAAGAAGTGGCTGGGGAGAGGGAAGTCTGGGCTTCCCTCCTAAAGCTGCTGCCCCCGCGACCCGACCCCGGATAAGCGGTGGAAAATGGATGGATGGCTTTTAAAAAACTTTTTTGTTAACAACTTAACAAAGAAACAGGAATATCTAATAAATTGTGAGTTTTCCCATTTTTTTGTGTATGGAAAATGGAACGAATGGTACATTTTGATGAATTTTCTATTTTTCAATCTAAAAGAGCTTCCTGAACATCAGGAAGCTCTTTTAGATTAAGAAAAAAAAATCAATACATCCCCTTTAAAATGTGAATGAAATGTTCAACAGTGAAACAGAAATAAAGAGGAAATGCTTGTCCTTTCTACAATACTGTCGGCATAAACACCAAATAATAACACGTGATGGCCCGTCCGCAGGCGAGATATCAATTACTTTGGGGTGAACGTGTGCATCATTGAGCCGGGCTTCTTCAAGACAGCTGTGACCAACCTCGAGCCCATCGAGAGGGAACTGCACCGCTTGTGGAACCAGCTCAGCCCTGAAGTGCAAGCAAGCTACGGGGACAAATACTTGGACAAGTGTGAGTGGGCTCTTTCAGTCGGATCACAAACTGTTAACAATTTACAATGCACTCACCTGCCAAAATATGAGTGACATCCTTTGCAATCGCATAGATAATATTGTTAAGCTTTGATTCTCGAATGTTTGGAGGGCAAATAGGAATGTAGTGCAGTCATTGGTGTCAAAGAAGTACTGTACCATATATTCTGCACTAAACGGCGCACCTAAAAGCCTTCCATTTTCTTCAAAGCTCACAGCGCGCCTTAAAATCCGATGCGCATTGTATACGGTCATTACGGTAATTTGTCGACCCCAAAATGGCTCCTTGCTCGAGACCTGCTGACAACGCAGAGTTCAAACTTCAGGCAATCAGGTTACGCAGTTGAACACGGAAATAGAGCAGCGGCAAGAGAGAGTTCAACGTTAACGAGTTAATGTTATAACTCGCTGTTGGTTAAGTGAACTGTGTCGCTGCTTTGTTAAATAAGTTCCGCTGACATCTGATCGTTCTGTTGGCGTTTCCTGAAGCGTAGCTCCATCTAGTGGATGCATTGTAGATTGAGTCTTATAATGCGGTGCGCCCAATGTAGGAAAAAAATGACAAAATAGGCCATTTATTGAAGGTGCGCCTCATAATCCAGTGCGACTTTTAGGGAGGAAAATACGGTATGTTAACTCATTCACTCCCAAAGACGTTTTTATACGTCTTTTCAGACTTAGTTTAGACTTGGCTGGTACTGAATGAGTTAAAGTGATACATCTTGAGACAAGCGTTGTACTATGTGTTGATGATAGACGGTTCAGGGGGGACTTTGCCTCATGTGCATGTACGTTACAGCTAAAATCAAGTAAAACGACTCACCAGTCAACGCTTGCTGAATTGCAGACATTAGGATCCAGCGCTTCATCATGAACGCCATCTGCGACTCGGACCTGACCAAGGTGACGGGCTGCATGGAGCACGCCTTGACCGCTGTGTACCCTCGGACCCGCTTACAGCGCCGGGTGGGACGCCAAGCTCCTGTGGATCCCGTTGTCGTATATGCCGTCCTGCGTGGTGGATATCGGACTCAAGCTGGTTCTGCCCCGTCCGTCCAAGAGTGTGTGACCACTCCCAACTTGAGTGGTTCACCCTGGCATAGAGCATGCTGTGAAGCAAGTGATACTTATCTGAAATGCAAATGAATTAGTCTATAATTACAAATATATTTATACATTAGGTCCACTAATTGAAACTGAATAAATATGCTTCTCTTATGTGACTTGTGCCATATTATATATGGCTGCTTCATATGAAGAGCTGTGGGTGATCAAGCATACACTTAAATAAAGAGCGTTTTCAATAATGGTGCCGTGTACAACATAATAAACACAGGCCACTTTCTAAGTTTAGGTAGCAGTAAGAAGCGAAGCGGCACCTGTACATGATATTAAATGACAAAAACAGTCGTAAACAATTGAAATTATTTTTCTCAACTTCAAAACTTTTGAAATGTAACAACAGATGGCGTAATACAGTGATTTCCAATCTTTTTCAAGCCAAGGCACATTTCTTTCATTGAAAAAATACCACTACCTGAAAATGTGAAAAAAAGCTTATTTTAACAATTAAGTGTTATATTGTTACTACAGTATAAGCGTTTTTTTTTTAAATTGAAAATTAACGAAATATTGTAACACATTGAATAGGAATCAAATCAACATCAATCCAATATTTGGTGCATTCGTTTCAATGGCAAGTAAAATATAGTCAGTTATTGTCGATGAAACAACTATATATATATATATATATATATATATATATATATATATATATATATATATATATATATATATATATATATCATTCTTGAAAATTAAACTCCCAATCTAGTATTTCATCAATAATCTGACAACAAATGGAATGTCTTGGGGGAGCAAATTGTCACTCCGCGGGTATGTTGCATTATTAATGCTGGATATAGTGTTGACCTCTTGTGCTGCCTTCTCGGATTCCGGTCAGAAAAAGAAATCAGGCCGAATTTTTGCCACTTGATAGTCCGCGAGAGAGTAGGACTGTTGAACATCTTGGACTTTTTAGGGTGAAAAAAAAAAAAGTCCTTTCCTATCGTCTTTCTTTCCCCAAACTGCATTCAGAATCATTTCTATAATAATAATAATAATAATAAGAAGAAGAAGAAGAACAACAACAAATTATCAACAACAAATTATCATGTTTAGCAATTAATATTGTTTTTCATTCATTATAAAAGTACTGCTACGAGCACTACTAAGAATTTGTAAAACTTTTGAATTTTTATTATTATTATGACTACCCTCATGAGGATAAGCAGTTTGGACAATGGACGGATGGATCATTATAATAATAATAATAATTATTGTTTTCTGTTTACCAAATGGTCCAGATTTGGGTTCATCTGGTATTAATATAATGTCTTGAAACTTCAGATTTTTAACGCTCATGTCTCAACAGATATTAAGTTTTGACAGTTTGTTAAATTTGATTTTGATTTTCTTCTCTTTTCTCTTTTATTTTGGGTGTGACTTGACCAGTGCTGTTGATGTTTTCTCGACATCCGCTAGGTGGTGCTGTATGTCTAGCAAAAGAATAACTGAATTAAATGGCGTAAATTTAAATTTAAATAAAAAAAAATTACTGTACATACAAAGATATGAAAAAAAACATTTGCAAAAATTTGAAAATAAAAGGTAAAGTTCAAATTAGAACATTACAAACAATTAAAACTATATTTTAACCAAGCTTCCATCATAATAATAATAATCATAGTGTTATGTTGTTTGGTATTTTGTGGTAACAATCGATCCCAAAACTTTTAACTTGCTGTGTGTGTGTCATCTTCTTCAGTGACTACATCAGCTGCTTTTCATTCACATATCATATATTACATATATATATATATTACACATTTTAGGTTATTTAATGTTCTGAGTGCTGTCATTGGGCCAAAAATGAGACAAAGGTAAAAGTGTCGAACACTTTATTCCAATGGAATAACGTATAAGGACAGCCATGAGCTTTCTTCAGTCTCCAGTTGTCTCTTCCTTTCAACCCATTATCTAGGAAAAAGAAGAAATACAAAAGTAAAGCGGGATGAATCATTACGGCGAAAGCATTTCCAAACGGATGCTTTTCAAAAAAGCTGTGTACCACCTAGTGTGACAAACCACAAGATAGCAAGTGCATCGGGTATAGTTCACTCAATATACTGTATAGGAGTTGAATACTGACGCTGTTCATCCAGCTGATGTAGTCGGACACGCGGGTGAAGACGGTGGGCTTCCTGTAGGCGTTGCAGCCAGACGACGACACGAAGCTGGTCACGCCGTGCACAACATACTGGCCGTTCACTTGGCAGTTCAGGGGGCCGCCGGAGTCACCCTTGAATACATTATCCATTCAGCCAACCAAAAAAGCCCAACTAAAATATTTGTATGAAGTCGTTTACTTTCAAGAAAAATGTAATTCTATATATATATATTTTTTTGTTTTTTTTGTTTTTGTTTTTTGCTTAAATTTAATGGACATTCTGATGCTCGTCAGCCACCGGACCAAAGCAGGAACCAATTATGTCATCTTTTTACCATAAACATTTGCAAGTAAATGTATGTATGTAAACTCCATATGTAGGATCAGAATTTAAAAATGATTATGTTTACATTTGAACCCGTATTTATTATTCCTGAGGAGTCAGATTTTAATAGTTCACTGTGTTCGTTAAAATGGTTCAATATTTGTTGTGTCGTTGAATTAAAAAAAAATAAATCCTGTGTTAATAAAACGTTGAACTACTCTGTAACACCCACCACCAGCGCTTGCCCTCCATGTGTGAATGGTTGCCGGCCCACAAAAAAAATGTACTTGTCTAAACCGGCACGTGCCCCAAAATTGGTTGGAGACCGCTGATTTAATATGTATGCATATAATACGTCCTAAATTTCAATATTCCACTTATATTTACTCCGAAAGAAAGAAAGAAAGAAAGCACAGGTTTTATACCACAACCTGGCTTCCTTTTTTCCACAGGTGGTGTTTACTTGGATTCTGGCCTCTGTAGGTAATTAATATATTTATAGAGGCTTGTCACCTGGCAACCGGACTCGCTGCCTCCGCCGGCACAGACCATGGAGTTCTTGACCGTGCTGCCCCACCATCCATAGCTGGAGCACGTCCGGTGGTCCACCACAGGAAGGTAGGCCTGCTTCAGCTGGGCGGACAGCTGACCTCCAGCTGGACGACACAGAGGGAACACAGTGTATACATTATGGGCTAGCATAGAGCGGGAGATCATGTGTTTTCGCTAGAATTGAGCAGTAAATCAAACTAAGATATAAACACCTTTCGAAAAATGTAAACATGACTGATTGTTCCCATAGAAGCCCTTCGTCACGAACCCTCCAACTCTAACCCTTGTGAAAATGAGAAAAATGTAAACGGTTAACTAATGAATGTCAAAGGAAAAAATAAAGCCCTTCCATACTAGCCCTCGAGCATAAAACTTTCTGATGCAGGGTGTGGGATGGATTCAGCGCAACCCGGATTTCTATTATTGTACATTTCTCAGATAATATACACATTGTTAATTGAATATAGTGTACCACAGTAGGAACGAATTGTATTCCATAACTTTTTTTTTAGTGTAGAGGAAGCATGGAAATGGCCTGTGGTATTTTTGCAATTGTTTGGTACACGAATGGTAACAACATGCAGTAATCCGAAGCACATTCTGAACACACCCGCCAGTAGCTTCAGCTGACATCCGAACTGCACACCATCGTGGCTAATGCTATAATCAGGAAATTCATACTTCCACGTCACTCAGTGGAGTTGAATTGCCTTTAAGAGGCATACATGTACTGTACTGTACTCACATTCACAGTCACAATGGTGAAGAATGTGTGGACAGCGACCTCAAGTGATCACTGGCATATACTGTGTGAAATGCTGCTGATGAAGACAATACACAAACCATGAAAATAATACAATGAATGGGCTATTTGGTCACAGCTTTGCAGATTTCATCTATTGGAGGGGTGGTCTGGAATGAAACCCCCATGATATAGAGTTGAGATGTATACCGCCGCCAAACCGGAGCAATATGTCCACTGCTTACAATGGGTGGGGAGGACATGTACAGTGAAACTCCTCTACAACAAAATCGTGTTTGCGGCAAGACATTTTTCACAACAGGGGGTTTTTCACTGTAGCAAATTTGGTCTCAGATGTAAGCACACACACAAACGTATGTGTACTCTATTTTTATTCCAATAGTCAATTTTGTAGCCATTTTCGCATTATAACGTCCACGCTCGTCTGAATCTAACAATAACAAATACTTCTGGACCCGGTGGCTTTTCTTTCCACCATCTCACTGTCTCTACCTAACCCTAACCCAAGACAGCGTTGCTCAGCTGATGTCATGCAATGAACTTTTAAGCCAGCCACGGGACGCTTCGTAGTCCTCGATGGCCTAGTTAGCTCTCGAAGGCTAAAAACCTTACCTAACCTAATTAGCGCTCCAGTTAGCGTTAAACCAGTGTGGTGGTTGCTGTTGCCGTTTCCGAACGAACCAGTAGAGGTCGCTGTTGGATAAGACTTCGTTGTAGTGAATGTTTTCGCGAGGGTGGAGCAGAGAAAATTATTTCGTATAACGCAACAGGGGGTTTCGTCGTATGGGGGGCAGGAGAATGGGAATTGCGTTAATGCATGAACATTTTTTCACATAAGGGGGTATTTTCGCCCATGTAGGTTTCGTTCTAGAGGAGTTTCACTGTAGCACGACTGTAAAGTATCAATCTCAACATTTTGCCTTGCGTTGGCTCGTGCAAAGCGCAGTACTCACTCTGAGTGCGTCCCCATCCTGTGATGTAACAGGGGTTGTTGTGGGGCAAGATGTGGCCAGAGGGAGGGATGGCACCCAGCTGGACGTAGTTGTTGAGGGAAGCCTCAGAGGAGAGACGCAGCAGAGCAATGTCATACCTAACAGAGACGGAGGAGAGACAGCCATAATATTTTGAATGGTAAGCTTCTGGACGCATTGTGCGTTCAGGGAAGTGGGGAAATTAGCATCGCTCACCCAGCGGCAACGTTGTTGGAGTTCCACCTAGGGTGAAGGTAGACGCGGCTCACGCTCATGTACTGCTCTCTGCCCTCGTGGCTGTTGATATTGTGGTCTCCCAGAACCACACGCCAAGTCCTGGAACTGTGGCGGTGCGAGAAAATGGTCAGGACAAAGTTCATGAAAAGCAATCAATAAACTAAAACTACAATATAAAAAAAAAAAACATGAGAGAGTCCAAAGCAATGTCCAGCCATATTTGCGTCCTCACCGGTCAACGCAATGAGCAGCGGTCATCACCCAGCCTCTCTTGATGAGAGTTCCGCCACAGGTGTGGTAGAAGCTGCTGCCAGATTTGTACTGAAGAGAGATCTACAGGAAGTACAATCAAATGTTACAAAAAGTTCTTACACGGGCATGAAAATCACCAAAAGCACGTTTGACATTTAAAGTACGTGTGATTATTTCTTTTGATTTTATTGTTGCGTTTATATTGTTTTCAACCACATACACGTGGATGTCCATTTATATGGGGGATAGGTTCTAAAAAACACATGGTTGCAAATATGTGTGAGTCCACTGTCCTGTAAAATTGATTCCAAATTCATGTCATTGACATTATTGTGTCATTTCTTTTCATCTCATTGTTACATTGAAGTTGCTTTAAAGCACATCAGTGGAGTTAAGTGCTGATTTAAACTTAAGGGTTTGTTATTACCTTTTTAGTGACATATTGTAGGAAAAATTAAGAAAAATGTGCGTTTTAAAAAAAAATATGTACACATTTATACAACCAGTTGTCATGTTCCTTTTTTGGCCTTTTCTGATACAGTATATCTTAACTTTCTGCTATTCAATTTGACATCCAGTTATGTTGCTCCTCAGTTAAATTGTCAGTGCAAAATAAGCAATACAGCATATAATGTGGACTCGGCATTGAACCCTGTGGTACATCGCACAGCAAAGCAAATGGGAGGGAAATAGGGACGTTTCACCAAATTTTTACACATATTTTTCCTTCATAGTGGTGCACTCATATTGTATGAGAACAAAATGTGACAGGATAACATACAAAGTGTACATTACCTGCCAGGGCCAAGAGTTGGGTCTTGCCACCTCGCCTCCTACAACTCTCCCTTCAACTTCATCATCCTCCAAGAACCGGGGCTGAGGCTCCAGCTCAGCCAGAACTAAGCCCATCAAGAATATACCAAGCAGTAAACATTCATTAAGGGTGAGCTGTCAAATGGGGAGAAATATAAAAAATAAAATCTTACCCAGTGCCGCGAGAGTGGTCAGCAAGAGAAACCTCAACATGTCTGCCTGCGGTTGGTTGCCCGAAAAACCGTGCTGCCCTCCCAATTTTTTTTGCCTTTTATACTCCCGAGACGACTGGTCTTCAACGTGACTTGTTCAATGCCACCTGTGCAGATCACACACTTATCACGACGCAGGCAGAACTTGAAGTTTTAGAAGTGCTGACTTGGCAAACAATCTCGTTTCAGTTTTTACTGCTTTTACACTTTTCTTTTTTTTTTTTTTTTAATCAGTTGGTCTTAACTGGACGGAATTAAGATTCACATGGACCAGACATTGATCACCTGCTCAATCCAATACAAGAGCTCCATGAAAAAGTCTGCCTTTCAAGACATTAATATGTGATGACAATATCTGAAATAGTTATGTGGTTTCACCATGTACAGTATACATGGCACATACACTTTTTTTTCCCAAATCAAATGATTTATAAGCCATTCGTTCAAGAGTAGCCTACTGTGAGATATGTTAAAACGACCCACAAGTATTTTGGGATGACAGTTTGTGATATATTTGCAGTTGAAATTATTCATATAAACAGTCACACCGGTAAATATTTTTAGTGAGGCGCTTACTTACAAGTTATTTACTAATATGTAAATCTTGCACTGCATTCAATGTTTTTCCATTCACAGTGAGGTTACCAAAATTCTACAAACACCTCAATTGTGTTGATGTTTTTTTTTTATTCTGGACAAATGGGATATGATTTTCAAGTTCAACGTTATTGTTTTCACATTTGACTGTCTTTTTTCCCTCCCCGCAATCAATTTCCCGTACCATTCCAAGTCACATGTTGATGATGTACCAGTAATTCTAAACCATTTATGGCTACGTTTTCCCACAGAAAATGGTTGACCACGGTGAAGATGGGAATGACTCACTTCACTTTTTTCCCTTTGGTGGAATAACAGGTGGAATGCGATGGTGCAATCAACAGGTGAGACCCCCCTCCCCCCAAAAAAATTCAGTTTAAGGTTTCAAATAAACCCTGGATGCATATTAAGACCGTTACTTATCCTCCCACTTACTTTACGACAGTATTTAGCAGAACAAACATCACATCAAAATGACCAAGCACAGCACTAATATAAATAGAAATCAACTATTCATAATTTCATTCGAGCATATGTATGCAATGAGTGGACCATAAATGATCACTCACATCAATATACCAAATACCTATAATTTACAATCTGCATGCATGAGTTTTATAGTTAAGTTTCAGTTGTATACACAATTTTCCGACAAACAAACGCGTACTATCCAACCAATTAACCAGGTCATAGACGGATGTATCCAAGCACAATAATAATAATAATAATAATACATTCCATTTGCAAGCGCCTTTCATAACACTCAAGGACACTTTTACAACCAAGAGCAACAATAAAAGCACAGATCAAATCAATGCGGTTTGCCACAATCGAACCACATCTCCCATCGTGCTGCTGCTGCCAGGAATTAGACGCCACCTGATTGAAAATCCACTCCACAATTGACACGCAAACAAATAAACGCACCGAACAGAGCACACGGCACACCCGTAAAGCAACGAATACAATAGAAAGGAGCAAAGTTTTAATCCGCTACGTTATTTTCGGCACTTTTACGATATTGCAAACAATCACTGAGAAGTTTAGGACGCTAATTTAGGACCTCAAGCGTTGTTGCGTCCGCAGTGAAACGGCGACATTCCAGAGTGCAAACGTTGCAAACGTAAAACAGTCAAAGCAGTCACCATAAAAGCCACAATATGAGGAAAATGTAAAAAGCGCTTTACCCGTTGGCTCTACATGGAGTCAGCAGTGACCAGACTTGGCTTGGGCGCAATGACGGCAAATGCCCTTTTGCTGCTTTTTTATTTTTTTTATTTTTATTTTTATTTTTTGACATTTGCCTTTCAAACAAATATCGGCCACGCAATGTTGGGACATTTAAAGGGATCGTTCGCTAAAATGGGCTCTACCTTCATTACACCTGTCAAGCAAAATATCAGACAGCATTTATTGCCCCCAATAAAGAAAAGTGTCAAGAAAATGTAAATGTTCCCTGCAGATCTGCTCCACATTCTGCTTCTGAGCTCCAACCTGCCCTGCATTTTCTGAAGCGCTTGTGTAGAACATGGCACCAATCCCATGTGGCAGTGGCTGAAAGGTGGGGCACACACACTGGATGCTTGCCAGTCAACCACATCTCGACAAACAAGCATGTGCACCACAGTCTTTAACCAAATGCTTCTTTGGTTTTTTTTTTCCCCATGCAAATGCCCCTCAGGAGATACAAATCCATGAAAAACTTCTGAAGCGTGGTGCCTAGATTTGGTATCAACTTGCTGTATGGAACAAATCAGAACATGGATGCTCTTGATGGATGTTTATACATGACTCAAGATGGCCAAAGTGGCACATTTTGAAGACGATTATCTGCATGGATGCAATCCTGCTGATTTGAAAGAATAATGTGAAGATACTTGTACCTGGTGTGAGCGTTTGTAAATGACTCATCGCACGCAGGTGACGTGGAATGGTTTCTCACTTAGCAAGCACTCACCGTTAAGGACGAACAGCCTGCAATTCACGACGTCACGACATAGGAATTTGTAAAAAGCAGCATTTTTGCATGGGTGACTCAGATCTCAGAATGAACCCAAATCGACATGTTCAATGCAGCATCTTCTGTTGCTGTTCTCTTGTTTCCGTCCGTCTCTTGTCATTTGTGAGCACTGGCAAGATTCCCATCATGATAGCGACACTGTTGACTGGCCAGGTTTGGACAAAACTTTTCCACTTGCCACTGACTGACATCTGACTCGACGGGAATTGGATACACGGTGTTCTAGAATGCAGTCCAGACTTCATGTTTTGGGAAGTCAGTAATATCAAACTAGTTTGCACTTTTCCTGGGTCGCACGATGTAACCCTTGGCTGCAGTCGATTATAATAAGTATAAACAACGCGACATACAAATTTGACAAAAATGGTAAAAGTATTATTCCTGAATATTTATCTTACTTTCAACCACTCAAAATGTTCAGTGGCATCAGCGCTATACATACACATATAGTTCAGATTTTTTTTCCTTTGTATTTTTGCCCTCTATAGACAATAAAAGCGGTACTCTGCTATGACCAAAACACACACACACCACACACATATATATATATATATATATATATATATATATATATATATATATATATATATATATACATACATATATATATACATATATATACATATACATATATATATACATATATATACATATATATATTAGAGCTGTCAAACGATTAAAATATTTAATCTAATTAAAAACTCAACTGTCATAATTAACTCAAATTAACTAAAAATTAATCGTGATTACGCACGCATTTTTTATCGTTTCTGAATTTCCTTTTATATTTTTTGTCCTATTTTCCCCCATTTTAATGCTTTGTCTTTGATTTAAAGATGACAATCCGCAAAAATCTACAAAAATCTTAGAAATGGTAACACAAGGGATTTATGGTTAGCATGTCTGCCTCACTGTTCTGACGAGCGGGGGTCCAGTGTTCTAAAAGCGTTCTAAATTATTCATTTTTGAACACCAGACGATGTAAATGTAAAAAAAAACCAAAAACAAACAAAACCCTTCACCTGTGCTGTTTTTATCTACTTCGCTCTCACTATCTTTGTTTGTTTTTCTCAGTGGTTACACTCTACCACAGGTGTCCTCGTGGGCCGGTGTTCTGCATATTTTCCACGTCTGCCTGCTGCAACACACACTCGATAGGAGCCTGATAATGATCCTGATCATTTGAATCAGGTGTGTTGCAGCACGGCGACATGGAAAACATGTCGAGGACAGCGGCCCTCGAGGACGCCGACTTTGACAGCTGTGCTCTCGACCATTGGTGTCAAACTCGGGTCTTGTTTTGTGTCTTATTTTCTTGTGGTGCGCTTGCGCTCATAAACTTTGTTCCTTTTGTCTTCCAATCAGCCCCGTCAGCAGCTTGCGTCTTCTCCAGGTGTTCGTCTTCTCGTCAACTCGTTATATTTAGTTCCTTGCTTTCCTTCAGTCTTTGTTGGGTCATTGTCACTGTTGCGTCAGTGTTTAGTTTCACAGTTTCTTCTTTTTTATTTTTTTAAATTAATTCCTTTGTTGATGAGGCATTTTGATCCTACTACAATACCCTTGCTTTCATTATTTTTATTTTTATTATTATTATTTTTTTGGGACTACATTTTGTTGTGGGCCGCCCGGTGATCGACTGGTCAGCACATCGGCCTCACAGTGCAGGGGTACCGGGTTCAATTTCAGGACTTGCGTGGGTTTTCTCCGGGTGCTCCGGTTTCCTCCCACATTCCAAAAACATGCATGGCAGGCTGATTGAAAACTCTAAATTGTCCCTAGGTGTGTATGTGAGCACAGAAGCTTATTCATCTCTGTGTGCCCTTGCGATTGGCTGGCAACTGGTTCAGGGTGTCCCCCGCCTACTGCCCGAAGACAGCTGGGAGAGGCTCCAGCACGCCCCACGACCCTTGTGAGGATGAAGCGGTTCAGAAAATGAATGGACGGATGGTCCTATCCCATGCAAATGAACAAAAGCCAAAACTTGTGAAAACCTTGGGCCTGTGTAGCTAAAAACAAAGAGATTATTCTTGCAGTTTTATATATTATTCTGCTTATAGAATGCATCTGTTTAATACACAATTTAAATCTATGTTCTGCAATGTTGTACAAGAGCGTTTAATTATTCTGCCTGGCACTGTAGTTTACTGGCATCGATAGCTAAACATCATTCCATCCATTTTCTGAAAGGCTTTATCCTGACAAGGGTCGCGGGGGGTGCTAGAGCCTATCCCAGCCGTCTTCGGGCAATAGGCGGGGGACACCCTGAACCGGTTGTCAGCCAATCGCAGGGCACACACAGGCAAACACTAATTTCCAATCACAATGACATTTAGGGACAATTTAGAGTGTTCCAATAACCTGCCATGCATGTTTTTGGAATGTGGGAGGGAACCGCAGTACCCGGAGAAAACTCAAGTAGGCACAAGGAGAACATACAAACTCTACACAGGAAGGCCAGAGCCGGTCCCGCTGCACATGTGAGGTGGACGCGCTAACCACTCAACCACCTTGCTGCCCAATAGCTAAACAACATTATTAGCAATTACATTTTTTGATCATTTAGTTGAAAATAAATGACATTAGGATGCATCTGATATCACCTGATGATTTCTCGATACAGGAATTGGTCAAACGAGGCTTCCCATTAAAAAAAAAAAAAAAAAAATATATATATATATATTTTTAAAGAAATATATATATATATATATTTAAAAAAAAATATATATATATATATATATATATATATATATATATATATATATATATATATATATATATATGTATATAAATATTTTTTTGGGGAGAAAATTTATGGGAAGATCATCCACAAAATCTTCTGCTTTTAATCTTAACAAGAACGAAATCATCACTCAAAGTTATGTATCTGAGCTTTATTTTGAGTGACTACTACGGAGGACCAATGATATAGACGAAACAAACAAGAGTTGATGTTCTGCCTCTGGGACTGCCGTGTTTGTTTACATCATGATCTGCGAACAAGAAAAGAGAAATATTGTGGCGAAATGACGGTGATATGGAAGTCGGTGACGTCACCCACCGAGTCCATCCATTCGTTGTAGGCGGAAACACGGGTGAAGACGGTGGGCTTCCTGGGAGCGTTGCAGCCCAAGCCGGAGACGAAGCTGGCAATACCGTGCACAAAGTATTTTCCGTCCACCAGGCAGTTGAGGGGGCCGCCGGAATCACCCTAAGATGGGGCCACAAATGAAAGAGAAATTGCTGTCAATCATTATACCAAGAATTGTGGCGTATAATTACATTCGGCCACATTTCGAGCATTTTCCCTCTCTTGCAATCAAAGTCAGCAAGGGTCCATTTGTTGGACGTCTCTGAAAGATTATCCTGAGTGATTATCCTGTGCTGCGGGGTGTGTTTGAAAAAGGATTTTTCCACTTGAGTCTTTTCAAAATGGTTGGGCCAACGATTGTAAATGTGTTCAGTATTTGTGATGGCAAATTTGACTCCAAGGCCACCCGAGCCACAGATCAAGCGATGGTGATGTGAAACGGAAGGAAAGACAGTCAGTCAATCGTCAGCCGTTAGCCTCACGATCAGAGTCAGCAAACGCCTGCCTTTCTAAAGTCTCCGTCACATCTGTGGGTCAACATTTTGGCTCGACAGGAACAATCATCACCCATTTTTGATTTTTAACTTATTATAAATTCCCCCAAAATAAAGCTTTAAAGGAATACCATCGACTATTATAATTAACACTCCGTGACGAGGAAGTCATGCTCCGAGCCAGAGTTGGGAATTCCGTCGGTACTGATGAAAGGCCCATCTTGTACGTCACTGACAGACACCAGTTTTTTTCTGACAATTGAAAGAAAGTTATTCTCAAACTGACAGACTGATGAAAGACGGAGCGGCGGATCGATGTAACGTAAACTTAATGTGACGGACTGACTGATTGACGACAGTTTGTTGGCCTTGAAAAAAAAGACGAATGACGGCCGACGGTGTGGGACTGGCAACATTTTGTGAATTGCCCAACTCTGCTACCGTAGCTTGGCTATCGTTGGCTTGTTTACAGTGCTAATGCTAGCATAGCATTGCTAGCGCTGCTATTTTGTTAAAGCTAGACATGCGAGACTTCTGTGTGTCATGATTCGGTTTGGGACCAACAGGTGGCACTGTAGGGCTCCCCCTGCAGCTGCACACCTGTTGGTCGTTATGCAATTAGTTCTATAAAAGGACTCCTGCCCGAGCATTCAGTGTCGGGTCATTGTTGCTTTTTGTTTCTGTGTTTGTTTCTGCCATGGTTCTGTTCTTGTTAGCTTTTGCCACAGTCATGGTTTTGTTTTGCTACTTTGGATTTGTTTTGTTCTTTGGACTTTGTTGGTTTAGGATTTAGTTTTCTCTGTTTCTTGGGCTCCACCACCACCACCACCACCACCACCTCGCATTCGTGACACTGTGAGGATTTATTCTCTTTTCTCGAGGGCACTCACATTGCATCCAGACTCTGAGCCACCACCAGCGCACACCATGGTGGTCTTGATGCCGCCGCCCCACCAGCTAGAGCTGGTGCAGGTACTGTGGCCCACCACGGGAAGATAGGCCTGTTTCAGTTGTGGGGACAGGCTGCCGCCGGCTGCAAACAAAATGGATCAGCGTGGTCACCAAAGCGCCAAAAAGCGAGAGGATGAACAACGGACTCACTGGAGGTGCGTCCCCATCCGGTGATGTAGCAGTGGTTGTTGTGGGGCAGGATCTTTCCGGAGGGGAGCAGAGAGCCCAGCTGCACGTAAGAGTTGAGAGAGGCCTCTCCAGACAGACGCAGCAGGGCGATGTCATAGCTGTGTGGGCCACATCCAGTCAACAAAACGACGGAAACAACTCCTAAAGTAGACCTTTGTCCATGGTCCATGTAGGCTATCCCAATTGGTATGAGAAGAAAATACCACCTGACTACAGTTCATTTGTATTTATCTCACCCAGCGCCCACATTGTTGGAATTCCATCTTGGGTGGACGTAAACGCGGCTGACGCTCATGACCTGCTCACTGCCACTGTTGCTGTTCAGGTCGTGCTCGCCCAGAACCACGCGCCATGTCCTGCGGCTGAAGAGGGACATTGAGAAAATCAATAAAACCGTAAAACACTCAAATTTGGCCACTCATTAACAATAATTTGACATTTAAGGCGATAGCAACTCTGCTGGAGAAGTTGGCCACCTTCCCACCAGGTGACGCTTTGGCTTTCGACTGTGTGGTTTCTACTTAACGTAGAAGAACGATGCAAAGGAAAAATAAATGATTCGATATACCTAATTTCCGCACTATAGAGCGCACTTGATTATAAGCCGCACCCACTCCATTTTTAGAGGAAAACCAATTTTGTACATACACAAGCCGCACCTGTATATAAGCCGCATGTGCCCACATTAAAACATGTCAACATATTTACAAAGAAAGACGGTACACAGAGAGTTTTCAAAGTTTGAATCATATAACTTAACAATAATAATAATAATAATATAACTTTCTTCCCAAACGGTGCCTGTGACGCGGCAGTAAAACGGTAGCAACATGGTAACAACACGCTAGCAACAGAATAGCAACATAGGTCTGGTAAAAGAAGATACCGGTACTTGTAAAAATCACGGTGAGCCGTCGTTTAGGCCAAGTTTACGTGCAGCAGCTCTGTTTCCTTCTTTATCGGACAGCTCGATTGCTTTTAGTTTGAAAGTTGCGTCATATGCCTTTCTTTGTGCATTTTCCATGATGAGGGTATGTTTACGCTAATTTAATTGATGCACAAGACAAGAAGTTGCAGTCTTCCTCCACGCATATATTCCACCGGTCTTAATCTTACCTTTTCTACTCGAGCGCCCCCTGGCGGCCGTTAGAACAATTACACCAATTGGCCGTATCACTGAGTAAGCCGCAGGGTTGAAAGTTTGGGAAAAAAGTAGCGGCTTATAGTCCAGAATTTACGGTAAGCCTGTTTCATACACTTTTGTTTCTAACTTCTTCTATATGCAATGATTTAACTCCACAATCAAACTACTTGACTAATAAGTTTTCTATTTGCATGATTAAAAAAAAAACAATGTTTGGGATGTAAACGATTTGCACGCCAAGAATTTTGCCCAGTAACAAGTGCTTAGGTCCAGAAATATTTTGTCTTCTGGATGTGTACGTTGTTGTGTATAGTATTTCGCTGAAGAAAAATACAAAATAATTTATTCCAAATAATACCAATCAAATAGTGCTTTGTGAGATTTACAACAATGGTGCTCGAAGAGTAAAGCAGGAAAAAAAAAGTCAATGTAGTCGTTTAGAAATTGTTTTCCTTACCAGGAGGATGGTGCCTAATTCATTTTTTCCAATATATAAAAACACATCATAAAATGATCCTGATACCTGTCCACGCAGTGAGCAGCGGTCATGACCCAGCCTCTCTGAATCAGGGTTCCCCCACATGTGTGGTAGAATCTGGAGCCAGATTGGTACTGAAGAGAGATCTAACAGGAAGGGGACACAATCCACGTGCATATAACCCTCATCTGCAGAATTTGTCCACGCAGGGGCATTTACCTGCCAGGGCCAGGAGTTGGGCCGAGCCACCTCGCCTCCCACCACCCTCTCCGAAACGTCCTCGAGGTACCTGGGCTGGGGCTCCAGCTCAGCCAGCACTGTTGAAGAAAGAGCAAATAGGAGGAGACATTTATGTTTTATTTTCTTGAAAGAGAGAGTGCATAAGAGAGAGAGGGAGAATAATTCACTGCACTTCCGTGAGCTTCACGAAGCTGAAAATGACTGACAAGGTGACAGTATGCAGCCTGATGGGGAGAAAGACGATCAATAATGAGCATATCCATATGGTGTGCGTGCGGGCAAGCCTGTGTGTGCGTGTGTGTGCGTGTGTGTGTGCGTGTGGTGTCGCTCTCTTACCCAGGGCTGCCAGACTTGTCAAGACCAAAAACCTCAGCATGTCTGCGAAGCGTCACCAACGTTTCTGTAGAGGCCCAGATGTTTTTCCGCCTCTTTTATGCTTCAGCTCAACCTTCGCTTTTTTTTGTGTATTCATTTATGCGGGTGCGCGCAGGTGCATGTGTGCTGTCCAGCTATGCACCTGTTGACGGTCCCACAGTGCGTTATCACACTTGGTTCTGGCCAAATTTGTCATGGCATGGCATGAGTCACACGGCTGTTTGAAAGAAAGTCGGGGGAAGGGGAAAAATATTTGCGCGAAACATTGTGTTTTTGTGATTTCACTTGTACGGAATAAAACAATCACGGTGTGACTAAAGAATACATTTTCAATCGAATTTGAAGGAGACTTACGACACAGTTTTCTCATACAATGAATGCTATTTTTATACGTGCTCACAGTCTATTCTGTCTAACACTGGAATGGAAAGTGATTGCTGTTTATAATTCCGTTTTGTGCAGGGGGAGAGATGACACCAGGTCGGCGTTTTCCCACGCTTATCTCCTCGTGCTCGTCAGTTTCAAGTAGAACTCATGAAAGCTGTGATGTAATCATTAACTAAGAGTTTGCACGCCGTTTCATCATCTTAACCAGAGAGAAGCAAGAAAAAGTGATCTTGATTTGGAAGATTTGGGCGAGAGTGAAGTTCAGGATAAATTAGGCCTGTTCGTTTCACTCTACTTTGCTTCCTTCGCCCACAATATGTTACCATATTTCCCATTAGCATCAACGCATTAACTCAGTCAGTACCAGCCAATTCTAGACGAAGTCTGAAAAGACGTTTAAAAACGTCTTTGGGAGTGAATGAGTTAAATTGATCCTACAGAGTGACTTTGGTTTTACGACATTTTAAGACATTTTAGAAAACACACAAACAGGGCCCCATTTTCATGCCAAGCTCAAACCATAATCAAACTTTGCTCATGGATGGAGTTTAATTTCTTTTTGTATTTTTACTCTAATTCCATACAGGAGAGACACACATATTCTTTGACAGTGAGGAAGCAGTGTTGTGTTATTTTGTCATTTTATGTTCTGGAATTGTGAGCTCTCCACTTACGGATGATGTAAAGTTAGCCCGAGCGATCACAGCTCCCCACCAAGAGGCTAGTTAAGTCGCCACCCACCACCATAGAGGACTGTGATTCAAGATCATCCCCGGCCGGGTGGGCACATGGCTGTCCTCGAGCAAGACACCGACGCCCCAAATTGCTTCCTGGGCGCTTACATTGCTCCAGTGGGGGCCACTATTAGTGTGTGTTTGCTGTGATGGGTCAAATGCAAAGGTCAAATATCGCGCATATGCGTCTATGACAGAATCCTGGATGGATGGATGGATGGATGGATGATGGATGGATGGTGGATGGATGGTGGATGGGTGGATGGATGGATGGATGATGGATGGATGGTGGATGGATGGATGGATGGGTGGATGGATGGATGGATGGATGGATGGATGGTGGATGGATGGATGGATGGATGGATGGATGGATGATGGATGGATGGTGGATGGATGGATGGATGGATGGGTGGATGGATGGCTGGATGGATGGATGGATGGATGGATGGTGGATGGATGGATGGATGGATGGATGGATGGATGGATGGATGGATGATGGATGGATGATGGATGGATGGTGGATGGGTGGATGGATGGATGGATGGATAAATGGATGGATGGATGGATGATGGATGGATGGATGGATGGATGGATGGATGATGGATGGGCGGATGGTGGATGGATGGATGGATGGATGGATGGATGGATGGATGATGGATGGGCGGATGATGGATGGATGGATGGATGGATGGATGGATGGATGGATGATGGATGGATGGATGGATGGATGGATGGATGGATGGATGGATGGATGGATGGATGGATGGATGGATGGTGAAGCTTCAACTTCACTTTGCTTTCACTTGTAAATCACCTTCCACTCCGATAGTTGATGTCCGGGTCACTCCTTTTGTTCAAGTTAAACTTGTTGGTTATTTCAGCCACTGCCATTAGACGTACTCCTCCGGAGAGCCATAATATATGTCCCAGTTATGGGACATATATTATCCAATACAATATCAAAAAGCATTACATATTGAAACTGACGAGCACGGGGAGATAAGCGTGGGAAAACGTAGACCTGGTGTCATCTCTCCCCCTGCACAAAACAGAATTATAAACAGCAATCACTTTCCATTCCAGTGTTAGACAGAATAGACTGTGAGCACGTAACAGACATTTCATTTCTCACTTTTTTTTCTGGGAGAAAACTAAATTCAACATGTGAAAGTAGTGTATTCTCACAGGTGGACAGAATTTCACCGTTGATAAACACGGGTCTGGTTTCTGTTGTTTTGACCTACCCAAATAATTTTGCTGGCAATAAAAAATTTGAATGTCGGCTGGGGGTGGGGGAGGAGGGGAAGTGGATGCTTACGCAACATGAATTCCCCTCGCGCCCCAACACCAGCCACCTTCGCACGCCGCTGGGGTAAGCGCTCCAGAGTGCCACTATCGGAGCAATTAAAAAAAAGTCAATTGTCCATAATGTGCCCCCGTTTCCACAGTCGTTAGGTTTTTAGTGTCGAAAAGCAAAACAATCGACGTAATGGCTCCTGTGTGAGAAGTGGCTCCTCCAAGATTTCTCCCACGCCGGATGGTGGATGCTTCTGAATGGCAACAGATGATCTTTCCACCGCCGTCCTCAAAGTCAAACGTGCATTTGTGCTCTTAAAAAGCAAAAAGCTGTGCCGATAATCCCAATGTTAGCTTTGTGATCAGTGGGAAAGCTCCCGAAAGTGTGTGTCTTGAACACAAGACTCTTAATTAGACAGGAAGTCATTAAAAAGTGAATGGATTTGGGATGACTTCCTTATCGGGCCATTACAGTGATATCTGGCCTGTGTGTTAATTGAGTGGGCCCCGAGATGGTGGGGGGGGGGATTAAACGGCGTGCCATTTCGGCACCGATGGGGGACATCTTGTCCACATATCGAGCCCCGACCGCTATCGCCGTGGCAACCTCCGCTTCCGCGCAATGGTATGTTCACATCAAAGTCGGGGGGAGAGTTGGGGGGTGTGTTAATTAAAGATGCTGGCACTTGATACTGCTCCCCCCCCTTGTTAATGAACGCCACATGTGGCTCCCATGAAAATGTCTTCCACACACACACTCTGGCATGCACACACACACGTGCTCACACGCATTAAGAGACACGGGTGAAATGGTTTCATTGTGCCTGTCAGAGAGTGTGTGTGTGTGTGTGTGTGCGTGTGTGTGTGTGTGTGTGTGTGTGTGTGTGTGTGTGTGTGCGTGTGTGTGCGTGCGTGTGTGCGTGTGTGTGTGTGCGTGTGTGTGTGTGTGTGTGTGTGTGTGTGTGCGTGCGTGTGTGTATGCGTGTGTGTGTGTGTGCGTGCGTGTGTGTGTGTGTGTTGTTTAACAATGAAACATTCAAGACGTATTCTTTCATGAAAACACAATATTTTGCCTCCAAAACAATATTATTTCTCAATCATCATCCATCCATCTTTGTGGTGCAGAAAATATAGAAAAGGAAAGTGAGCCACTGACTTGTCCGCAAAATGTAATTGCCGCAGTGAAAACAATCGATTGGACCCGCACCACGGACGCCAACATCATCACTTCTCCCTCTCTCGCTTTGTGTCTTTACATTGCCACCTTGCCCCTCACGATTCCCTCTTGGCTCTAAAGTCTAGACTGCATGTTCGCTGTAAAGGTCCTGCAAAGGGAGTGAGCTTGTGTGTATTGTCGAGGTTGTCAGATCCGCACAGCCCGAGCAGGGGGGGAGATGATCTGCTGTGGCTACAAGTCCCATGATTGATTCTGGTGGAGTAGTGGTCATCCATCTTTGTGTTGGAGGAGGCAGATTCTGTTGCTCTTACTTCATCTTGTTGCTCCTCTCTCTCTCTCTCTCTCTCTCTCTCTCTCTCTCTCTCTCTCTCTCTCTCATTCTCAGCATCATGCTGCTGATTCTAGCTCAGGGTGGGTGGCGTTTGGGTGAAAAAAAAAGTGGTTCAGCCCGTCAGCAAAACTACATAAAGCAAAGTACTGTTGCAAAAGCCGCGTTTCTATTGTTTAGTTCAGGGGGTGTCAAACTCAATTTTGTCGAGGGCCACATTGTAGTTACCGCTTCCCTTGGGGGGCCGGTATGACTGTGAAACCCGATTGATAAGTCAAAAATGATGGTTTATTCAACTATTGTTTAAGTAACTCCAATGAGGGGTTTGGTAACAAGAGAATACCGTATTTCCACGACCATTCGGCGCACCGTGTTGTAGGGCGCAGTCTCAGTAACGGGTGCTATTTCTGTATTTGACACATCCACAAAACGCGCCGTATTATTGGGCGCAGCCAGGCGTGGTAAAACATATGCCAGCTTCAACATACGGCATGTATGCACGCACGCTAAAAACGCGTTAGCTTGAAGCATAGCATAGCATGCTAAGACATGCTAAAAACACGTTAGCTTGAAGCATAGCATAGCAGCATGCTTAAACATGCTAAAAACCCGTTTTTAAAAAGGCAACGGAAGCAAAACTGAGTTCGGTTGTACTTTATTTAGCCATCTTACAATGTACTCACGTTTTTCGATCAATCATCACCCAGAAATCCATCAAAGTCCTCATCTTCTGTATCCGAATTGAACAATTGTGCAAGTACCGGTAGTCCATCAAAAACCCCGGGTTCCCTCTCGTTGTCAGAGTCACTCTCATTGCCTCACTCACGTCCTCACTCACGGCCACTTACACGCCCACCCTTCACTGATTGGCGGACTGCTTTCCCGCATGCCTGTCCTCACTCAATTCCGCCTTTTCTCTATATAAACAGCGTGTCGGCTCTCAGTCAGGATTCGGAACTGGGCTCATACACTAGACGCTCCGCATTATAAGGCGTCCTGTCCATTTTGGAGAAAATTTAAGACTTTTAATGGCGCCTTATGGTCGTGAAAATACGGTACTTCCAATACTGCTCTTATTCATTACATATGAGAATTTGACATTTTGGTCCAGATTTCAGCAAGCATGATGGAAGTTGACACGTTTGATTTGTTTTCGCGGGCCACATAAAATGATGTGGCGGGCCAGATCTGGCCCCCGGGCCTTGACTTTGACCCCCGTGGTTTAGACTCTCTGCTAACAGTGCTGCTCCGTCTGCGGACAGGCTTCGGCATGTTCTTGCTCCCGTCCAGTTCAGCATTTGGACAGTGGCGGATCGAGGAGTCAAAACTGCAAAGAGCTGTCAAGTGATCAAGAGGTCTGGGAAATGACATAAATTAGCCTAACTTCAGAACGGATTGATTCGAGAAATATTTTCAGAATTTGTAAGTGAAAAAAGATTGATTTTGTGTTTTAATGGGTGGGCAGGTACTCAAAGAGCAACTACTGTATTTGTTTGCAAACAAAGTCCGTTTCTCACGGAAATGTCTCCTTTAAGAGGATTGCGGTGCGCGATTTGTATTGTGTGGAAGCCGGCGCTAGCGACAAGACATACTTTTGGCAAACGTCTTCTTCCTGCATCTACAGTATTATGTAATCCGCCAATCATGCTGCTGCAAGTTAGACAGCTCCACTGGTCTGTGGAGTGTTTCTCTCGGGCATGACGACTGTCTTCATTACAAGTGCAAGGAGGAAATTAACTCATTGAAATGCTTTGCAAGGCAAATGCCATCTCATCTTAAAGTTCAAAGATGTCGCAGTCGGTGCTTGGTGCTCGGTCGAATTTCCAAAGTAAATGTGACCTGCTCTTTTTCTTCCCTGAGAAGAATACAAATATACCTGTGAGCATTGTGATGTTGTCCGTTCATATGCTACCGATTCGAAATATCCGTCGCCGCTAAAGTGACATCACCGCCACATACGGTAGACATTAGCCCGTCGAAGGCGATTCCAAACATGTGTTTGTAATAAGAAGGCGGATTTTGAGGGAAAGTTCCACAACTGTTTTAAAAACACTTTGTTTGATGTTTAGTTTGACAGTTGCCTTCATCTGGGCTTGACAATAGACAGTTTGCAGCCTCTTTTTTGAAGGATTGCTCACTAGCTGCCTAACAGCTGTTTGTGAATTGAGTTGACGTCACTGCCAGCATACGGCACGAAAAAAACCCCAAAATAAAACAAACAACAACAAAAAATTTGGCCAAATGATGGCTTGCCGTTTGAAAAACGTAAATCGATTCGCACGTCACTAAAGTCAGTCTCATATTCCTCTTTCAGTGCTCAAAGTCTTGTCGATGTAGAATATGATACAGTTCTTCTCTCCTTCTCCTTCACAAGATCATTTGGTGAGTTCTTCATATTTCTCCCAAAATAGATTCTGTCGTAACACGCACACGCAGTCGCTGCAGTCAAGCGCGGGGATTTGCTCCGTTCATCTACCGTATTCTCTTTTTGTTTCCTTTGGTCCAACAGATGTTAAGATACGGAATGTGGATGCTTTGCTCATTTGGTCTAAATTGATCCACTTTTTGCTGTCATTTTTTACCATTAAACAGGGTGCAAACTAATCTCAACATGTTTTCAGATTTTTAAACCGAGGGGAAAAAAAAATATGCATATGTGTATTTTCAGCACTTTTAGTGTGTGTGTTTCATCTCTCTGGCTAATCCTGCTTTTTGGGTGTTGCTAACTGTGATTGCATGGGAGGGAAAATGCACAAATTCGGGCCGGTTGTCTGGATGGGCCTCTACCCTTCACCACCCGTGTCAAACTCTAGGCCCGGGGGCCAGATGTGGCCCGCCACATTGTTTGAAGTGGCCCGCGAAAGCTACTCAAAGATGACAACTTCCGTGATGTTTGCTCAAATCTGGACCAAAATTTCAAATGTTGATATGTAATAAATCAGTGACATATTGAACGCATTTTCTTGTTACCAAACTCCTCATCACAGTCACTTAAACAAGAATTGAATGAAACATTCTTGATTTCTTGATATGGTTTCAGTCATCTTGGCCCTCCAAGGGAAACGGCAATTATAATGTGGCCTGAGACAAAAATGAATTTGACACCCCCTGCCCTACACATTGGCATGCCACACATTCAACACAGTGTGAGCTAATTTATTGCAAGTATCCATTTAAAGTACTTCTTATGGACAGCTTTGAAAAGTTAAGTCAGTGAAAGTTACGGTAATTCCTTTCATGTCATAGTGGAGACTGTCGCCGCTATTTTGTCCATATCTGGAATGTGCAGGGGCGGAATGGGTTTCTTTGAAAGTACAAAAACACAAAGAATGAACAAAAGAAAGCAAGTGAAGGGAAGAGGACTGGGAGGGGGGGGGGGTTGAAGGTGAGAGGGAGGCCTTTGTGTGAGTATTTAATTAATGTTATGTAAAAGAGGTAATTAAGATTAATTTCTCCTGGAGTCAGATGTTAAAAGGGTTGAGTGTGCGCCTTAGCTGGGGAACATTTAGACAAATGCAGACACCAAAATATGTTATTACTGCACAAGAGAGGAAAGTATTCCATTTGGTTAAAACTTGGACAAACTGGTGCTTTAAGTTGAACATTTGTTTGGAATACCCGGATAAAACCCATGCAGACCCGGGGAGAACATGCAAACTCCACACAGGGAGGCCGGAGCTGGAATCGAACCCGGTACCTCTGCAGAGTGAGGTCGACGCGCTAACCACTGGCCCACCAGGCTGCGGACAATTTGACATTCATAGATAAATGAGGAGATTAACTTTGCAGACAAACAGCGCAAATGAATTCCTTCGAGTTATCTTGGCTTTTTCATATCATTTTCATCTTATTTACGAGTTATATTTTGGAAAATAGGCAATACTTTTTGTGAAGCAGCTAATGCATGATCCTCATTAGATGGAACGGAGTCGGCTGTGCTAAGCACCAGCGAAAACAGCATACACTCACTCACCAGAGGCATAAACAGGGAAACTCCGCAACCAAGAATATAGATAGATGAACTGAAGAAGCCTTTCAGAAACAAGGTGAAACTTTATCACCAACCAAGAAAAGTCGACTTCCCAGTGACTGAAGTGTGTATTCTGCTCATATTCAGTCATGATGTATAACTTTCACATGCTCGCAGCGACACTTGGCGTCCTTGAAGCCATCATCACTTAAAATTGGAACACTCCCTACTGGAGACGCACAAACATCGGAATGCACCAGTTGATACAAGCGAAGAAACGGTCTAGCACGGGGGTCGGCAACACACGGCTCCAGAGCTGCATGCGGTTCTTTAGCGACATCTAGTCGCGCCCTGGAGCTTGATAAAAAAATGTTTGAAAATGTAAAAAATATTTTGATAGTAGGCCAATATAGCTCAACTAGATCTAGATCTAGATCCCATGTAAACCTTTGTGCAATTTATTTGGGAAAGGGGCAGGTTCTCAGGGAGCTTGGCATGCACGACACGAACAGAGAGGCTGCTGAATGTGGCATTGCATACGCCAAAATGGAATCTCACTCAAGGAAGAGGACAGAGTGGGAGGCGTTCTGGTGCGGGATCACTTTTGCTGTCAATGAAGCCGCCCTTGACTGATCGTGATCATCGCCCACTGAGGTAGGATGCATTTGTCTGGCCAGATTCTCATTATTCCATCTAACGACCATCTGTCTGCAAAGACCTCGTCTGTCACCTCCCGCTTATCTGATGAGGTCACTTCCTGGACAGGTGCCAAGACAGCAGTTGGAGGAATGTATGTTTTGGGGGGGGGGGGGGGGTCAGCCTGTTGGCCCGCTACAATTCGGCTCACGTCCTCACGGCGGAGGGCCTCTCACTGTGTTACCTTGCGAGTGTTGAAGTCTGGAGGTGGGAGGATATCAAGTCAACTACCAGGTCCAAATGTAAGACCCAAGATGACTTGATTTAAGTACATCAACATATACGAGTATAAGTGTACACTTGGGAATGTTTTCTGAGACTGCACAAGCAACACAATTTTTAGGTATTCGTGGGTGGGGGGCAAGGCCAGGGCAGCTCAGCAAAAGCAAAAATCCACATATAATTATAAATACACTGAAAAAGTTGAAAGTTCGGCCCGGTAGTCCAGTGGTTAGCACGTCGACTTCACAGTGCAGAGGTACCGGGTTCGATTCCAACTCCGGCCTCCCTGTGTGGAGTTTGCATGTTCTCCCCGGGCTTGCGTGGGTTTTCTCCAGGCACTCCGGTTTCCTCCTACATTCCAAAAACATGCATGGCAGGCTGATTGAAGACTCTAAATTGTCCCTAGGTGTTAGTGTGAGCACGGATGGTTGTTGGTCTCTGTGTGCCCTGCGATTGGCTGGCAACCGATTCAGGGTGTCCCCCGCCTACTGCCCGAAGATGGCTGGGATACACACAGAGACGAACAACCATCCACGCCCACACTCACACCTTGGGACAATTTGGAGTGTTCGATCAGCCTGCCACGCATGTTTTGGAATGTGGGAGGGAACCGCAGTACTCAAGTAGGCCCGGGAGAACATGCAAACTCCACACAGGAAGGCCAGAGCCGGAATCGAACCGTGCACCTCTGCGTTGTGAGGCTGACGCGCTAAACCACTGGTCCACCGGTGGAACTGTCTCCACTATTTCCCATGGAGGCATTTTTTTTTTCAATACACGTGACGGTCCAAGGCACACCTCCCGGGCCCCAAAATGTGGCGTCACCAGCAAGAAAGAACACGAGAGTGGAAGCAAAAGCAAAACAAAGCTGCCACGATTTGAACATCCGAATCTTCAGTCAACATGCTGGTCCTGCCGTGCAGCTGCGGCTCAGTTCATCGAGCGCGCCGCCCAGTGACCGCAGCTTTGGGTGTTTAATCTTGGCTGTTTTGCTTTCACCGCTGCGATCTTGCCGGCAACACCAGACGAGCACAAAAACACAACCAAACCATACGAAAGAAAACTATGATCGCTCATGAACTTTAGCGAAGGATGGAGAAAAGGGAAGACGACAGCTCCTCCACGAAAAATATTTTTCCATCAAAAGGGGAAATTCTGATTGTGTCATAAGCTGCTTGTTTGTGTCTCCGTTTTCCTTCAGTCTCGCACCATGACGATGGCTCTACTTAGGGACATTCCAACCACTCGGCGTTGGATAATTCAAGCCATCGTTCCAAGTGGAATATTCTCGACGTTACATGATTTTGCTGCGCGGTTTTCGTGCAATGCTGTTTCTTTCTGTACAAAAAAATAATAATAAATCATCAAAATAAGATGTTAATGGAATGCTTTAAATCAGGGGTGCCCAAGTCCAGCCCTCCAGAGTCCCTGTTTTAGATGCCCCCCACCTCCAACACATCAGCAAAGCTTGCTGACGAGCTGATCATTTCAATGAGGTGTGTTGCGGGAGGAAGGCATCTAAAACGCTTTGCAGGACTGGTTTTGGGCATCGCTGTTCTCCACGGAGTGGCAAGGCACAGAATAACGAGTGATGGACGGTAAATTGTTGAAAAATGCCTACCTCTCTGCTGAATTTTCTAGAAAAACCTGGCTGTCCTGAAATATTTCCTGTTTCATTGCTCTCTCAAATTGACAATGTCTTAAATTAAATGTGCTGCCATCTAGTGGTTTGAAGTGAAATCCCACCCAAATCAAACGCGACACCAAAATAGTTATTTGTAGCAAAAAAATAAATCCACGAACTTGGCAGCCGTGATGGTGGTGGTGGGTGTGTGGGGGCGGAGGGGGCGTTTCAATGAGTCAATGTGTGTTTTATTGACAGTAGAAATGACATTTGTTTTTGTCATGATATCCGCACGTAATGCGTTTAGAGTGCAAATACGCAAATTCAGCTGTAATAATGATGAAATCATTGACATTTATTGGATTGAAAAAGAAAATTAATACACAGGCCGGACCAGAGAACAAAATCCAACAATTGCATGTATTCTTTTTCCTCTTTACTCTTCCCTTGCACAACAGCCATCAGGGTGTGGCACTGCCTAACTTTCCTCCCTCGACCGCACGTCCCTGCCTTCATTCTTATTCAAGAAAGTTCAACTTATGGTTGCTATATCATGTCTTAGTCGCTGCATTTCTTGTGATTGAGCGATGTTGCGCTCATGTACCAAAGGTGATTTCTCTCGTGCAAATTGCATTCAATCGACTGGGCTAGTTAACATTTGACGTCGTCACCGAGTTGAAGAAGAATCCCCTTTGTTTGAGATTCTCTCTCCTTCCCATCGGCCGCTTTTTTATTGATCGGACCACGTCATCGCAGCATCCTCGGAGGTCGCCTGGGAAAGAGCGGACTATGATTTTCTTCTAGCCATCTATCCTCTCTCTCACATCAGCAGCCGCAGCCCGTCAGGTGCACACACACACACACACACACCACCTCCTCCTCCTCCTCCGGGAATCTTGCATCCAAAGCGGGTTGATTAGCTGCATTGTGCAAAGAGGAGAGGTGGGCAAGGATGCCAGAAAACGAGCCGAGCAGAAAGTGACGGGGTGACAGCTGTCATGATGCAGCGGTTTCGAGAACCGGGCTGGTTTTTCCTCTAAAAAGAAAGAAAGAAAAAAAGAAAGGCTCCAAAATCCCTGATCCCTGTCAGCATCGTTTGGAGACGACGACGACACCGCCTCTTTCTTTCTTTTGGGGGAGGGGGGGGGGGGGGGGTTGGCGAGGTAACTTGCTGAAGTGCGGGTCGCACCGGCTTCGTTTAGCGCGGATGCGTGAGCCCAGCTGAGGGTCGGCACTTGGACTCATCGAACGCGGTTCCTATCAGGGCGTGAACTTGCAGACTCGGAACCTTCAGCAGCCCAGTCGGCCACCCGGAAAGGAGCCTGACGTTCGTTCTCACGCTAGTCATCCTGAAAGACGGCGAGATTATTATTATTATTTATTTATTTTTTTAAATTTTCCAATCCTATCGAACCGCGCTTCGGTCAAGAATGGATCTGAAAGCGGACTCCGAGGACCTGGACTACGCGGCGAGACCGGCTCCGATCGAGGTGTTCGCCAGCCGCTCCACGCTGCACGGCATCTCGCACATGTTCACGTACGAGCGCATGTGCGTCAAGCGCAGCCTGTGGATCCTTTTCTTCCTGGGCTCCGTGGGGGTGCTGGCTCTGGTGTGCGTGGACCGCGTGCACTTGTACTTCCAGTACCCGCACATCACCAAGCTGGACGAGGTGGCCGCTCCGCTCATGGAGTTCCCCGCGGTCACCTTCTGCAACCTGAACGCCTTCCGCTTCGGCCGGGTGACGCGCAACGACCTGTACCACGCCGGCGAGCTGCTGGCCTTGCTCAACGGCAGGTACGTCAAGTGCCCCCCCCGCGCGTGCTCGGCGGCATGATGTCGTGCAGACAGACGAGTTCTGTCCCTACTTTTTGACATGCAGTGATGATATCTTGACTTATTGCAAAGGGTGTCCAAAGTGTGTGTGTGGTGGGGGCATTTGGAACCATTGTCACTGCTCTCCAAACATGGTGGTGCCCCGAATGCACAGTCAACTAAATTCCGCTGCTCTCGATAGCCAGATCCATTCACGATGAAAATGATCTAAAGTCATGCTATGAGGCTCACCTTCCAAACAGAATAGTTAGGGGGTGGACTCTGTTATAAAATAAACGCGCCAGCCAAGTGACATTTATTGGTCTGGACGCAACGTAACCGACGACCGGCCTTCCAACTGTGACAATGGGCAGCTCAAGTTCTCGTGAAATGATGAAGGGCTGTTTGAGTGCCCGATTGTGTCACGTTGCGAGGTGGTGGTGGACGCCAAAAAGCAGGCAGGAGAGAGGAGCAGGGTGGACTTGAGAGATTGTATTAAAACAGAGAGAAAACTAAATCCTAAACAAACAAAGTCCAGAAAACAAAAAAAATCCAAAGTAGCAAACAAAAACCACGACTTAAGCAAAACACTATCAATAACATAAAACATGACCAAAAACATGACAAACAACCATGACAGTAGCAAACAACAGCAACAATGACCCGACCCTGAGTGGTCAAGAGGGAGTCCTTTTATACTAATTGCATAACGACCAACAGGTGTGCAGCTGCAGGGAGAGCCCTGCAGTGCCACCTGCTGGTCTCAAACCGAATCATGACAAATTGTGTCACTCGATGCTGTTTTCGTCACATCCCTAAAAAAAAAAAAATAAGAAGCCTTTAAATTAAAATAGATTAATGCGATAGCGACAACATTCATTCTTACGTAGTTCTCACCATTTGCCAATGTCAGCAATTCTCCTCATAGATGCATGATGTAGTTCGACGTAAAACTGATTTCACTTTCCAGGCACTTGCAGCAAGGGATATGTCAACAACCATGTTGCAGCAACACAATATAGACAGACAATAGGACATGAATCACTACCACACACACACTTTCGCATCTGCAAAAAAACAACAACTGGTATGACTGCAGCTTCAAAACTCCGTCTAGGTTGAAATGCCATCAACCTGTTCGGGTGCCCTCAAAAACACATTTGCAAGAGCATTTGACTTCCAGTGCCCACTGGAAATGACTTTCAAAGATATTTCTTATGAACAAATACTGTCGTTTAAGAGCCAACAATTTCGGCTTTCTGAATATATTTTGTATCTTTAACATTTTCATAAATGTCATCTTGGGCGGCCCGGTAGCCCAGTGGTTAGCACGTCAGCTTCACAGTGCAGAGGTACAGGGTTTGATTCCAGCTCCGGCCTCCCTGTGTGGACTTTGCATGTTCTCCCCGGGCCTGCGTGGGTTTTCTCCGGGTGCTCCAGTTTCCTCCCACATTCCAAAAACATGCATGGCAGGCTGATTGAAGACTCTAAATTGTCCCTAGGTGTGAGTGTAAGCACGGATGGTTGTTCGTCTCTGTGTGTGCCCTGCGATTGGCTGGCAACTGATTCAGGGTGTGTAATTAGTATAAAAGGACTCCCTCTTGACCACTCAGGGTCGGGTCTTTGTTGCTGTTGTTTGCTACTGTCATGGTTGTTTGTCATGTTTTTGGTCATGTTTTATGTTATTGATAGTGTTTTGCTTAAGTCGTGTTTTTTGTTTGCTACTTTGGATTTTTTTTTGTTTTCTGGACTTTGTTTGTTTAGGATTTAGTTTTCTCTCTGTTTTAATACAATCTCTCAAGTCCACCCTGCTCCTCTCTCCTGCCTGCTTTTTGGCGTCCACCACCACCTCGCAACGTGACACAATCGGGCACTCAAACAGCACTTCATCATTCATCATCAGGTATGTTGCAACAGGGAGAGTTGGAAAACATGCAGGGCATTGGCCCTACAGGCCCTGAGTTTGACACATATGCTTTGGATCATTTTCATCGTGAATGGATCTGGCTATCGAGAGCAGTGGAATTTAGTTGACTGTGCATTCCGGGCACACGCCCACCATGTTGGAGAATCAGAATCAGAATCAGAATCGCCTTTCTTGTCATTGTATAGTATACAACGGAATTTGGGTGCTACTCCTTAGTGCATTTTATTAAAAAAAAATAAAAAAGAAAATGAATAAATAAATAAAATTACGGTTATATAAATACAATATTCAAACAGGGCGGCCTGGTAGTCCAGTGGTTAGCACATCGGCTTCACAGTGCAGAGGTACTGGGTTCGATTCCAGCTCCGGCCTCCCTGTGTGGAATTTGCATGTTATCCCCGGGCCTGTGTGGGTTTTCTCCGGGTGCTCTGGTTTCCTCCCACATTCTAAAAACATGCATGGCAGGCTGATTGAACAGTCTAAATTGTTCCTAGGCGTGAGTGTGGGCGTGGATGGTTGTTCGTCTCTGTGTGCCCTGCGATTGGCTGGCAACCGATTCAGGGTGTCCCCCGCCTACTGCCCGGAGACAGCTGGGAAAGGCTCCGGCAACCCTCGCGACCCTAGTGAGGATCAAGCGGTTCGGAAGATGAATGAATGAATGAATGAATAAATGTCATCTTGCAAGCAGGGACCGCAGTCAGCACGTTACGGCCGCTGGAAGTATCACTCATGCTCCGAAATGAGCCAAACAGAGACCGGATTTTAAACAAAAAACAAAAAAACAAAAAAATCAATGTTGTATTGATTATTATTTTTTTTTTTTTTTTTTTTTTTAATTTGAAGATTTTATTCATTGTTACAACAATTGTCAGCTTGTGTCTGTATGTCCGTCCGTTCACAGGCATACAATGAAAGTAAACCTTTGGGACAATTGACATCAAACATATCTACTTTTCTTATAATGCGTATACATCTGCTTCAAGTCAGCTTACGTAGCTTTTAATGTAAACCTCTCAAGCCGTGCCTAATGTCAGCATTTGTTTGCCCACAAAACCTTTCAACGCCCTTGTCATTCACATACACACAGAACGGACCAATGCTCATGCATGCGTAGCAGTCTTCTGCCTGTTCATCATTCCCTTCTTCTTCTCACCTCACCTCCAGCCATTTGTCTCGTCCCGAGCAGATCAAAACAAATCTGTGCCAGACGCTCAGGTTTTACCTCCGGGGAAGCCCACCCGTGGAAGTGTATTTTGAAAGCACCAAATCACAACAAAGGTTATCTCAGGACACATTTTTGCCGCTCATATCAAAACTGTTGAAGAGTGTGCTTCTTATTCAGTAGAAAGCCGAGAAATTCCTCTGCAAGTTTTGTCCAACTGACCATCGGACAGAACCAAAGCACAGCGGCCGAGGCAGCATTCAGCCTCAAACAGCAGAGTGAGAGCGGAACACGTTTTCTGGAGTACCGTATTTTCACGACCATAAGGCGCCATTAAAAGTCTGACATTTTCTCCAAAATGGAAAGGACGCCTTATAATGCGGAGCGTCTAGTGTATGAGCCGAGTTTTAAAGCCTGACTGAGAGCCGACACGCTGTTTATATAGAGAAAAGGCGGGACGTGAGTGATGACAGGCATGCGGGAGTCCGCCAATGAGTGACGTGTGGGCGTGTAAGAGGACGCTCTAGGCACGTCCCTGGCTTGTACCAGTCGGTGAGCGTGTAAGAGGTGAAGAGAAAAACGTGAGTACATTGTAAAATGGCTAAATAAAGTACAACCGAACTCCGTTTTGCTTCCGTTGCCTTTCTTAAAAATGTGTTTTTAGCGTGCGTGCATGCATGCAGTATGTTGAAGCTGGTGTATGTTTTACCATGCCTGGCTGCGTCCAATAATACGGTACGTTTTGTGGATGTGTCAAAGACAGAAATAGCACCCGTTACTGAGACTGCGCCCAACAACACGGTGCGCCGAATGGTCCTGAAAATACGGTATTTGGCAGAGCGCCCGCTGATGCCAAGCAATCCAATTTGGATCGCCACCAAACTGTACGCGTACATAGATCCCTCCTGTATTTGCCTACATTTTGTCATCAATATTCATGCATGTTATTCGCTGAGAAATGAAAGAAAATGCAAAATAAACCACAAGCGGTACAAACAAAATGGCATGTCACTTATTGATTTGCGCTTATATCCAGATTAACTCAGCAATGTAAAAGTGTCGTGCACACAAACTGATAATGGGGCTAACTTCGAGCCTGTTGCCCCCCTCATCTTGATGTACCTGCAAGATGATCCTGAGTGATGATCCTGTGGTGTGCGGTGTGTCGAGTGATTTCCCATTTCTGATCTGCTCCTAAAAAAGGTCATGATGGCAAGCTTGGACCTAATTTGTAACCCTGTTGAATATTTATGTTTAATCATTGCAATATACCTTAAAGTGGCTTGTTTGCCGGACACCAAGAGAGGAGCAACAGGGTTGTTGTGTTGATCCATAATCCTAAACCAGATTATCATTTCACAACACTACTCCCAAAAAATAAAACGCACCAGAAGCGCGCTTGTAAATGTAGCGTCTCTGTCGATTATGTCACTTTTGTATACTTGAAACCGGCTACTTTACTACTCTCCTATTTAGTTAGTGCTTTGGTGGCCTCTTCGGCCCAATTCATGCGTTTGTAAGTCTTTGTTGATCTGTTAAACTGTAGTTCAGTGGCGTCAAACTCATTTTTTGTCGCGGGCCACTTCCGAGTTATGGCTTCCATTGGTGGTCCAGTGCAAAATCCCATAGTTATTTATTACCCATGACGATTTGACATTTTGATCCCGATTTCAGCAAGAATCATGATAGTTGACGCACATGATTTGTTCCCGTGGGCCACATAAAATGACGTCGGGGGCCGCATCTGGCCCCTGGGCCTTGTCTTTGACACTGTAGATCCTACATAGAGAAAAAAAAAATCAGGCATTCAACAGTTTGGATGGAAATGTGTGGCGTGCTCTGATATCGTCAAAGAATGACTTATGTCTCAATGAAGCTCCTCAACTCACTTCAAGCCATGGCGTGAAGTTGACACGAAAGCGATGCTGTTGACCTGATCATTCAAAAATACATAAATACGTTGAAAATGAGCAAATTAATCAATCGTGGAAAACGTCCGCCCTTCCGTGTCATACTGGAATTGGAATTGATGTCAACGTACCGTGCGAACACGGCGGTCATTGTTTGTTTGAATGTTAACATTTGCATGACAGGACCGCCTCCAAGGGGGCATTTTGCTCGGTGTAAGGTCCATTTTTATATTTTATAAGCCGTGTTTGTTATGTAGGAGTGGAAGGAAGGTGATGCCCGTAAAATCGTTGGAGTCGCTCTGTGAGTGCAAAGCAATGTTTTGACACCTGTCTCACTTGCTGCCGGCTGAGAATTCCTCAACGACACGGCACAAAACATGCAAAAGCTTTTAAGGCTCTCTGGCGTCTCGGGCTAGCTAACCTTTTAGCCCCAACAAAAGCGGTCATCACCTTGTGCATTTTTTTTTCTTTTTATTGTGAAAAAAAAATAAAAACAATACAAGGCAGTGACAACGAGAGTTGAGATAAACGAGGTAGACAAGAAGGTAACATTTTACAGAACACAGTTGTTCAAAATGGAAAATACATTGTCGGATTTGTCATAACCACACAATAGTGAACACGGCAAAAAAAATAAGATAAGTTACCCGATCAGCACAATATTCTGCGATGGAATTACATGAGAGGTGAGAAAAATAAATGAGTGACCAAAATGTTGTGTTTTCTCGAGAGATTTACTCGATGATCAGGTTTTTCCAGAGAGCCACATGGTTGGGCTTCTATGATTCGCAGTTCCTTGGTGAAATCGTTCTTTGGGAAAGTTATGGCCACAAAGAGCAAGCGACAATATGGTGTCGGCCAAATTGTTCTCAAACCGTTTACCAGCAAGTACCACTTGGCTCTCCAAGTACCGCCGCACCATCATGACCAACATAGAACTCGGCCTCGAACTCTTCATCAAAAAACTGAAACAGAGCTTTCTCAAAAACTACCGTATTTTCACGACCATAAGGTGCCATTAAAAGTCTTAAATTTTCTCCAAAATGGACAGGACGCCTTATAATGCGTAGCGTCTAGTGTATGAGCCGAGTTCCAAAGCCTGACTGAGAGCCGACACGCTGTTTATATAGAGAAAAGGCAGAAGTGAGTGAGAACAGGCATGCGGGAAAGCAGCCCGCCAATCAGTGAAGGGTGGGCGATGGATGGCAAACACAGCTTTACGAAGAGTGGGAGGCAGCGGCGGGTTAGTTACGCCACTATTTGCAAATGGATTGTGGCTGCTTGGACAAACGTGTCTGCTTGCACTGTTGTTCGAGCTTTTGGCAAAGCCGGCATCATTTCTGTGCAGCCACATGGCAATGAGAGTGGCTCTGACAACGAGAGGGAACCCGGCGTTTTTGATGGATTACCGGTTCTTGCACAATTGTTCAATTCGGATACAGAAGATGAGGACTTTGATGGATTTCTGGTTTGATGATTGATCGAAAAATGTGAGTACATTGTAAGATGGCGAAATAAAGTACAACCGATCTCAGTTTTGCTTCCGTTGCCTTTTTAAAAACGTGTTTTTAGCATGTCTTAGCATGCTACGCTATGCTTCAAGCTAACGTGTTTTTAGCGTGCGTGCATGCATGCCTTATGTTGAAGCTGGCGTATGTTTTACCATGCCTGGCTGCGGCCAATAATACGGTGCGTTTTGTGGATGTGTCAAAGACAGAAATAGCAGCCGTTACTGAGACTGTGCCCTACAACACGGTGCGCCGAATGGTCCTGAAAATACGGTACCTTTGATGTGATTGTAATTCACTGTAATACTACGCCCATTTTCAATTGGAATAAATAATTCATTTATTAATGGCAAAATCATTTTTTTTCTCGAGTCATTATGACTTGACAGTTGTCGATGATGAATATGATCTTTGACAATATCCTCCATTTCTGGCCCCCACTTTGTGCCTCTCTCATTTGATATCCAAGAAACTGCCGTTATTGGACGTTTTGTTGCCTCCGTCTTTGCCTTACCCTAAACGACCAACAAAAGCAGGAAATGTCGGTGAAACTGAGACAGCACCTTCTCTTCTTTTTTATACTTTGAGTTGGCTTTATTTCAAGACACGTACCTGAAGCAGACTGGTCCCGAGGGCTCAGTCAGAAGGGGGCGGGGACATGAAATGCATGGGGGTGGTGAGAGAAAAACTGTCGTATTAACAAGTCAGGCTTCAGACAGGACCTCTCACAATTTTACGTGCTAGTTTCACAATCGTGCGAGCTTGCCTTGTCACCATTTTTGCAAAGTGAGCACAACAAGCAAAACAAAGTCTTTTCTTTTTAACAACAAGGGCCTTTGAAACTCCTCTACAACGAAATCATGTTTGCGGCAAGACATTTTCACTTAAAAAAAAATAAATAAAATTGTATTGCCGCTCAATCCGTCAAATCGTTTTGCACCTTTGTCCATTGTTGTTGAAATTCCCCGTGCCTCTCATTTTTTTTTGCTCCCACCCTCGGATATTTGTCTTCGGCTGGCGTACAACGGCAAGCATGAAATGACGTTGGTTATTGTCTTGGGTTTGAAGGCAAGCATAAACATGAGTTGGACGTGCCGTTTAGTTTCAAGCCTAGAAAGACTTTATTGTTAATTTGGAGGTTTCATTGTCTAACTATTTTATATCGAGACACAGCTATGCTGTCATGGAAAATCTTTCAGCCACACAGCAAATGTGACCAACTGTAGCGGATGACAGAGGGACACTGTTACTAGAGAGAGCCTGTGTAGCACGACTAGTACTCATACTTCCATCCATCCATCCATCCATTCTCCGATCTGCTTTACCCTCACAAGGATCGCGGGGGGTGCTGAAGCCTATCCCAGCTGTCTTCGGGTAGTAGGCGGGGACCCTGAACCGGCTGCCAGCCAATCGCAGGGCACACAGAGACAAACAACCATTCACACTCACACCTAGGGACAATTTAGACTGTTCAATCAGCCTGCCATGCATGTCTTTAGAATGTGGGAGGAACCGGAGAAAACCCACGCAAGCCCGGGGAGAACATGCAAACTCCACACAGGGAGGCCGGAGCCGGGATCGAACCCAGTACCTCTGCACTGTGAGGTTGACAGGCTAACCACTAGGCCACTGTGCCGTCCCATACTTGTACTTCATTTTGAGAATCAGAGGTTGAGGCTGAATATTGCCCATTGAAAAGGTTGATGTTTGGTATGCTCGTAACATACCACTCGACAGTGAATGCCACCATGAATCCAAACCCTTGCGTGAATCAAATGATGATCGTTTTGGAGCAAGTACTGCATCACATCTCGCGTGAGTCCTTCGTGTAACATTTTAGATGAGCGGCATCTGTATGCTGTTCGTGGTACAGTAAATGTCCAGATTAAAACGCTGTTGGAGCACTTCCTTTGCCTCCTCATCTCAATATTGGGCCTTTTTTAAATCCCCTGCTGACGCTTGCTTCCCTCTACCCTCCCCATCATTTTCTTTCCTTTTTTTTAAGCTCCTGCTATGCTTTGATCATTTTAGACTTTGGCCAGACGTGACAAACTCCAACTTCACGACTGACGCATTTCAACATCTTATTTTTGTCATCATGTACACAGAAGACAATTTTCTTGCACGAGGGTACATGCAGCAGCACCTCCAAATAACATCTGGAAAAGAACAACGTATTCTTAGCTTATTGCTCCACACGGCCAGCCCAGATGCCCAAAGCACGGTCTGGAGTGTAACTCCTGTCTTACAAACTCACATGACATAAATCCTGGATTTTGTTTTTGTATATACTACAATGAAACTCCTCTAGAATGAAACCTACATGGGTGAAAATACTCCCTTATGTGAAAAAATGTTCATGCATGAACACAATTCCCATTCTCCTGCCCCCCATTTGACGAAACCCCCTGTTGCGTTATACGAAATAATTTTCTCTGCTCCAGCCTCGCGAAGACATTCACTACAACGAAGTCTTATCCGACAGCGACCTCTACTGGTTCGTTCGGAAACGGCAACAGCAACCACCACACTGGTTTAACGCTAACTGGAGCGCTAATTAGCGTAAGGTTTTTAGCCTTCAAGAGCTAACTAGGCCATCGAGGACGACGAAGCGTCCCGTGGCTGGCTTCAAAGTTCATTGCATGACATCAGCTGAGCAACGCTGTCTTGGGTTAGGGTTAGGTCGAGACAGTGAGATGGTGGAAAGAAAAGCGACCAGATCCAGAAGTATTTGTTATTGTTAGATTCAGACGAGCGTGGACGTTATAATGCGAAAATGGCTCCAAAACGGACCTTTGGATGCCAAGCAGCTAAGACAAGAAGAGCTCTGATGCTGGAAGAGAGAACAAAAGTGATCAAAATGAAAGACGGAGCAAGCAAAATAAAAGACATTATCCAAGAAATTGATGGAAGTGAAAGTGAATGCTGATTGTAGTTTCGCAATTTCTTTCGCTTTTTTTCTTTCTACACTGACAAGATGAAGTGTCAAATAAGTGTGTGCTCATACTTATGCACTATTGGAATAAAAATAAAGAGTACACATACGTTTGTGTGTGTGCTTACATCTGAGACCAAATTTGCTACAGTGAAAAACCCCCTGTTATGAAAAATGTCTTGCCACAAACACAATTTCGTTGTAGAGGAGTTTCAAAGGCCCTTGTTTTACAGCGATATATTTGAGAAAAAGAGCACAAGCGATTGTTTTGTTCCACAGATTTCGTCCCATCAACCTAGATCAGTTTGAGTTGTAGTCTGAATCAGACTCACAAGATATCAGAAACATTGCAGGACTGTGTCACAAAATATATATTTAAATTCCAAACGACTAATTTTCCCCTTGTAAACCGCCTGGAAACGAATTCACTTTTCCAACATTTCTTCCCACACCAGTAGTTTGGTTTTCACCAGAGGTTTGTTTCCTTTATTCTCGACACGAGGATTCTGAGTAACAGAACACTCTGGTGATCTTTTATATCGAACCATAATTACCTTTGTAACTTTATTTTTTCCGCTATCGCAGTGGATTCATTTATACGATTCACGAGATGATTATATGAATTTTGTAAACCTTTCCCGTGCTTCTAAACTGCTGTGCGTTTGATGGAGTAGCGTAGTGCCCTACTTGACTGTAAAGCCATAAAAGCCATTCACTTATCACAATCGATTGCAGGTTGCCGAGAAGTTGAACTGCTGCATTCAAAAAGTGCGACTCCAACGAATAAAGAGTGAGAAGAGAGAGAAAAATTAATAAAGAAACAGAACCGCCGGTCTTTTGTAAATGCTGCAATTTGCTACTTGAGATGGTGGGTGGGGCTATTAGCATGTGCCTCTTAAAATGCACAATGTCTTTATCTGCGTGTAATTAGAGCTGTTTACTAAGCTACACAGCAGTTCCACTGATTAACGCTGTCATTCCCTTTACTGTTGCGAACACGACCGTTACTTGTTGTTCCTTGGGTCCCCCGGGGAGACGTGGGCTGACTGTTAGTGTGTGTGCATGCTTGTGTGTGGCTTTCTGACCTGCTCGTTGAGGTAGGAAGGAAAACAAGTCCTGGGAGAGATAAGGGCTTGAATTGGATCTGTCGATTCCAAGCACATTTCTCTCAAGGTTTTAAATCAAACCTTGACAGTCTGCATGTTTGCTGATATCCGACATGCGGGTGAAGCATTTGGCCATGCCAGCGCTTTTTTTTCTTGAACGGATTAATGCCATCAAATTGCTATGCTAATCTGGCAGTTTTGTAGAAATGGTAATCCCCCTATTTGCGATGGATAGGGAACCAAGCGAAAAAGTCATTCACGTCCATCCCAGATGGGCGGCCCTGTGTCGACTGGTTAGTGCATCGGCCTCACAAGGCAGAGGTGCAGGGTTCGATTCCGGCTGTGGCGTTTGCATGTTCTCCCCGTGCCTGCGTGGGCTTTCTCCGGGTACTGCGGTTTCCTCCCACATTCCCAAAAAAACATGCCTGGCCGGTGAATGGAACACTCTAAATTGTCTTTGGGTGCCAGTGTGAGCACTGATGGTCGTTCTTCTTTGTGCGCCCCGCGATTGGCTGGCAGTCAGTTCAGGGTGTCCCCCTGCCTACTGCCCAAACACAGCTGAGATAGGCTGAAGCATACCCGCGAACCTTGTGAGGATAAGCGGATCGGAAAATGGATGGATGGATGCTGACTGATTTCGAAAAAAAACATATAATTATGTGTGTGCGTGTGCGTTTGAGCTGCTACAATACAAGAACAAAAGCAGGTCTCTCCATCTTTAATTAAAGTGTGTGTGTGTGTGTGTGAGTGAGTGTGTGTGTGTGTGTGTGTGTGTGTGTATGTGTGTGTGTGTTAGTGCGCTCTGCTCAATCGCAAAGGCCCACGTGGGGTAATTTTAAAAAAATATTTGTTAATTAGTCGCACCTTCGCGGATTTTCGTTTATCGCGGGTGGTTTTGGTCCCCATTCACCGCGAAAAACGAGGGATTACTGTACCGTTTTACATAATCATCTCGCGGGCCGGACTAAACCCCTTTGCGGGCCGGATCCGGCCCGCGGGCCATACGTTTGACACCACTGATTTAAGGTATATCTGAATTCACAATAAAGACAATTAAGACAAGAGTCCATTCAGCGTTTATTCAAGTTTGCAGCTTGTACGGAGCAGCATTCCTGACATGTTCCAAAACGATGGTCATGCGTCAATTGTCGGCGCTATGGTGATCTTCACATTTTTAGCTGAAAGTGTTTCGTGCATTTTAAAAAGGAGCCAAAAAGTATACACGAGTCCTAACTGCACTCTGAATGCTATGAAACTATCGGTCAATGCAAAGAGAAACATATTTTGCTTTTCTCACGCATCCAGACTTTATTTCAAAATAGATCATTCAAATTATGGATTGACACATTGTAAAAACTGACCAGGTTTCACATTTACAGTTGTCGTCTGGACTGAACGCATCCCACTCCACAGCGGTCATTTCACTCATTCGCTCCCAAAGACGTTTTTATACGTCTTTTCAGACTTGGTTTAGAATTGGCTGGTACTGAATGAGTTAATCATCTGATAATCGAGCATTTTACTGACATTCATTGGAAAGCGAGGCAAAAATTCCGAAAGTAGGCCTGCTTATCGTCAAACTTTTTGTCTAAAACCATCGATCAAAACGGCTACCTCACTCTGTTGTCGGATACGAATCAACGTGGTGTCTTATTTTGTGTTTGTGTGTGTCCCCTTCACGCTTTGCAGGGCAGAACATAACGAGTCAATTGCTCCGTTTTCTATTCAGATGAAGCCACAAAGTCAATGATGATCGTAATTGACACTAAAAAAAAAAAAAAGGTCACTGTGGAATAATTATTGCTAATTGTGGCGTTTGCTGCCAAAATGCGGCCTCATGAAAGTCGGGGAGGTGAGCGTTGCGGTTTTCCAGTACATGAGGGACTATTAAATTCTGTTTGATCACTTTGGAAGTTGTAGCCTATCCTTTGACTATTTATTGCACATGCTTGGTAATCCCCCTCTCGCCACTTGAAATGTGATGGGCTATTGAATGGTTAAAATTAGTTCAATCAACCTTTTTTGAGCAAGCCGCTTCATTCTTTTTCCACAGATTTTGAGAAATTTCAAGTAAAGTCACATTTGTTTGTGTAGCCCTTAATTACAAACGGTGGAACATAGTCCAAAGTAGCAAACCAAAATCACAACTGAAGCTACAACAAAACTGGACCAAAACGAAGCTGACACTGACAGCAGCAGACAAACGGCAACAATGACCCGACACTGAGGGCGCCTCGGGAGGGAGTCCTTTAAAAGCCGCTAATGACCTAACGACCAACAGGTGTGCAGCTGCAGGGAAAAGCCCCACAGTGCCACCTGGTGGTCACAAACGGAAACATGACATTCATGCACCCTGTAACCTGATAACATGGTGAGCTGTCCACTGTCGTAACCGCTGTTGTGCCTCAAAGGGGAAAATGCGCATTGGAAAAGAGAGCGTTGAATTAAAATAAAACACTGAGATTGTTTTTTTTTTTTTTTTTGCTGGATCACTTTGTGGGAATCCATTTCGCGATGTTGGGCGTAGTGTCCTTGAATAAGTGCCGATGGCGAGCGGGGCCAATCATCAACATCTCGGTTTGATCAAGGTTAAGAAACAAAAAAAATGAAAAGATATGCACGGTTGAATCTTCTGGTCACTTTCAAACGCCTCATAGGAATTCATCTCATCGTCACCCAGGACACTTGACAAGCTGGCTGATTTTGTAAACCAATGAGTGCTAATTGGATAATTATACTATCTTCATAAATATTTCATTTTTACATGCAGGATTAATGCGGGTATGATTGAACCACCTTGCAGCCGAGCGCCATGCAAGTTTAATATGAGGTCGCGTATGCAGCATTTGACGATCTCTCCTGAAAATCGTCTCCTCCACGGGGTGGCCAAGTGATGCAGATCCGCTTTCATGTGTTTGGATCCCTAGAAAGAAATTCAAGTGCTTGTGCCCTGTAATCCAATTGAAGGGCTCCCACCTCTCTCTCTCTCTCTCTCTCGCCACACTTTCTTTAGGGAGCAGATGAAGGGCAATATTAAAAACTCCAGCCATATTATTGAGGCCGTGTGTACTTGAAGTCTCGCCGCTGGTGGGTTTTTTGAAAGTGGCGGCTTAAGTGCTCTCCTGGCAGCTCTGTGTTGCTTATAAAGCAGCAGCTCAGGATGCAATTCATTTAACTAAAGGATAACCCCATAAAGGGGGGGGGGGGGGCCGTGTCGTATTTCCAGAGTAACTCTAATGATGTTTCGCCACCTCGGCGAGGGCCAAAGTTGCCCGAGTAGCTGGGAGCGACGTGCAGAAATGAAATAATTGGCCCACTTGGCTTTGACCTGCCATTTCCAAGGGTTGGGGCCAACATCGTGCGAGCATTACCTGTCTTGGAACTGGCACACAGAATGAATCCTTCACTCATATTATGCAATTATTTTCACAATTTAATCACATTGACCTCAGAAACAGCAACACAAATTTTCACAAATTTTGAACAAAAAGCATCATTGTTCAAATTTCTCTATCGTCAATGATGGTGATCAAACCTTAAAAAAAAAAACAAAAACAAACCAGCGACCTTAAACAACTTTGCAAGGAAAAAAAAAACATGGTCTTAAAATTACAAAACAAAAGTTGAAATGTGGTGGCACGGTTGTCAACTGGTTGGCACGTCTCGCTGTGAGTACAAAGGTGTTCGAATGGATAATGGACAAATATAATTAATGTACCGGTACATATGATACATTAATAGATCTTTGAATTGATAATAAAATACAATAAGTCATGATCTTATGTCGATTAATAAATCACCTGGCTTATTTTTACATGTTAATTCTTCACCATTACAAGTATTTTTTTGTCTAGAGAAGGCAAAAAAATGACGAGTTTTTCTTATTGAAAAAAATAATCCACACTCATCAAGCCCAAGCGCCAAGTTACAGTCGCTGTACACTGACCAAGCGTGACCTTGTGGAATTGAAAGCGGCTCCTTTACGATTTATGAGCAATTACTGTTGAAGAGAGCGCCCGTACCCATGACAAATAACTTGAGCCGTCACCATCCTGACCGTCATTTACCGATTTATGATGAGTCGAGGTGGCAATGCTGCTGTCCTTTTTTTCGCCTTTCTGATGATGTCACGTCGCAAGTGTAAACTGAGGTGGATGGTACAGAAAAAATACCTTCCGTCAACCCTCCTGTTATGTTGTTTCTGAGAAATGGAAAAAAAAATGTCCATGAGTCAGTTTGACCTCCAGGGTCAAACTGACTCATGGACATTTTGGTTTCATTTTTTTTTTTCATGTTTACTTCCCAAAACGTGGCAGGAACTGAAACAGATCCCAATAAACAACGTGAACATCTGATTAACTCCATGACACACATTTTCCAAATTTAGTGACTTACTTCTTGCAGATGACAGCTCAATGACCTTTTTAAATGTGCACCCATCTGAACTGAAGCCTTTTCATGTTGTTTAAACTTAAGCTTCACAGAATATTTTTACAGTATTTGATTTCATTTTTTACTGTCACATTTGTAAAATTGACTTGTTTGGATGCAATTAGTTCAGTATACAATTGGTTTTTGACGTGCCCACCAACTCGTCAAGTATGGTACAATCTTTGTTTGATTGCTCTGCTCACCGCGGGAAAAAATAAATAAAACACAAAGTTAATTCACGAATAGTGAACCACAAATAGGTGGGGGTTCATTGTACACAGTCTTTTTTTTTTTAAAGTAAAAGAACTCATCACTATATTTCCAATATTTATAATATTTCCATAATTATTCATTCATTCATTCATCTTCCGATCCGCTTGATCCTCACTAGGGTCGCGGGGGGTGCTGGAGCCTATCCCAGCTGTCTCCGGGCAGTCGGCGGGGGACACCCTGAATCGGTTGCCAGCCAATCGCAGGGCACACAGAGACGAACAACCATCCACGCTCACACTCATACCTAGGGACGATTTAGAGTGCTCCATTAACCTGCCATGCATGTTTTGGAATGTGGGAGGAAACCGGAGTACCCAGAGAAAACCCACGCAGGCCCGGGGAGAACATGCAAACTCCACACAGGGAGGCCGGAGCTGGAATTGAACCCGGTACCTCAGCACTGTGAAGTCAACGTGCTAACCACTGGACTACCGGGCCGCCTCCACAGCTCCTCTCAAGCTGAAATCATCCGCATTGCATCGAACCACTCCTGTTGGATTGACCTGGCTGTTTAAGAGGGGCGGGGCTGCCACTGACAGGTGACCGTTCGCGCGATGTATAAAAGCAGCATCGCGTTTTGTTTCGTGAGTGAATACACTCGCTTCGTCGTCGGCATGGCCCAATGGTAAGCTACGCGTGTGCTTTTGTTATCAAGTCAGATGTGTAAAGTTAGCTTTTAGATTCGGTCACGATCGGTTGCTTTGTTTGTCTGCTTTTGCAATCACAGTCAGTTACCGTTCGCAATCGGCAATTTAAACAGCGTGGGCTAAAATGTTGCTAGAACAGGGCTGTCTTTATTTAGCTCATTTTTGCATAGTTGTCATGTTTGTCCGTCTGCAATCTGACGTTTAAACGAAGTAAATTGCGTTTCAGCTTGGGTTTCATGCCGGCGCTCCACTTCCGGGATTGAGTATTGGGACTTGTAGTTCTTTTGTTCGATTCGACTTTATGTTTGTGTTGTATGGTTTCTTACGTTTAAAACAATGAATAATGATGACGATAATGACACATAGTGAAATCAGGGTTGATTACATTATTTATTAAACGCATTGTTAAATAAAGGTATTAATTAATGTCAATTATATACATATTTACATTGTGATGCAGAAAGATAGATATATTATTTTTTTTACTGAATTTATGTGTAGTTTAGGTTATTACCTGCTTCTGATACTTCTGTTACAACTACTACTACTACTACTTCTTCTGCAAAGTGCTCCAATAAATGATCAAAAAAGTACAGAACGAGAGATCCTTCCATGCTGACCGACAATCCCTATTCAGGGGGCCGTGAAAAACGGAATTAACTGAACAACTCCGCTACGGATTGCCAGCGAGAGCCTCCATTACAAGCATCCGAAATGATGTCGACACAAAACCGTAGAGAGACTTCCGAGCAAGAAGGACCAAAAGAATCAGCATAGCCTGACTGCTGTGTTCAAAGCAAATTTGAGAAAAACGAAGTATGCAACCATTGCTTAAATCCATTATAGGCTGAGTACTAGTTTACCTTCGATGTGCACTTTATGTTATATTGCGCTGTTTTGATTCCATAAAAAGAGCTGTTCAAGCAGCTGTTGTGTGACAAAATATTTTTTTCACTGTTGTTGATGGACAGTAATATTGTGTGAGAAATAATGTGTGAATAACTGCTCCAAGTGAAAAATGTTCATGTAAAATAGAAAATCGAAATTGTTATTTCAGTAAATATTTGCATTTTGGACATAGAAAACTGATTCATGATTCCATGTTGATGAGAGCATTAAAATGGGGGAAAATAGGACAAAAAATATAAAAGGAAATTCAGAAACGATAAAAAAAATGCGTGAGTAATCACGATTAATTTTTTGTTAATTTGAGTTAATTAAGACAGTTGAGTTTTTAGATTAAATATTTTAATCGTTTGACAGCTCTTATATATATATATATAATATATATATATATATATATATATTATATATAATTACACATGGAATTGTTCTGGTCGGTCGCTTGTTGGGTGGTGGTGGGGAGGGTTGGCGTCTTGGGCTCTCTGCCATCTTAGCAGAGTTCCCGGCTGTTAATTGAGGCTAATTTGAATGACTGCGAGCAGGGGCAGGAGGTTGAGAGTGGTTGTCGGAGACTGTCCTTGACTTTTCACTTCACTTTCTTTTATTCATCAATCTGTCATATGTCAGAACACAGGAATACAGAGAACGCTGGGAAGCTTACTACAGCTGTCTCCTTTCGAGCAATATATGCATTTAGGAAGAGTGCGGCTGGCTGTCTTTGTGCGTATTTGCGGCATGAGGCAAATTACCCTTCTATTGAAGAGGCACTTCTGCTACTGCAGTCAGTCGTAGCGATCAGGCACGATAATTAATTGGTCTGCATAAAGCGAGAGAGCCAGAGAGAGAGAGAGAGTTGAGGTAATGAACTGTTTCCTTCCACTCAAGGTGCACCACCTTCAGATTCATGGACATCCATGTTGAAGACGACTAACACGTGGCACTTTCAAAGTTTATCTCGCTTTTGCTGGAAGGTGGAAATGGTCCTTTTCCTGCATCACTACCCATCAGATAGCCGCGGTACAAAAAAAGGGCATGTCTTTATCTAGAGGTGATAGTGCATCCTGTGTGCGTGATAGAAATGCAATTACTTGTTGGCAAAGGCGCCCAAGGCTACACGTAACCACTGTATATTCAAATAGGACACAAATGTCCTGGCGATGCTTCCATCTGCACTTGACACGCATTCCATCGTGAGTGTGTTTTGCCATATATGAAGCGAGATTGAGAAATTGTTATGTTTATAAATATTTGTAGTTTGATCAACTTAACCCTTGTGCGTCATCCCATTTTTCGAGCACAGTGGAAAAAACGTTCAATTATGGCATCTTGGCTTTAAAGTGTAATATCAAAGTAATTTCTGAATATTTTTTTTCTCTCGACCACTCAAACTGTTCAGTGGCGTCAGGCCTATCCATTCATATATCGTTTTTATATATTTATTTCTTTTAGACGCCCTCTTTGGACAATAAAAGCAATAAAAAGCAGTATTGTGCTTTGGGTAAAAGTAACTATCATCTGCATATATATCTATAAAAAACATTCCGTTTGGAATATTCAGTATGGACAAGTTAGAGCCTTCAACATGTTAATAAATCATGAAGAAATATAGCGCCATCTGCTGTATTATTGCATGATTACTCTCAAGTCCCCCCAAATTGTTTTCACATGTAGTTCGACCGCTTGTGAAGAGATTCAGCGCGAAATTGCGAAAAATGCATGGTCAAACATCCGGGGTACAGTGCATCAAGAAGACGTGGAAAAGGCGCATTTAGAATGGGTGTGTGTGGGGAAAACACGGCCCGTTATTGGACTGTTTTTCCTTCTGGCCATTTTCAAATGTAAATAAATAAATCATTCTGAAAAACATATTTTGACTTTTTTTAAAAAACTAATTTTCACCTGTTTTTGGACAATTTGAGCGATTTCAATGACATTTTCATAACGTTGCCTTTGATCTATTTTTGGACTGTTTGTCAACAGTCCAAAAATAGGACGAATTTGCCACAAGGGTTAATTCAAGAAGGCATCAAAGAGACAATTGACTTTGATTGCTTGTGTGCAAAGAGTTGGGTGTCTCTGTGTCTGAAATGACATAACTTGGTTTCGTGTGTGGTGATTTGTCTCTTGGGGGCGGTCTGCCTGTCATTTGTTGTCTCGATTGTGTGACAGCTCCAGCTGGAATGGAGGGCGTTTCCCTCCAGCAGGTGCACCTGGGCCTCCTTTCCGTTTCCTCATCGAGCCTGGCTTTGTATTGAAGGACCCCGACTTCCACTACACATTGTTGGAGTCTTGACTTTGGTTGCCCTTGTGCTTCAAGTGTGATTTTCTAGAGCGCTCAATACCATTCGACATTCGTAGTCGCTCTCGTTTTGTTCATTATTCCTTCTTGTAAGTATTTTTGTTATTCGAGCACAGTATTGCTTTTTGTTTTCGTGTGATTGGACTTTTGGATATTTCATTTGAGTATTCTCTGTGTTCTTTTGACCTTTGCCCTTTTGGTTTCATGCTTCGGTTTTTTTTCTGGCACCTGGTGACCAGAGATTTTTTTGTATTTTGTGTGTGCGATTTTCTTTAAACACTTTTGTAATCGCACTTTGTCCGAGTCTGCATCTTTTGGAATCCAAAAACGTGATTTGGTTCGGTCAGAACCTGACACCGTCCTGTTTCGTGCTCATTTGATTGGTCTTCCTGGTGCAGGTACGAGATTCGGGACCCGCACCTGGTGGAGGAACACGTCCTGGAGGTCCTCAAGGAGAGGGCCGACTTCGACAACTACAAGCCCCGCCCATTCAACATGCGTGAATTCTACGACCGGACGGGCCACGACATCAAGGACATGCTACTGTCCTGCTACTACCGCGGCATGGAATGCAGCGCCGAATACTTCAAAGTGGTGAGTCAGCCACGTCGATACTTACTTGGCCTCCCGGGGGCTGAGACAGCGTTCACAGAGCTTTTTGGAACATATGAGCGACGTGACATGTGGTAAATTTGGTGATTGCATCTCTGGAAGCAAACGGGGAGTCGAGATTGTTTTGTTCCCGCTGAGCATGGCAAGCGTTGCCAACAGAGAGTTTGGCTTACTAAGGAACACTGAGTAGACTCCTGCGGCCTTTCGTGTGATACTTGGGTGTTTCTGAATTGGTTGAGCAACGCCGTCATGAAAGGTTGAATGTGAGGTTGATAACGGCCAATGTGTCGTCGTCTTTACTTGTGTGTGCCCGGTTGCCATTTCCACCGCGCGGTGCATTTCACTTCGGTACTGTATGCCAGGGGGTCCCCAACTTTTTTTGCCCCACAGACCGGTTTATGTCAGACAATATTTTCAGGGACCAACATTAAGGCCGCTGTCATTTGCGATCTCCAGCAGTTTTTTTACTCATTTTGCGACGGAGAAGCGTAGCTTGACGCGTGTCAAGCGTGACACAGGCGGATGTAACGGAGAATCCGGTCATTTTTCAAAATAAAATATCATTCGTAGTCCAAAATAAATACAACGGAATTAAGGCAAGTTCTTTCCGTGCGGCCTGGCACCAAATGTCCCGCGGACCGCTACCGGCGATTGGGGACCCCTGCTGTCCGCCATTGTATTTCTTTTCCATGACCAAAAGTGTGAACATTTTCCACTGCAAACACTTACATCCAAGCATGATTCAATTCCTCACATCAAGATCAAATGACTGTCTGCCAAGATATCACGACTTCACTTATGACTGCTTCTGAACGGTTTCGCTGATGGTGCAGTTTCGCCTAGCTTGCGCGCGGGCAGCGTGGGATCGCTTCCCACTCAGTGAGGTATTTGATGAGGGTGTGAATGGTTGTTTAAATCTATACGTGCCGTACGACTGACAGGCGACCAGCTCAAGGTGGAGTCTGCCTTCGCCCGACGTCAGCTGGCACAGGCGTTCTTGAGCATCACAAGCTTCCACTTGGAACAACCTGAACTTGCTACGGGTCAAGCCTTTGTCGCTCTCCCAATCATTCCACCGAGTTGAGCTTTTGTTGCTTGCTAAGTTCCAGTGCAGCCTTCCAGGTGGTCTTTTTTCCTTGCTTTGTGTGAACACCCGCTGAAGAGGTTTTCAATCAGATCTGGTATCAAGAAACCCGCCGTGGATCATTTAAAGTGCGTTATACGTTGGAGCACTGTGACGGTTACTCAGCTTCACAAACTGGTGCCGAACTCCGTCCGAGGATGGAAAATCATCTTGCCAGGTGGCAATTTAGCCAGGTTGCTCCGATGTCAGTTAGCGAGCCGCGGGCAAGGTTCAGTCTTCTGGATGCGTTCTAAAACTGCAAAACCAAATAATGATGGCCTTACGTCTGTCGCATGTGACCTCAAATGAAGTAGAAAAGAAAAAGTAATGTGTTTAGTGACCTTTGGGGGCACCTTGTACTGTTTTTATTTTATTTTTTTACAGCAAAGCAATAAGCAAAATGGGAAGTCCAAAAATAATAGAAAATATGGCCAAAATGTGCTTCCAAATGGATCTGTGCAGCAAAGAAAAAAAGTCCCCGGCATATTATCGACATTGGGATGATTGGCTTCCATCTAACGAGCTGCAATTTGAAGCCGAGCAGGTCGTGTTTGCGCCGGAGTGCGTTCGTTCGCTCTCCCCGAAAGCTGCTTACAGCGGCTGGAAATGCAGCGTCGGTAATAAAGTCATTGTGATGACTGGCTGCACCGTCGACTTTGGTGTGCGTTCCGCGCATGTGGCCTGTCGTGCTGCACAGCAACGGAGCTGCACACTCAGCTGCCATTTGTTTGTGTTTGTATCACGGGTCCCATTTTGAGGTGAGCCAAGTCCAGGTGGTTCAAAGAAGCATTTTTTTTCCTTCCCCCCTCAGACCTCCGACACATTCAGATGACCTTTTGGGTTCCTGCTAATTGTTCTTGGCATTTTTGCTCCTCCAGCAGTCATGTTATTCCAGCCAGTCGCCAGTCCTGTCCATTTCATCTTGTCTAAGCCCGCTGCTGGGTAGAACGAGTCCAGCGCCAATTAGTTCACACATTAACAGATAAGGATAATCTGGGAATGTCATCTTATTTGTCAATGAAAGCAGAAGGCAGTCAACAAACGGTGTCACGATTGCATGAGAAGCAAAGGAAAACCCGGAAACTGTTCAAAGTTGTTAACGTCTGGAAATGCTGACACTTGTCTGCGCAGTCAAGTGGTTCTAACGCCTGTTTCTGTGGCGTGCAACTGCGTGCCAGCTGCGTCGAGAGATGTCAATGCTGACGCTCTTTGTTTTTTTGTCATTTCAACAACAGCACCGTCACTACACTGGAAGCTCTGAAGGACAGCAGAATCGTGTCCCAAGCTGTGTGAAAGGTGCACTCGAGACAAAGCTTTCCCGGCGAGCTGATCATTTGTATCAGTAGCGTCGGGGGAGGGAAATGTATTTCCAAGCCATAAATATAAACTAATCAATGGCCTTTGGTGTGTTTGGTGTAAAAGGAGAAATAGTCAACTTCATGTCGGCACCAATGTAAAACACGGAGGAACAGGGAAGATGTTGTCTCAGAGGACATAAGCATTTTTTTTTAAGTCAATGAAACGTAATCGAATGTGGCGAAAAACAAAAGTACAATGAATGAAATGTTTCAGAATTTGGAATGGGGTTGAAATTGCTGCCTGATATTTGCATAATTCATGACAAAATGTCGTTTAATGTATCGTGCGCTGACTTTTCTGAAAACCATATTTTTTAAAATGCATCCTGTTTCATATATATATATATATATATATATATATGAACCGCTTGACTATTGCTTGGAAGAGTGGAATGCCAGCATGTCACCAGTTGCGATACATCACATGGCAGCGCACTGACATTTCACCAGCTTTCAATTCCTCCTAGCTGCAGGAGACGCAGGGCTTAGGATCCGTTCTCATCGACTGCTTCAGTTCCAATGAGTGTCTCATCCCATGGCCTCTTTTCACTCTGTTGCTCGAACAGGAAGAACATAGAAATGTCCTTGCTTTCTTGTTTTAGCTGAGCCGAAAAGGAAACAATGCTATTAGTTAATATTAATAACTGGCCTGAAGCGTAGCTGCAGAGGATGATGCAAACGGAACCAAGAAGTGGAACTATCGAAGAGCGAGACGTGAGACGAGTAGCGGGGGCTTGATTTACAGGCTGCAGCAAAGCCTTGAGCTGGAAAGGAGCGCTGCAGTGAGCAAAGGACATTGAGTGGACACTCATTTTCCAAGCAGGCAGTTACTGTGCATCTGCCATTGCCAGCACTCCTTTTTTTTTTTTTTTTTTTTGGTGCACAGGCACAATCAAATGTGGCTCTTCAATACAAAAAAAAAGAAAAAAAATCAGCTCCTTTGTTGTGAGAAGGATGAAAAAAAGTCTGTCGTTCATGCAGCACTATAGCTGTAGAAGCCACCTGGCCGTGTATCCGTCAGGCTGTATGTGTTCTGTGCAACGTCACTTATCTCAGATCAATGGAGCAATTTGTCACAATGTGACAGGAGAACCACAAATCTCGTTTGCTTATAAAATATTGTTCCACTCGCCTTGTCCCACCCCACAGTTGTAGCCGCTTGCAAGCAAAACAACGAAATGCAACGCCGTCCCAAACAACGCTCACGTTTTGCTGATATGCATTGAAGCCCAATGGTAAAATGTAAATAGTGTTGGTGTCGTGGCAGGAACACTTTTTCCTTGGAAAAATGAAAATTTTACACCAAGGAACCCATCACTCTGAGTTCTAAACATGCTGAGGCGATACTGTACAATTGGTGCGTCATTGTAATAAATATACAATATAATAAAATATATAAAAATGACAAATATATATATTAAAAATATATGTATATATATATTTTTTTTAATAAATATATATATTTAAAAAAAAATATATATAATATATATATGTTTTTAATATATATTTTAATATAAAAATATATATATTTTTATATATATTTTTAAATATTAAATTTACATATATATATATATATATATATATATATATATATATATATATACATTTTATTCTTCAGTGTCCCATGGTGGGAAAGAGGCATTAAAATTGAACACATGCTACCTGAAAAGCTCACACTGATGGTGTTGGACTAGAAGACATAATAACGAGCGATTGTTGAATCACTCCTTCCCATCAGGCCATTTCGTCTCCCTGTCCAACGCCAGTCCCTGATCTGGTGCAAGTCGGACTCTTGTGTAATTACCGTGATCATTCCATTTAAACTATTGGCTTTGTTTCAGCTGTTTATTGATCCTCAGAGTACACCCCCATGCCTTCGCCCTCTATCCGTCATCGGTGGGAGCGAGAAGCGCTGCTTATGAGAGGCAATCAATAAAAAAAACAAACCCCAAGACGCTCCACTTCGGATCCTGTTGCACAGGCTTTTAAAATGATAATGTATGCCTGTGAGATGTTTTGAAACTAGACCCTTCATTGAATTTTGTCCACTTGTGGAGTAACTTTGGGAACGATCGAGTGATTAGCTGGGGTAAGATTTTCTTTTCAGGAAGTTTTGTACACTGGCAGAACCGATCAATTGCCCATGAAATGTATTAGTTCTTGAACTCAATGCCATTTGAGCAGGACATTGAAACCGTCCTCTCTGACGCAGTGCACCCATTGTTCTATCATTTCTTTCCTCCTCCTCAATGATCCATCAAGGCAGTTGCTGAGTAATGAATGTGCTTCTAATAAAAACAACACATTTTCTTGAAGTCAAATGAAGACTTTTTCTTGTCTTTTTTTTTTTGTATTCGGCGCTTTTCATCCGCAACATGAAACGACCAACTCGGGTGTTCTGTTTTCAAATTTTCACGCAGACAAAGCCGATTCAATATTTTTGTGTCTGGGGAGCGGTTGTTCCACAGTCATGTTAGACAAACTGAACAACGCACTGTGAAGCGGCCCAGCTGCTTTACCTTCCAAAAGACAATTAACGCGACAAGTGGTGTCTCTGTGCCGCCTGAAGGAACGCAAGCCACTTTCGCCAAATCACGAAAATTGGTCTTGAAATGAGTACAATTTATTTTTTAAACGAAACTGTCAGTCTGCGGCAAAGCAGGCCACCATATTGGCGGTTCGTTTATCAGATGATTAGTTTCCCGACAACACTGAAGTTACATAAATGGCAAAACTGATAAAGCGATGTGAGTGACTGGAGCCAAGAGACCTAAAGTTCAAACATGCCGAACAACTCGCTGTCAAAGTGATGAGCTGGTTCAGAAAAAAAAAAAAGTAGCCTCTGACAGTTTATGGTCTCATTTTGTATTTAATTGGTTTTTGATTGTGATATGGAAATATTTTATGAGGTAAGACAAATGATTTGGATGGAAATCACTTTTAAGCGTCCACAGTCGGCCAACTTGTGAACAAATTTTCAACTAGCAGCTACAGTCTTTTCCGGGACGATGGTTAACAGATTTATGTTTAGACCGGTCAGCACGTCTGCCTCACATTGCAGAGGTCGGGGGTTCGATTGCCGGCCCCACCCTCCCTGTGTGAAGTTTGTAATATTCTCCCCGTGCTTGTGTGGTTTTTCTCCGGGTGCTCCGGTTTCCTCCCGCATTCCAAAAACATGCATGGCAGGTTAATGGGACCCTTGAAATTTTCTCTGGTGTGAGTGTAAGCGCGGATGGTTGCTCGTCTCTGTGTGCCCTGCGATTGGCTGGCAACCAGTTCAAAATGGCTGGGATAGGCTCCAGCACGCCAGCTACTCTGGTGAGGATAAGCGGATTTGAAAATGGATGGATGGATAAAAACATTTTTTTTTTCCGCGTGTTGGGAACTCAAACAGGATGACATTGTTTTGATTTATTGGAAAGTAATGCTTTTGGAGATGGGAGGATTCCGTTAACCAGCAACAATAACTACCATTTCAAACATTGTCACGATTGTAACAATAACTTACAACCTAACCCTAACCTCTTACACGCTCACCCTTCACTCATTGGCGACTGGTACCTGCTCGGGGCGTGCCTTTAGCGTCCTCTTACACGCCCACCCGTCACTCATTGGTGGATTCTGCATGCCTGTCGTCACTCACGTCCCGCCTTTTCTCTATATAAACAGCGTGTCGGCTCTCAGTCAGGCTTTGGAACTCGACTTATACACTAGACGCTCCGCATTATAAGGCGTCCTGTCCATTTTGGAGAAAATTTCAGACTTTTAATGGCGCCTTATGGTCGTGAAAATAACGGTAAGCTAAAAACAAAGCATATATTTGAAGTGAAATCTTTTTTGCAAGTGCTTCATGTGTTTTTTTTCTTTAGACAAATGTACAAACTCGAAAGTTGTGAGTAACTTTAAAGGCATATTTTCCCAGAAAAATTGTGGGTGGAGTCTGAATCATATGACTTTAAGCTCATATCTCACTGAGTGGCGAAGGTGTGCGCATGTAGCGGTTATGTTCAATGTTACAAACCGTTGCAAAAACATTCATCAGACATTCCTAAACAGTTTTCGTGGCTGCAAACAGTTTGTCCTGTTCAAGATTGCAAATGGATCCAAAAACATTTGCCAACAGTTTTAATGGTCGCAAACCGTTTTCTTGTCGAAGGAAATGTTGAACACATTCAAAGTTTGATGTTGACAAGAAAAACTTTTTACAACCATTAAAACTGTTTGGGAATCTCCGGCAAACGTCTTTGCAAATGTTTGCAACATTGAACAAACCCTGACAAAAAACAACATCCGCGACATGTGCGCACACTTGCAAACCTTCGATGCTCAGGGAGAGACGAGCTGTAAGGGCATTCAAGATTCGAGGTATCTTGGAAAGAGGAAATCGAAGAAAGTCAGGCATGGGTTTTTTTTCTTCTCCCATGCACATGATTACGAAATGTAATGACTTCTCTTACACAAAAAGATTTGAGTTGTGTAGAAACACTGATTCCCCCCCGCCCCCACCCTTCCTCAAGTGATTTTGAATCCTGAATTTCATGGAGGGCAGCTGTCACGGTTGAGTGAGTGCATGAGAGAGACTTAGCCAGATAATTTATCCTTAAAGAATCAATTATAACCACTGTGAGATTGGAGGCCAGGGGATTGCCAACGCGCAGCGCTTTTGGAGGCGGGAAGGGAAAGTGTGCAGGGTTGAAGTCGATAAGAACCTTAATTCGTGCCAGAGGTGGATTCACTTGTTTGGCTCCGGATTTGGTAAAAGAAGGAAATGGGGGAAATGGGTGGGGGATTGATAGGCACTGCTAGCGGAATGCGAAGCAGGCTATTGTCTGCCTTCTGCACCTTGGCTGCGTTTATGGTTGAAAGCCAAAAGTGCAACCCCTGAAGCTGAGTGCAATCCGTCTTGTGAGCATTTAACAGTTGATCCACATCGGAGATAAATGGAAGTAGTTGTCATTTTGGGGTTACATTGTTGTCATCGTGGTGACGCGGTGGACGACTGGTTAGCACGTCTGCCTCACAGTGCAGAGAAGCAGGGTTCGATTCCATTTTGGTGGACTGGCACCCATACATTTGGCATAAAAACGGGCTTAACTTCATTTTCGCTCAAGTCTAGTCGAGTGTTTTTGAGACATCTAGGCATTTGGGTGCACGAAGCTGCCTCGCCCTGGACTCATCCGATAATTTGGAAACAGAGTAGTCTCCGCCCACCATAGAAACTGTCGCATCGTCATTTTCGTGCATGGGTCCTCATCTTGTTCGGCGTGTTTGTGCAATAGGCCTCGTCCCCCAGCGCATCTGCAACTCCAGTTGTAGAAAAGTAGACTAAGATCAGATGAAAGGTCTATTATGCAGCGCAGGTGGTCTAACGTGATTTTGGTCCATTTAATCAGGTGGCAGGCAGGCCAACAGGGCAGGTATCCTCGTAGGAGGGCCACCACCCTCCCCTTCCTCAATTCACCCAGTTGACGTGAATGTATTAGGTGCACGTTGATCGGCCGATCAATAATAGATTAATGTGCACGTTGAAGGGGCATCCTGCTGGGATAGCAAGGGCGTATACTTCAAGAAAGGTCCCTCCACATCATGAATATAAAACATATTTCAGGTTATGTCTGATGCCAGCCTGAGTCGGCAACCCAGACTTCAATCCCCAAGTTGGATGCCTTTCGGTTTCCGCAATGTCAGGCACGCCATCCTCAGGTGTGCGCTGCGACCGGTATGAATTTGATGGAAGTGAGGGATGCTGAGAGGATTGGCCACAACGGCCCCTAAAGTCCAATTCTACCCCCCCCCCCCCAAAAATCTGGCCAAAAGAACGAAAACTCCATCCGCGCTTTGCACTAGACTTGCACCTGACACGAAAATAGGGCCCTATAAGTTTGATAAATGCAAACCTATAAAATTTGATGTACAGTCTGTAATTTTTAATCTGCTTGTACAGTCAAACCTCGGTTTTCGAACGTTTCGGTTCTCAACCAATTCGGTTTTGGACCAAAAATTTCTAGTTTTTTTTATGCCTCAGATGACGACCGGATTTCGGTTCTCGAACGAACTGAGCGCACTTGAATGCACCATTTGACTCCTCTCGCCTTCCTTACATGAGGAAGTGACACTTCCTCGAGTCGACGAGGAAGTGACGCTTCTTCGTGTTGCTTTCCATCGTGAGCAGACGTGTTCAGTAAACATTTGTATTTTAAAAAGAGCGTGGTTTCGGTTTTCAAAAAATTTCGGTTTTCGAACAGCCTTCTGGAACAGATTATGGACGAAAACCGAGGTTTGACTGTATTTATACTCTATACAGTGAAACTCCTCTAGAACGAAACCTACATGGGCGAAAATACCCCCTTATGTGAAAAAATGTTCGTGCATTAACACAATTCCCATTCTCCTGCCCCCCATTCGACGAACCCCCTGTTGCGTTATACGAAATCATTTTCTCTGCTCCAGCCTCGCGAAGAGATTCACTACAACGAAGTCTTATCCAACAGCGACCTCTACTGGTTCGTTCGGAAACGGCAACAGCAACCACCACACTGGTTTAACGCCAACTGGAGTGCTAATTAGCGTAAGGTTTTTAGCCTTCAAGAGCTAACTAGGCCATCGAGGACGACGAAGCATCTTGTGGCTGGCTTAAAAGTTCATTGCATGACATCAGCTGAGCAACGCTGTCTTGGGTTAGGGTTAGGTAGAGACAGTGAGATGGTGGAAAGAAAAGCGACCAGATCCAGAAGTATTTGTTATTGTTAGATTCAGACGAGCGTGGACGTCATAATGCTAAAATGGCTCCTTTGGATGTCAAGCAGCTAAGACAAGAAGAGCTCTGATGCTGGAAGAGAGAACAAAAGTGATCAAAATGAAAGACGGAGCAAGCAAAATAAAAGACATTATCCAAGAAATTGATGTAAGTGAAAATGAATGCCGATTGTAAATTTCGCAATTTCTCTCCCTTTTTTTCTTTCTACACTGACAAGATGAAGTGTCAAATAAGTGTTTGCTCATACTTAGGCACTATTGGAATAAAAATAGAGTACACATACGTTTGTGTGTGCGTGTACACATACGTTTGTGTGTGTGTGTGTGTGTGTGTGCTTACATCTGAGACCAAATTTGCTACAGTGAAAAACCCCCTGTTGTGAAAAATTTCTTGCCGCAAACACGATTTCGTTGTAGAGGAGTTTCACTGTACTTATATTTATTTAGATATGTTTTGTTCCTTTACTTTCTCTCTTTTGTAATTTTGCTGCTGTAAATTGGGAATTCCTCCATTGTGAGACAAGGGAAGGTTTTCTTATCTTATCTTCATGGCGCTCAGAAGTGGTGTAGTATGTAAACCAAAACCCCAACACACATGCACACGCACGGACACGTATCAGTCATCCACTCATCATTCATGGTCATATGAATGTTTTTCCTGGTTTTGTCCTTGTATTTTTGTGTGTGTTTTGTTTTAATGGGCAACCTAATTTAATTCTGCCCTCGTAGTTTATGAACGTTTTAGAAGTCATTAAAATGAGCGGGAAACATGATTCATGATTGTGGCATTTAAACTTGGTCCCGATAATTACACAACTGATTGATGACTGCAAGAGCGACTTCGCACTCTAGCTTGGTGGAGGGATGCATTATTAATGACGGCGATGGCGGGTCAAAGAGCGTTTACTTCACAGAAGGCGGAAGGGGGACGCATGTGCTGTCATCTCGGATGCTGCGTGGCGTCTGGGGAGAGATGCAGCATTAAAAAAAAAAAAGAAGAAAAAAAAAACGGGAACACCGTATGTCCCACGGGGGAGCGGAGTTCTCATCTTAACAGCCATGTCTTGATTTTCTCTCTTCTTCTATGTCCCATTGGTGCATTCTTCACTTTGAACATACCTCGGTGTGTTTTTTTTTTCTTTTGGCGAAATGCAAGGAAGCACTTAAGTGAAGGTCGCGTGTCGACACTGAACAAAGTTTTTGGTTGAATTTAGTCCGTTTTATTGTGTCCAGTGGTTGCATGAAATCGAATAAGTTGGATAAACGTGCTTTAAAAAGAAAGTGGACTATACATCTACGTTCCATGGCGTTAACGTCACACTTTAGTTCACATTTTTTTAGTTGTTTTGTGTTTTCATAATAATAATACATTTTATTTATAAGCGCCTTTCAAAATACCCAAGGACACTTTACAATCAAAAAGAGCAATAAAACCACAGATAAAATTATAAATAATAAAAGTGATGAGTTTAAACTGTATATGCAATTTTAAATAGGTGGGTTTTGAGATGAGTTTTGAATATGGGAAGAGAGTCGATATTTCGGATGTTGGAGTGCAGTGAGTTCCAGAGTTTGGGGCAGAGCGGCTGAAAGCTCTGCACCCCATCGTGCTGAGACGGGCAGAAGGTACACAGAGGTGAAGGGAGGCTGAGGACCTGAGGGAACGAGAGGGAACGGAAATTTGAAGAAGGTTTGACAGATAGGGGGGGGCAAGGTTATGGATGGCTTTGAATGTGAAGAGTATTTTGAAGTTGATCCTCAGTTTGACAGGGAGCCAGTGGAGCTGTTGGAGGATGGGGGTGATGTGATGGAAGGAGGGGGTTCCAGTGATGATACGGGCCGAAGAATTCTGGACCAATTGAAGTTTATGGAGGAATTTGTTGTGGACACCGAAGAGAAGTGAATTGCAATAGTCAATACGGGAGGTGACGAGACTGTGGACAAGGATAGCAGTGGTGTGGGGAGTGAGAGAGGGACGGAGACGGTTGATGTTACGGAGGTGGAAATATACGGACCGGGTAATGTTATTGATGTGGGAGTGGAAAGATAGTGAGCTGTCGAAGATGACACCCAGGCTCTTGACCTGAGGGGAAGGTGATACAGTGGAGTTATCAATTGTGAGGAAAAAACTGTCTGCTTTGCGTAAGGTGGATTTGGTACCGATCGACTTGTTATTGGCGTCAAGGCTGGGTTCCCCATTTGTGAATCGCTGTAATCACTTGGTGTTGTTGTTACGTCATGTGGACCTGATGTGGACCTGATGTGGACTGTTTTCAGCATTTGTTGGCCACGACATTCATCAAGGAGGAGACTCGGTGCTTGGTGGTTGCGCCTTCTCAGCAGCATGGGTATGCCAGCACTGTTTTTGACTGGGAGGAATGTCGGCACCATTTGACTGTCGTTGCTGGACAGCCCCGGGCGCTTGTGTCTTGCGCCTGTGATGGGCAGCATTTTCACAGCCCCGCTTTGTTCAGCGGAGAGATCGGTGCTGTTGAACGGTCTGCGGCTGGATGGATGCAAGGCTTGAGGAGCCGATGAGAAGAAAGGAGCGTTAGCGCAGGGCGCCGATGCCGATGTGGAACTGGGAGTCGCGGCTTGGAGTTGAAGCGGATCACGTGGGACAGGAGAAGTGAACTGATCTCTTTTCGTCAATGGACAGTAAAGCTTCGTGTTTGCTTTCAAAACTTAGCTTGTAGCAGACGTGTGCACGTTTTCAGCATGACGTCTCTGATCCACTGGTGAAAGGACACTTTGATCCTCTCCTCTTTCGTCTACAACTGCTTCAGACAACAAAGTGTATGCAGGAAAGTGGTGAAGATTGCACGACTGTCTGTGTCCTATGTGATGTGTTGTGTTATTTTTGTTATTTTGGACTTCAAAATGGCACCGCGAGAGTGGCTGCCTTTCCAGCAGCTCCTAGATTTTGTTGTTCTCCTTCTTCCTTTCATAACTTTGCTGCTGTGAATTGGGAATTTCTCCATTGCGAGACTAATAAAGGTTATCTTCTCTTACTTGGGAAGAGTGCAAAATACAAAACAAGGTTTTGCATGAACCGATTCAACTCACTTTAAGAAAATGACTTCAAACTGCTCTCAGTAAGTTGTTCAACAAATCCAACACCCTCATAAGACATGGCTTGTGGCCATTAAAACAGCGACTCGGCAAACGGTGGATAGGTTCCCCAAAAATCAGACTGGGTGACTTTGCGAATACGTAATGGTGACTAGGCGGCGTACAAAAAGACCCAAAACAAACAAACACATTTTTGATAATGTGCAATAACTTGAGTCTTTCCTTTTAAGTGCAAAATCAATAGTTTTTCTTTTAGGAAAGTTATGATGCGGATAAAGTGCAACAGGAACAACACTGGGATTATTATGCTATAAAAACAACGACGACATTTGTTATTGCTTTTGCGCCATCTAAAGAGCCCTGAAGAGGCTGTTTAAAAGTTGCAAGTTATCTTCGACCTAGAGTTTACAGTCGAAAGCGCTGACGTGACATCTGGCAGCCAGAGGCAGTCAGTCACATGACGTCAAAGCACTTCACGATGCCATGATTTCATCTCAGAAGTGGAAACAAGGCATATTGTACCGTCAAAAGCACATCAGTAAACAAGATGTCTGCATCCTGGCCTTTACCCAATATGTTCCATGTGGGGAATCGGTCTGCTTTTGTACTACAGTGAAACTCCTCTACAACGAAATCGTGTTTGCTGCAAGACATTTTTCACAACAGGGGGTTTTTCACTGTAGCAAATTTGGTCTCAGATGTAAGTACACACACACACAAACGTATGTGTACACGCACACACAAACGTATGTGTACTCTATTTTTATTCCAATAGTGCATAAGTATGAGCACACACTTATTTGACACTTCATCTTGTCAGTGTAGAAAGAAAAAAAGGGAAAGAAGTTGTGAAATTTACAATCAACATTCACTTTCACTTCCATCAATTTCTTGGATAATGTCTTTTATTTTGCTTGCTCCGTCTTTCATTTTGATCACTTTTGTTCTCTCTTCCAGCATCAGAGCTCTTCTTGTCTTAGCTGCTTGACATCCAAAGGTCCGTTTTGGAGCCATTTTAGCATTATGACGTCCACGCTCGTCTGAATCTAACAATAACAAATGCTTCTAGATCTGGTGGCTTTTCTTTCCACCATCTCACTGTCTCTACCTACCCCTACCCCAAGACAGCGTTGCTCAGCTGATGTCATGCAATGAACTTTTAAGCCAGCCACAGGACGCTTCGTAGTCCTCGATGGCCACAGTTAGCTCTCGAAGGCTAACAACCTTACGCTAATTAGCGCTCCAGTTAGCGTTAAACCAGTGTGGTGGTTGCTATTGCCGTTTCCGAACGAACCAGTAGAGGTCGCTGTTGGATAAGACTTCGTTGTAGTGAATGTCTTCGCGAGGCTGGAGCAGAGAAAAGGATTTCGTATAACGCAACAGGGGGTTTCGTCATATGGGGGGCAGGAGAATCGGAATTGTGTTAATGCATGAACATTTTTTCACATAAGGGGGTATTTTCGCCCATGTAGGTTTTATTCTGGAAGAGTTTCACTGTATAACAGTCAATCAAATTGTACTGATGTGCATTTTGTTGTTTTGTACTTGTGCCATGTTTCATAGCAGAGTTGAATGCAATCGAAAGTGATGCATCCCAATTCCCAAGAGCAGCGTGTGTAAAGCCCAGATGTCAAACTCAAGGCCTTGGGGGCCGGATCTGACCTGCCATATCATTTTAGGTGGCCCGTGAAAGCAAATTATGTGCATCAACGTCATATATTTTGCTCAAATACCAAGATTGCAAATTTTCTTCACAGAAATGTTGAAATATTGCAAGCAGTTGTTTGTCACAAATCCTTCTTTTAAAACACATGTAATCATATTTGAACAGTTTTTATTGGGTTCCTATTGGGGAACAAAAATAGTTATTCATTAGTCGTGTATATGTAAGAGGAGGCGTTTGACATCCCTTGTGTAAAGTCAATTTTGCATCATAGATCCTGTGAGTCAGTCAAAACAGTCAACAGTTGTTGACTCAATTAAGAAGACCACCGTACTTGGATTCCTTCTATATGTGGGGGAAATAATGAGGTGTCACTCAAGGCTCCACCAACCTCTCGATGCCCTTGTTATCATATAATTCCAACTCAAAGCCGGAAGGCAACAGCTGATCCGTTGTTTACAACCTTCACCAGCAGTGTCCTGATGCAAACCTTGTTGCATGCAAGCCTCATGGGACCTGCAAGCAGTGATGTGTTTCATTTTTCTCTTTGCGTCACTGACTGAGGGCAAAAGATTCAAATGAAAAGAAGACCGTCGAATAAAAGTGTTTTCTATTTCTGAATGTGAATCTTCCTGACAGCCTCGTTTTTGCTGCTTGAAACTTTGCTTGATAGACTCAGTCGAGACCAAATTAGCAGGTTAGCATCTTTCAATTTCGAATAGCAATTTCAAATCACTATTCAGTAACGCAAGCATAAAATGCAAATTTAAATAAAAAAAGAAAAAATATATATTCATACCCATTGTAAGAAGAAATGTTCTTTTGTACTTCCTCAAAACAATGCCCAAAGTTCACCCTTCTGGGGGCGCTTTACTCCCTTTTTAAAGCTTGGCCACGCACTCGTCGCTCTTTCCCTTCACACCAAAGCACGACTACACAACATTCCTCGAAGTGACCACTTCAGCTCTACGAGTAGTTTCTTTAACCAATCCCATTTCAAAGTTGACCTGAAGTGAATGGAGCCATCCAAATTCAACTAGCAAAATGCATCTTGTAGCAATGTGCTCACATTCAGGCATCTCTGATAGGTATGATGTATTTCAAATACGTGTCATGTTTTTGTCATACTGTGAGATAAATAATGATTCTGAGCTGCTCCGGATGTGTTGTATTGCATTTTTGGTATGACATTGAAGGTTGGTGTTGTGACATGATGGTGGTGGTATGAAGAGGCAACGGTCCATCACTGGCTTCCACTGGAGATCAAATATTGTCGATTGAATATACAGTACAGTATACATTGATGTCAGGTCAGGCTTTAGCCTGCTACTGGTATCCTGTAACCCAGTTCCACCTGCCCCAGGGTCAGGTCGTCGGCGACTAAACCGGCTCCCCCACCTGTCCTCGCAAGAGGACTCGTGAGGAGGGTGGCTAGACACCCTGTAGAACTAAAAACAAGATCTATCAAAGGGCGCCGGCTCAGGAGAGCCAACAGCGGCCATCTAGCACCCCCAACCATGGGTAAATGGTCCCACTGCCTTAAAGGATTAGGCCTCTTGAGGCAAAGGCTAAGGGAGTAAACCCCCGACAGAAAATCCGGTGTGGAGCCCCGCAGGCAGACCAGCAGTTATGGCTGGATTCTGGCAGTTCCTGCAGCTGATGTTGTACCAGGACTATAGCACCTTGTGCTTCTCCTGGTTCCCTTCTGAAGCCGAGAGGAGAGTCTTGATGCTTGGGCAACTCTTGACTCGCTACTTCCTGCCCAGATTACGTCAGTGCCAACCCCAAAGCCGTGGAGCGATGAGTGCGTGGTGATGGTGGCAGGTGCAGGATGGCACTGGGAGCCACTAGCCACAAGCTTGCATCCACGCGACCTTCGTCGCCTAAAGTCCCACACGAAAGTGACCTATGCCATTGTTCGCGACTTCCTCTTCGCAGATGATTGCACACTGGCAGCTCACTCTGAGGAAGACCTGCAACAGCTTGCTGACTGTTTTGCCACTGCAGCTAAATCTTTTGGGCTAACAGTGAGCATCAAGAAGACGGAGGTTCTTCGGCAGCTCGCCCCAAACACCGCTCGGCCTCCTGCCAACATCACCATGGATGGTAATGTGCTGAAAAATGTAGACACCTTAAAGTACTTGGGCAGCTGCATAAACTCTGCAGCCAACCTTGATGACGAGGTTCTGTGTCGCATTTCGCAAGCAAGTCAGGCGTTTGGGCGCCTCCACACACGAATATGGCATGAACGGGGCATCTCGATCAAGACCAAGTTGAAGGTTTACCGTGCTGTGGTGCTGCCGTCTCTGCTGTATGGCTGCGAGACATGGACTTGTTACAGGCGGCACATCAAGAAGCTGGATCACTTCCACCTGCGCTGCCTTCGCAAACTTCCCCACATTGGCTGGAAGGACCAGATATCTAACCAGGAGGTCCTTCGCAGGGCTGAGACCACTAGTATCGAAGCCATGCTGAACCAGTCACAGCTTCGCTGTTCAGGCCACGTCACTCGCATGGATGACAGCAGACTCCCTAAACAACGATTCCATGCTGAGCTGTCAACTGGGAAACGGCATACAGGTGGGCAGAGGAAGCGTTACAAAGACGTTCTAAAGTCAACCCTCAAGGCCTACGGCATCCCAGTTGACCAATGGCAAACCCTAGCCCAGGACAGACCGGCCTGGAGGGCATCCATTTGCAAGGGCACAAAACAGTTTGAAAGAAACCGGCTACAGAGTCTGGATGACAAAAGGCTGGCCCGGAAAAACAGAGTGCTTTATCCCAACACTGCTGTACCCTGTCAGCTCTGCGGCAAGATCTGCGCATCCACATTTGGGCTGCAAGCTCATATGCGCAAACACCAACACCAACACTGACGTGTCATCTTCGACCTTTCGAAGGACTACCATGACAGTATACATTAGATAGAAACAACCCATAACGTATTGGCAGAGAACAAAAGATCAATACTGTCCTTCTTGTTTACAAATACATTTCCATCCATCCATTCATCTTATACTGCTTACCCGGGGCCGGGTCGCGGGGGCAGCAGCTTTAGGAGACAGCTTTAGGAGACTTCCCTCTCCCCGGCCACTTCTTCCAGCTCTCCCCGGGGGATCCTGAGGCCTTCCCAGGCCAGCTGAGAGACATCAGCGTGTCCTGGGTCGTCCTCGGGGTCTCCTCCCGGTGGGACATGCCCAGAACACCTCACTAGGGAGGCGCTCAGGAGGCATCCGAATCAGATGCCCAAGCCACCTCATCTGGCTCCTCTCGATGTGGAGGAGAAGCGGCTCTACTTTGAGCCCCCCGGATGACCAAGCTTCTCACCTTATCTCTAAAGGAGAGCCCGGACAAATAAATTTGTTTTATGAATATATGATATCTTTGGGTTTGTATGTGGCTGAACTCACACCGCCATTTCTGCCCACACACTGAATGCCTGATCGAAGCCCTTTGACATCCAAACTGAATCTATACTGAATGTGTTGCCCTGCTGGTAGCACAAAAACAAAATATATTAAATCCCCCAAACTTTGGAAACCAAATGTACATGTTCTGCTTTGGGCAATCTATACAAATGTCGGTGTGTAAAAGAGGCTCAACCTAACCTTTCGGCATCCTCACTGTGCTTGTGCATGCGGGTACATATTTGCGTGCACGTCCAGCAACCTCTCCATGACACGAACTCGGGTCACTGCAGTCCACCGTGAAGTGTGGCTATCCCCCCCCCCCAACCCCCTCACCCCGATGTGTTTCAACAAGAGTCTTGTGCATTTAGCAGTAGCGTGGCGAGATCTAGTAAACAGCTATTACTATGCACCATCACAGTCTGGAGCTGCGCCGCAATCACCGCCTTCTTATGATTACTGATTACAGACTTGAAGAGGATCTGCAAGCCCATTAGTGTCATATGATGAAATGTTTGATAACAGAAAGGCATCATTTTCTTGTGGAGAAAGGGGCCTTAATGAACCGTCCGCCTAGTGAAGCAGTGAGCCATGAGCAAGAGTGGCAAAAATGTTGTTGTTCTGTTTTGGGGCGGCCATTTTTTTCCAGCGACCTGCCTTTATTTGTGCACGGCAATTGGCTCCACTGGCGTTATTTCTGCCGAGGCACCCTCACACTTTCATCTGATTTGTGTTGTCCAGTCCCAAGTGCTGCTGCCGTTGCTTGAAGCTAATTGGTCCAACCAGTAAGTAACATGCGATAAACCTTGTTGGTTCCGGTCAACCCCACTATTATGGAAAGCAACTTCTACGATGGAGGGGGCCACATTTTTTTCGGCAGCGCTACTTGGGTTGCACGTCGGGCCATCCCTTTTTCTAACTACCGTAATTTCCAGACTATAAGCCGCGGCTTTTGTCACACACTTTCAACTCTGCGGCTTATTTAATGAAGCGGCTTATATCAAGATTTTTCTCACAGGCGATATCAAGATTTTTCTCACGGCCGCCTGTGTAAATAACATATTTCTATGTAAATATGTTACACAATATGGACACCTGCGGCTTATAGACAGGTGCGGCTTTTACCTTGTACAAAATGTTTTTCCCTTTAAAAATGTAGTGGGTGCGGCTTATAATCAGGTGCGCTCTATCGTCCGGAAATTACGGTAGATGTATGACAAAAATGCCCAATGGACACATTTTTTTTTTCCTCTAATTGAGTTGTATTGAAACATATTGGAGTATTTTAAGGAATTGCATCAGCTGACCAATAGAGTGGGAGTACATATTAAATATGGACCAAAATCTATTCACTCGGAGTACATGAGGCTCTCAAGTCTCATTCATGTAAAATCTGGAAGAGTAACTTATTGTTCTCTTCAAATAAAAAATATTTTAATTATTTGGGGTTGAATTAATCCACTCCTTTGAGTAAAAGTTACTCAAAATATCTTCCAAGTGTCATTTTTGCTCTGTTTGGACTGGGACCAAATAATCTTTTTAGAGAAAAAATGTACAGTACAGACGCTCCCCGACTTACGAACATCCGAGTTACGAACAACGGTACATACGAACATTTTTACGGGTATGTCGAAAAAGAAAAGAAAAAGTTAGATTTTGTATTTCACGCCTTTTTACGAGTACAGGTACTGCAGTGCTTCTTTCCGCCGCTAATACCGACGTGTGGCGCTGTGAGAGCTCGCCCAGCATCCACCCCGAATCCGGCTTCCTCTGCCCAGTTGTTAAATATCTCGTGCATCCATTATTCAATATGGTTGGTGAAAAGCGAAAGGCTTCTAGCGAGAGTGGAAATGTAAAGAAGAGGCAAGCCATTTCATTTCAAATGAAAGTGGCAATAATAAAGAAGATTGATGCGGGTGAGAAAATGGTGAGTGTTGCACGTGCATACAACATGAATCGTTCGACCATCGGTACCATTTATAAACAGAAAGATCGGGAGCTTCAAGCTGAAGCCGCTGCTAGTTTACCGGGCAGCTCACGCTCGAGCCCTGAAGAACGTGACGAAAAGCTCTCTCCCCGTTATATGGATGTCAAACATATAAGCCTTAAACATACATTCCAGACAAAATAGAGCACTGAAGCAACTTATGAATAAATTCACCTTACGAACGATCGTTCGGAACGTATCTCGTTCGTAAGCTGGGGAGCGTCTGTACTCGAAATTTACTGTGTGGAGTGTTTGGTTGTTTTTGTTCAGGTGGCGAATGTGTTTTGGGGCTTGCCAAGTGAAAAAAAAAAAAATCCACCGGCCTCACCAACTCCATCTCTTCCTGAACCTTTTGGCTGTTTGAAAAGGTTACACAGATCCACGGTTTTAATCCTAAGTGAGGCAATTTAACGCCAACAGGTGTTCCAGAAATGTATGTGCTTGGATTTTTCCAGTGTGTGAACTGTCACTTCTATTTTATTCTACCGGCCAATTACATTTTAAGAGCACCGTGAGACCTGCTAAATAAGGAATAGACAAAATAAAAGGAAAAGAATTAGCTTTAAAGTCGTGGTTTCTGACATTGTATTTGTAAAATGAATAGCTCTGCACCCGCATCACTGTTTCCTGAGTAGAACTCGATTTAGCAAGTATCAATTTAGAAGAGTGTGCTGAAACAGTAAAATTACTGGATCTATTTTATTTCCCCACAATCTTAAATTTCCTTTCAAGTGAACCATGTCCCATTGTGCTGACATTTAGTCAACCCACATGGACAGGCACCCAAAACAAAAGTGATTCATCCATCGATCCATCCATCCGTCTATTTTCTGATCCGCTTTATCCTCACAAGGGTCTCAGGGCGAGCTGGAGCTGGAGCATTTATTTGAACACAAATAATAGGATCTTAAAAAGAACTCTGAAATGTATAGGGAGCCAGTGAAGGTGTGCCAGAGTAGGCATTATGTGCTCTTACGAGTACCGGTCAAGAAGCGACTAGCAGCATTCTGGACCAACTGGAGACACTTAATGGAGGATTTGGGTGACTCCAAAGTAAAGTGCATTACAGTAATCCAGCCGGGATGTGACGAAGGAATGAATTACTGTTTTAAAGTGCTCATGGGAAAGGACAGGTTTTACTTTATCCAGCTGCCGAAGATGAAACAAGCTGGATTTAACAGCGGCACCAATTTGTCGGTCCAATATAAAATCACTGTCCAGTTTAAGACCCAAGTTTGAGACTGCTGACTTAAGTTAAGGAGCTAGGGGACCATCCAGGTTGGATTTCCTCCAGGCAGGATAAAAGTGGCCTTAATGAGAAAGTGTCTTATTGGCTCAGTGGGACAGTCATCCGCATAGCAGTGGAAGGAGATACCATGTTTCCTTAAGAAGGAACACAATGGGAGCAGATACACTGAGAACAGCAGAGGCCCCAGAATTGAGCCCTGTGGAACACCACAGGACAGTGGGGGCAGTACGTGACTCAGGGCAGCCAAGGCTAACACAAAAGGTTCTGTCAACCAAATAGGACATACTCAAGAGCGTTACCGCCAATGCCCAACTACAGGGTATGTAATGCATTATGTCACCCTTCTTGTGACAACCTAAAGCCAGTTTCTTATTTCGCACTTTTGGCAGGGTGTGTAAAATCTTGTCGCAAGTTCAAAATGTCATTAGCAATCCGTTTTTTCGCTAACAGTGGCAAGTGTTTGCAAAACAGTCGTATTTGTAAACAGTCATGAGAGGTATCGCCAAAATTCGTTTTTAATTTCCAAAGCTGGTGACCAAGTAGTGGCAAATATTGTAGTTCCGAATCTTTGCAATACTGTGCCAAACAGTCTGTAACAGTCGCCGTCTGTCTTTCACAGATATGTTTCCAAAAATTCGTGAGTGTTTTCTTGTCGACACGCGTTTTTTGTTGATAACAAATCTGGTTTGCACTAATTTGATCGGCATATAATGTTCAAACTGTATTTTTCCCGCTTTGTGATTCGCTCTGGCTTCTCAAGCTCTACGGTGTCTGCACACGACACCTTGTCTGGTTTACCAGGATTCGATTATGCTTGATGTGAAATCATTGCCGCAGAGTGTCTTACACATGGTGCGAGCCTGCTCAGTGGTGGGCACAATTTGGAGTTCCCTGACAGGAGTGGAAGTACGAACCTGATGACATGTTGCTCATGGCTTGTCATAATTATCCTCACCCGTGCTGGAGCCAGAAAGTGTCGAGTGGTGTAAACGTAATCTTGCACTCGCGTGCCCAAAGCGCACATCGATAGCACTTCACTCGATATACTTGGGGGAGGAAATACAAGTCCCCCTTTCTCCTTTGCTAAGTTGCTATAATATGCAATTAAACAAGGCTGTTAACCAAAGGGGAGCGCTTCCAGTTTGCCCAATTACCTCTCCAATTGGAATGTCGCCAAAGTCCGTGCGTCTGAAATTTGGCTGACGATAAGTGGCAAATGATGGTTTTTGAAAACGCTGCTTGTTTGATTCACTCGACTGGCTGACCGAGTTGGTTTTTTTTTTAATCTTGTGGTCTTTGAACATGTAATTATGTTGCTCAAGCCTATGAGTGGTGCGATAATCTGTTTTGGGTATAAAACACAAACCCTTGAGGGTCCTGGCAAACAAATACATGACAGCGGTGGGGTTTTTTTTTTTTTGTTTTTTAAAGTGCTCTCCAAATACAGTTGAGTTGAGAAAAAAAAATGGCAGACAAAACCATTCAACTTGGATCTGCAAACATCTTGTGCTGACAATTTGTATCTGGATGTGGTCACATCATACTTAGCAGTAACTTGTACGAAATGGTAGTCGCTAAAAGGGCTTGAGGTGGACATTATTTGCACAAAATAATTTCAGACCAACTCAACTTCTTCAAGTCATGACGAAAAGTGATTAGCCTGGCCATCTGTTTTGGATGACTCATGCCAACAGACTATTTCGCCAGGCCATTGAGTCTCGTCATTGCCTGGTTCAGGGCAACTTCACCACGTGTTATTGTGATTGGAATCCAGCCCTGCCCAGCTGAGACGTGAGCAGTTGCATTTGTCATCTTGGAATTCTTGACCAATTAGCCTGCAGCGGAGAATTGAAACACATTGCACGTGGTGGTGATTTCGAGGGATGCCAGTTGCTAAAGGTCCTTCCGTTTGTCATGTTTTCGTTTGTGACCACCAGGTGGCACTGTGGGGCTTTTCCCTGCAGCTGCACACCTGTTGGTCGTTAGGTCATTAGCGGCTTTAAAAGGAATCCCTCCCGACCGCTCAGTGTCGGGTCATTGTTGCCGTTTGTCTGCTGCTGTCAGTGTCAGCTTTGTTTTGGTCACGGTTCTGTTTTAGCTTCAGTTGTGATTTTTGTTTGCTATTTTGGACTATGTTTGTTTTGGATTTAGTTTTCTGTATTTTATTAAATACAATTCGTCAAGTACACTCTGCTCCTCCCCCGTGCCTGCTTCTCGGGCTCCACCACCACCACGCAACGTGGCATACACTTCATTAACAAACGAGAAAACAGCGTGCCCCCTAGCGGATAATACACAAATTGCATCTTATTAAAAATATTCATTCCGTGTCTTTTATGCATTTTTTTCATTTCTTTTAATTATTCCGCAGGCCTGATCGAACCCCGGAACTGGCCCGCAGGCTGTATGTTTGACACCACTGCTGTAACCCGTTTGGGTATTTACTGAACAATATTGAAAACCCGCTTAAGGGTCACAGCTGTCTGTACTCACTAGTGGGTCATTCCAGAACTGGAGTCACCCCCCCCCCTCACCCCACCCCGTGCAACGTGACACCGTTAGCTTGGCAATATGCATATGGCAGCCACGCATGTATGGACCTGTGAAGCACAGATTATTCGGAAGACGGTGATTTTTTTTGTTTTATTTTTGGAAGCATGGTGTTTTGCCGTTTGACCTTTCAAGTAGACTCAGAGCTTTATTGTCAATCAGCGGCCAAGGGGCCCACGGTTTGCAAGTCCTGTTCTTCTTGCGACCGCATAACGTTGATGGAATTTGTATACAAGTTGGATGCACTAGCAGGAAATGCAGCAGAAACCATACGTGCCTTGTGCCGCATCGTGGTTGTATTTTTACTGCTCTATCCCGGTAAACAAATTCATTCCATACCATTCATAGCCTCGAAACGTCACCCGTCGGTGGCAACAGAAACAAAGGACCACCTACAATGACCATCGGCTTTTGTCTTTGTTCTGGATCAAAACAAAATGAATGAGTGGCAAGCGCGATCAACACGCCAGGTGCTCAAACGGAATTGTAGCGCTGATGATTTTCTTCCCATGAATCAGTCATTTGACAATCACTCTGTCATGACACGATTCTAATCCGTCTTGTCCGTCTGTACGGCTTCTTCTGGCTCACCTTACGGGTAGGGTGGAGTTGATGGCAGCTGACTTTGGGCGAGAGGTGAGGTACACCCCAAACTGAAAAATACCATGACAGCGTTGTGAGTTATACTGCGATTGCTTCTCCTTGAAACCAAACATGTTAGCTGTAGTAGATTGATGCCAGATTGATGATGATGTGTCATGAGAGATGACCATGCATTTCAATATCGATAATCGGGTCCACCCATACTGTTGAAACAGGGAAATCAATCTTGTTTTCTTGACAGTAATCTTTATCCGGGCTTGCAAAACCTTTGGACTGTGTATTGGGCATGTTGCAAAAGGTTTTCATTGTGGCAACAGGTGATGAGCTCCCCTGTCGAATGAATAGGTTTCACATTTACGGCTGTTGTCCCTGACTGATTAAAACTCCGTCCCACAATATGATTTTTCAGGATAATCTTTGAGAGAACATCGGACAATTTTCTGATTTTCTGATGATTTTGATTGGAAGGAGGGGACAAAAATGCTTCAATTTGACCCAATTGTTGATGTGTGTTAACAAGGGTCCAGTGTGCATCTGAAACTCAGCCTTTCAATAATCATCACGCCTTGAGCTGGTGTTTCTTTTTCATTTGTTGAATATAATCAGTGGCTTACGAACAACACCTCGGAGTCATTGATGAGATTCTTGTTCGTCTTAACCCTGTCAGTGGCCCCGAATGAAAAGAGACGAGCTGTGAGATGATATATTCAAATCGACACGGCGCAGTATTTCGTGTTATGCAAATCATGTTTAATGAAATCCTTCCAGAAACTTTTGGATGGAAAACCCCGAAAATAGTCTGGTCTGTGTGTGTGTGTGTGTGTGTGTGTATATATATATATATATATATATATATATATATATATATATATATATATATATATATATATATACAGTGATACCTCAGCTCACGAAGATAATTGGTTCCCAGAAAGTGTGTGTAAGGCGAAAAGTTTGTCTTCCGAAGATTTATTTCCCATAAGAAACCATTAAAATGAGAATAATCCGTTCCCAGGTCCCCATAAAACATAATTTTCGACTAAATAAGCTTTAAAACTATACAAAAATCGACACACAGCCTCTATCTATCGATCGATCTATTGTCATGTCCTTGTTTACCGTAGTTGCTTGTTATTGATAATGCTAATGTAGCCTGTACTATCGGAGACAAATTCCTTGTGTGTTCTACATACTTGGCCAATAAAGATGATTCTAATTCATTATATTTACGAACGACACAAATTGGCTGATTTTTATTTTGTTTTAGTAAACGGGAACAAAGTCAAAAATTGGAAAAAAAAAAACATAACATAAAAACTAAATTGCTTGTTGGCCAAACAAAATCGAGTACATTTTACATTTACAGAACAAGCTAAATGTAACTACAAATAGAGAACAATTGTCCTTTGTTTGAGTCTTTTTTTTTCGGCCTGAATTTCGTACATGATCTTTTCAAGTTGGATCTGTTAAGCGTCTGTAAATGGAGAAAAAATGACACATCCTTTTGACATGTGTACAGTCATTTCTAGTGATGCCTTGGGCCTGCTTGGGCTGATGATGAGGTGCAAATCTCAAAGCCATTACACCTCCCGATGACTCTTCTATTATCGCCGGCGACTAATAATTGCGTCCGGGCCGAGAAGAAAGCGCCTGCTGCCTTTTCTTGATGACGCCTCCTCTCCGATATGATCCGGGAAGCGCACTGGTGCGAAAACCCGGCCGCTTTTTACATCCTATTGTGTCAGGTGGCTAGACTGTGAGATAGCAACACGAAGAAAGAGGGTGACGGCGTTCATGTTAATTAGCGGACGAGCAGGATCAGAGTGAAATGAAATCTCATTCATGAGAATGTACTGCGCCTTTGCTCTCACTTTTGCTCATCTTTGAAGAAGAGAAGGAGAGTGACGAGGCTGATTTAAACTTTGAAAAGGGACGTCGGGTGAATGGAGTAAGCTGTCCCGTCCCATCCCATCACTCATTTGACCCCCGCCCGCCCTGTCTAAGTGGGGATTTAAACTCTTTTATTCACTAATATTTAACTTTGGATGTGTTTGTTCAAACAGGCTTCTGAAGAAGAGGCCCTTCTTTATTCCGTATCACAAATAATGAGACATATGTAGCAATGAGGATTTGTGTTGGAAAGAGGCCTCATGTGCAGGCGCACGCACACAACCAACGTCAAATACTGTAACGTGGCAACACGGCGCTCGCTAGAAAAGCGCTAATGGATTTAGAAATGAAAAAAAAAATGGATGCAGCTTTGGAAGAATATCACTCTGGATGGCATAAAGACGTCCACCAAGTTCTTCAAATAATAAATAACACTAGATTGGAATTTTTTTTTAAAACATAGCTGAGCAATACTCGGGGCACTCAACGTAATTCTATATGTCAGACAAATGAGTGTGAATAGTTTCCGCCAAGCCGAAAGGAACCACATCCAAAATATAAGCTCCAAAGTTGACGCAATTACAAGTTGTAGCAGACCTCTACAATGGCAGAGTAAATCTAGTTTTTACTACAGTGAAACTCCTCTACAACGAAATCGTGTTTGCGGCAAGACATTTTTCACAACAGGGGGTTTTTCACTATAGCAAATTTGGTCTCAGATGTAAGCACACACACACCCACACACACAAACGTATATGTGCACGCACACCAATATTATTCCAATAGTGCCTAAGTATGAGCACACACTTATTTGACACTTCATCTTGTCAGTGTAGAAAGAAAAAAAGCTAAAGAAATTGCGAAATTTACGATTAGCATCCACTTTCACTTCCATCAATTTCTTGGATAACGTCTTTATTTTGCTTGCTCCGTCTTTCATTTTGTTCACTTTGACCCTCTCTTCCAGCATCAGAGCTCTTCTTGTCTTAGCTGCTTGACATCCAAAGGTCCGTTTTGGAGCCATTTTAGCATTATGATGTCCACGCTCGTCTGAATCTAACAATAACAAATACTTCTGGACCCGGTGGCTTTTCTTTCCACCATCTCACTGTCTCTACCTAACCCTAACCCAAGACAATGTTGCTCAGGTGATGTCATGCAATGAACTTTGAAGCCAGCCACGGGACGCTTCGTAGTCCTCGATGGCCTAGTTAGCTCTCGAAGGCTAAAAACCTTACGCTAATTAGCGCTCCAGTTAGCGTTAAACCAGTGTGGTGGTTGCTGTTGCCGTTTCCGAACGAACCAGTAGAGGTCGCTGTTGGATAAGACTTCGTTGTAGTGAATGTCTTCGCGAGGCTGGAGCAGAGAAAATGATTTCGTATCACGCAACAGGGGGTTTCGTCGTATGGGGGGGCAGGAGAATGGGAATTGTGTTCATGCATGAACATTTTTTCCACATAAAGGGGTATTTTCGCCCATGTAGGTTTCGTTCTAGAGGAGTTTCACTGTAGTTTTTAAATCTAGTTTTCCACACCAAAAATTGAAGTGGTTTCAATTCAAGCGATTCACCTTGACGTCCTCCCATTTGCATTTGAAGTACTGCGTTATGCGGGGAAATCATTCTGCTTCTGAAATAGTCAAAGCGCCGAGGTCAAACTACAAGTTGTGCATGTCACGCAAGAGGTCAGCGCATCATTGACTCTGGGTGCATGTGGAACAAAAAACAAAGAAAAATTATTTCCACTGCGTGCTTTGTCAC